>JARYHS010008074.1:71957004-72036376 GCA_031002005.1 Vandiemenella viatica
CCCGCCAACGTTACTCAGCGGAGACACACTGTGTTAAACAATACGACGTAGTTTACAACATCCTAGTTACAGTATTAACGCGATTTTCCGACTGCTTTTCCGTTTTGCCTCATTCAGATTTATGCACACCGAACAGTTGGCGTAGTGTGATCAGGTCATTGTTCTGACTTTTTTCCATCAAGGAGCAGTTCTAATGGATATTAGAGGTTTCAGTAAACCAGTGGTCAAATTTGAAGGTGGTAAAACATAAAATCATTAAAAGGCAGATATTTCAGAACTGAAGAGAGATTATAAGAGAGGAAGATTCAGGGTATGGAAGAAAAATACAAATACGTTTGAGTGGAAGAGGATCCAGTTCAAGGAGATAATAAGAATGTTCTAAAACAAAAAATAAAGGATAGTACAGAATCTAGAAATTAAAATACGGATGTCAGGAGGTTAAAGAGGCCGGTAAGAAGAGAACACAACGAGTTAAGAGAGATCAAGGCAGTAGGGAACACTCGAAACAACTAAAGAAGGAATCAAATGCAATAAAGAAGGAAGCCCAAGATAGGTTTATGAAGAATACTATTAATTGAATGGGAACTCCTGAATGATGAATCTCACATAAGGTGAGATAAAGTACAAGTAATTTCTGTTCAGCGCATGATCTGTTCTGACCTTTCTCTGAAACGTTCGAAAGGTCAAGAGGATCTTAAAACTAACTAATGAAAATAATTAGTTACAGATAAACTATCATCACTTAAAGTTTAATGCATACTTGCTTTTAAGATTAGACTCATCGACCGGTATAATAATCATTCAAAATATTCCACTACAGCAAAATTATACCAAATAATTATTTTTCTTAGGTAAAAAAAAACACACACACACTTCTATTACGATAAAAAAGTATATCTTGAAACCTCTTGATTTATTTCCAAACTGTCCCTTACATGTTCTTTCAATCATCTGCTACGTTGCGCAATGATGGTTATCATGCGTCTTTCATTAATAAAAAATTCTTAATCTTCACTTAATGTGTTGTCCCATTGACGAAATAACACACTTCCTTCTAAAATATTTAGTGACCTATAAACTGCACCTAAATTGGGCAGATTACATGACGACATTTTTTTTATATATAAACAGCGGACTATTGGTGAGTTTTACAGCTGCGCTGAATCTGAGTGTGGACGACTAGTTAAATTGGTTTTTCACTTCTCTAACCTGACTAACAACCTCTTTTAATCAGACTTCATAAAACTTGGCACATTAATTTGCCTCGACGATAAAAGCCTACCCAGGAGCGGAACTGCAATTCATCAATAAACGGCGTCGTATTGTGTTCAGCGATTCTGCACTACCACGGATGACTACCGTCGTAGAGTATGGCGGTGACCTAATGTTTCTAATGTTTTGTAGAGACCCAACGCGATTACAGGCGCCATGGTGTGGGGAGCCATTGGGTATGACTTCAGGTCTCGGCTCGTAGTGATTGAGGAAACTAGGACGGCACAACGGTACATCACGGACATCCTGCATGCTCATGTGTTACCTCTCATGCGACAATATAGTGGTGCCATTTTTTCTACAGGACAATGCTCTTCCATACAAGGTACGTGTCTCTAAGAACAGTCTGCGTGATGTCGAAGTACTGCCGCGATCAGCAAGCTTCCCAGATCTGTATCCAATATAACATGCGTGGGACCAGCTCGGACATCAACTCCGTCCCAGGATATCAAGGATCCTTAAGACAGGATACAGCATCCTTATGAGTTATGACATACTTCCCAACTAATCAGTGCATACATCCATGCCAGAGGGGGTGCAACGTCGAACTGATAAGCGGTCTCTTACTGCCATGTTCTTTGAAAATTTTACTCGATTTTGTAATCGCTGAAAGAACTTCACATACCCTCTCAGCCGGTGAAGTTTCATTTAGTTTCCTCCTCCTTTTCTAAAGGGTGTTTCAAAAATTACCGGTATATTTGAAAAATCTGTAAAAACTAAACGGACAGCGATAGTAATACACCGTTTGTTGCAATATGCTTGGGACAACAGTAAATTTTCAGGCAGACAAACTTTCGAAATTTTCAACTACAGATGGCGCTACAGTCTGGAAAAATGTGAAGTACGATATTTTCCACATATCCACCAAGCGCAGCAATAATATGGCGTAGAGTCTGAATGAAATTACCAGAAACCTTTGTCAGGTTGGATGGCTTCACACAGTGGCGTAGCTAAGTCAACAAGGGCCCCGGTGCAAAAAATTTATTTTGGGCCCTCAGGCCAGACGGGCGACCTTTTTCCTTTTTTTGTTTTATTTTCTGTGTGTGCTGGTAGGGGCTCCCTGAACTGAGGAGGAGGGGCCCTTTAATTGTTCTTTAGGGGCCCCTGAGCAGTGGTTTGGGGCCCCCCTGAGCAGCGAGGGCCCTTAGTGAGGAGCTCCTGTGTTCTCAGGTTGCGTGAAGGCTCGTGGGCCCTCTAAACTGCGCTTGAGGGCCCCTAGAGGTGCGCTTAGGGGCCCCTTGAGGTATGCTTGGGGGCCCCCTGAACTGAGGATGAGGGGCCCTTGAATTGTTCTTTAGGGGCACCTGAGCAGTGGTATGGGGCCCCCCTGAGCAGCGAGGGCCCTTAGTGAGGAGCTCCTGTGTTCTCAGGTTGCCGTGAAGGCTCGTGGGCCCTCTAAACTGCGCTTGAGGGCCCGTAGAGGTGCGCTTAGGGGCCCCTTGAGGTATGCTTGGGGGCCCCCTGAACGTGAGGGCCCCGGTGCACTGCACCGCCTAGCCCCATAGTAGCTACGCCCCTGGCTTCACATGCAGAAGAGATGTACTGCTTCAGTTGTTCAATTGTTTCTGGATTGTGGCGGTACACCTGGTCTTTCAAGTGTCCCCACAGAATGAAGTCACAGGGGTTCAGATTTGGTGAATAGGGAGGCCAATCCACGCCGCTTCCTGTATGTGTGGAATAGCCCAAAGCAATCACACGATCATCTATATCTTTCAAATCACCTGAAGCGCCATATGTTGTTGAAAATTGTAACTAATTTCGGAAGTTTGTCTGCCTAAAATTTATTGTTGTCCCAAGCATATTGCAACAAACGGTGTATTTCTATCGCTGCCCGTTTAGTTTTTATTTATTTTTCAAATATACCGGTCATTTTTGAAACACCCGGTAGTTGCTCCACATTCTTAGTTAGACAGTGTAGCTCGGCAGAACATTTAATAGTATACTCGAAATCCTTCATTTATTTGAGTGTTTGACTAAGGGATTTACTAGTGAAGTGAGGAAAGTGGATTTCGAAACCTTGGTCAGACCGTAGTTTCAATATGGTGGCGTAGTATGGGACCCACATAGTGGGTATAAGATATAGAAGTTGGTGGAGGTTCGAAGGAGGAGGACAACTAGATATGCTTGTGAAAATTTCGGCAGAACGCAATCACTAACTGATTTGGTACAGAGCTGGTTTGGGAGTTTTTAGATGACAAGACATGGCAGTGAGAGTGCTGGGAGTGTATGAAGCGTTTTTGGTGATGAGACTTGGCAAATGAACTAGCACTAGTACTTATAACGGAGGACATATATGACCATGACCACGAGCAGGCACTTGATTTCAGGTTTAAGGAAGTTGGAAAAGTTTCTTTTGAAGATAATGAAGTGAATGAATGGAATAAAGTACCACTGTAATGATGAACGATTTACCAGAAACACTGATAGAAATTAAAATTAACGAAGGGAAAATGTAGGTGGTTGGTGATATTACCATCAAAAGATTTTAAGATAAAAAAATCGAGTGTGTAGGGAAATTGCCATGACCGTTAAGTTTGATTAAATGGTCGCACGTAAGTGAATTGCAACAGATAACAAAAGCAAACAGAATTTCAAATAAATAAAGAAGAAATATAGAAACATTAAAGGTGTTGATCGAAAAGCTTGCTTAAACTCTGAAACAGAGCTAAAAAAAATGGAGGAATCATTTGGAAACTGCATCACGACAATTTTTGGCTCAGACAGCAAGTTGTAGATTTTGTTAATAAAAGATACCCTGTTTTAAGGGCGAAGTTTAACAAGGTTCTGAAAGTTTTCAATGCAAATGAGGCAGAAGGAGTCGATGAGGTATCCACAGAAGTGTTAAAAATCTGAAAGATTAAAAATTAATAAAATATGTTATCAAATTTGGATATCACCATGCAATATCCCCGACTTCACTTGCTGCAAAATTAGTCTAAAGAGAAGTAGAAAGGAGAGCAGAATGTATGTTAGATGAAGATAAAAGATGATTTATGAGACACTGGAATAGGTGAGAACCAGTCCCGCGGTGAATATTAAAATTGGAAGGACAGATCTAAAAATTTGACGTTTGTAACATTAATCACTAATACCACAATCATTTATTGTTATTATTATTTATTTTTTTGCTTATGGCTTTACGCCTCGTCGACGAGTCATCAGAGGTGGGAAAGTACAGGGGACAAGGAACGGGAAGAAATTTGGCCATGCCCTTTTGAAGGAAACATCTCGCCAGTCGCCTGCATCGATTTGGGGAAACCATAGAAAACCCAAATCTGGATGCCTGGACGCGGATTCGAACCCAAATCCTCCCGAATGCGAGGCTGGAGCATTAAATTTATTGGTCGCCATAGAAACACGGGGAATTGGCACAAAAACCTCAAGGGAACCGTGCGACAACTGTGGCACCGCAATTTGATGATGGGTTATTATGTAACTCGACGTGACAGGTCAAAAATGAAGAATAAGTTTTTTGATATCCTGCTTAGTTCTCGAGATACACCGTCTCAAAAGTGAGGAGTTTCGGGTTGAAATTCAGAAGAAAAATTTCCCCAAAGTCAAATTTGATGACACTTTCTTATGTAACACGACGAGACAAATCGAAAGTGAAGAATAATTTTTTTCGATACCTCGCTTAGTTCTCGAGATATGCTGTCTCTCAGTTGGGGTGGTTAGGTTAGGTTAAGTCAATTTTAAGAACTTTTTTTTTAAGTTGTATGCTCCAAAAGAACTCACAGCTTCTGAGCTTACTCAGAAGATATTGTACTGTTAGTGGCCTACGTAGCAACATCAGTGCACTTATCTTCTTACCATACATCAAAAGTCAGAAGCTTAGATAGGAGTAGTTTACTTCGCAATACACGTTGTGTCACTAACATGGTGCTCATGAAATTACTAACATTTAATAATAAATAAATTGAATGTACCCTTCTAGTACACGTCGCATTTGAACCAACCTACCCACATTTCCATTAATATTACCGCTACAAAATCAAACTATGTGGACAGATCTAAACACATGAAATGCATCGCGAACGACATTACGGGTAACAACAACGTTTGATTCATCAAGTTTAGTAGTTCACACAGCACAAATTTTCACAATTAATTTCACCGTACACTTGCAGTGTAAACTGAAACTATACTAAAGCATGCACATTCACTGTATCGCGATGTAAACTTGACCCGCTTAAATTAGGCTTTCAACACTTGTTTACAATAACTCTAGCCTTTTAGGTGCAAAGTAGTTATATGCTGATTGTCTACACTACACCAACAAACATTTGAGAACGATATCATCCTATTGAGAGCAATAAATAAATTTATAGGGATAGGCTACAATCTTGCAGTTATCTATCAAACACTTCAAGAAAAATAATTACAACGTGATTTAGTTACGAAACGTTAGTCCAGATTGTTTCCTATCTTGTCTGTTTGTGCAACCGTATGCTACACAACTTGGCATTATAAAAAAACTTTGAAATATTAGAAAATTAAATATTTACAACTCAATGTTTTAGGGTTATTACTATATCCGCCACGCATGCGCAATAGGAGACGAGTTTTTATATGAGGTTACACAGATTTAGCGTTATTTTGTCTCCACTATCTTTCTTGCTCCATGGGCAGGCATAGTGTTACTATATTTGTATAATAATCTTTGTGGCCGGCCAGCACAGCTGTGCAGGAAGCGATTTTTGGTTGGGCACCTGCATTGTAGCATTGAAGGGCGCGGGCAGTATGTTTATATTTATTTATTTATTTATTCCAATGGAAAAAATTTATATTAATATATCTTACGATAGCTATTTAGTAAACACCATTATCACTATTTGTGAACAATTACTTACAGCGAAAACAAGAAGATCACAGAAAATAGCAAGTAAAGGATAATATTACTGAAACTAGAAAAATAATTACACAAGAGAAAATTATTAAATTCAAAAACTAATAATAAGGCTCAACAAAGAACTACAGAAAAATAAATATTATTACAGGAAATAAGAGAAAGTACTTGTACTAAGTCCATCATTGCTGACTCCACTCACGTATGAGTACTGTCAATGAAAAAATCAAGTTCTGGAGGTATTGTTTCCTAGTCTCTGTATCGGTTCTAAGGCGCTGCTAGCCTCATAGTTTGTGCGCAGATGTCGAAGACCAAATAGCTCTCCCAACCGTGTACTACCATACGGACAACGAAAATACACATGTCTGAGAATTTGAGGGCAGTCTATAATACCTGAGATTACTTTATGTAGAAATAGGAAATATTGTCTCCGGTATGTGTGTGGTGCCGCTCGGAGACGGTAGTATGCAGCCAGATCATACTCTCTATTCACATGCTAAACTAGCTTGGGAAATGTGTGGGAGACTTGTGTCAATGCAACGTAAGTGTCTTAGAAGTTGTGTCAGGAAACGTTATTAATTAAATTCAATATTTCTATAAGAACAGTGATTTTTTCATTTCCATACTATATCAAAATGCTCTCCATTTGTTTATCTGAGCTAACAGCTTGCATGTATTGAAAGAGGATAATTTGGGCCGATCTTATCTAAATAACACGCCATAATCCACACGTAACTGAGTGGTTAGCTAACACTTGGCAGACAATTTCCCATGCAAACTTGGTGCCTCACACAATATGATCAGAATTTTATGAAGTTTAAAATAGTGAGGAGTCCACTTGAGAATCAAATGGCTATTATAAAAGTACTCAATCATAAGAGGAAAGCGTTAGTTTAAGAGGTCTAAGGCAATGTATCTCAACCTTTGGTCCTCGAGGTAGTTCATGTGTTCCACAACAGAATATTGTAAAATATTAACAAACATAAATATTTCAATGACCAGGCAAAAAATCTGATTCTTCCAGGAGGAGGATAGGGCAACAATCTATTAATTTATAGTCAGCATAAAAAAATAGCGCAGTTCGTCTAAGGATCAAGCAAATGACCGTTTTCTGGGGGTCGTGTAGTAGTTGTGAGATGGAGCGGTTCATGGTAGGGTTGGTAACATAAAAATAAAAGCAGTAAGGTCTAGTGTTTTTTATTTATTTTGTGCATGTAGATCGGTGGTATAGTGTAGCATCCAGCCTGTACTAACATCGTTATTCAATAATTTACTGAATATTATAAGTCTGATTAATAGGTAATTAACTTTTAGTAGTTCACTTCCGGTTTCATATCAGTTTTGTGGTGTGACAGCGTCACCCACAATGAATATAATTAAATTGTTATTAATTATATTCATAATTTTACTAATTATATTCAATTTTATTTATTATATTCAATCTTGTGACGTGTAAATACCGTAAATAATGGGGATTGTCTGGATAGATTAAACATATATTAAACCAGGGCAGCCAAAGGTATAGTTGTTGTAAATTTATTTTTCTGTAAAACTCGTGGCTCAGTAAGGTGGTGAATATTGGAGGCTGAAAACTGCCATTTTCGGACGCTCGAGAGTGGGACAATGGGTGGCCTCTCCGACTTGGCGGCGCCACAGCTTCACAACGGCTATCTTCCGTTAGGCGGGGCCGGTGAACTCACCCCTCTCCGCTACTTCGTTGAAGGCCAGGCAGAAAACGCGCGGAGGGATGCAGCGAATGCGAGGCGCGATATCAAACACGTGACGACGGACATGTGTAGATAGCCAATCATGAACATTTATAGGGGTCCACAGTACTAATTCTAGGGAGTTTGTTACATGTGGAGAGGCGACTTTCCGAAGGAGAAGGAAGAAGCCATCTTAAGCGACACTTGCTGCCTGGACGAGTTGATGAACAGACGTATCAGCCGACACGCTCTCGTCTGGTGATCATTGTCTGGTTGTGATCACACTCTTGCTTTGGGAAGCGAGAGGTTATATGGCATGCCTGCCATTATCTGGAAGTCGTTCTAATAACGCGGTCGTACCCGCTTATCTGGCTTCCACAGCTGCAGTGACATTGAGCATGTCACGCTACTTCACGGCGATGTTTTTATGGTAATGTACCGGATACAGACGGTCACTATTCATTGGGTTTTAACGGACTTGTGAACCCTTAAGCGGCACTGGGATAAGACTCTGCTCCCGCCACTAAATCACTGAGCTAGCTGATTTATGTTTCACTGTAAATTTCAAGCATCTTGCTATTTGTAAATTCATTTTGATGCTTTTCTTTAACTTTATACGGCGCCCCTGGGATACTCCTTTGTTACAGTAAAATGTTAGCTTCAATTTGATGGCCTGTGTTGCCATGTTGTACAATGTTAACTTTGCTGTTTTTATTTGTTGAAATATTTCATTCAATTTTGTTTGCTTTCATCGGCGGATTGTAAACGTCGGGTATTGCTTGTTTTGTTGGTCGAACTATGTTTAACGTAAAGTTAATTATTACCCGGCCTTGTAAAAGCCATAAGAATCAATAAATGGGATATTATTTTGTGTCTAATATTCATGGTTCTGGTTCCTTTTAGCACCCCTTTATTATATTTTAAATGCATTTTCATTTTTCAGATTTATGTTAATAAATCCCCCCTCCCCTTTTTTCCGCCACAATTGTATTCTACTTCAGTTTACCTGTAGGGATTCAATACCTGTTTTTAAATTTATGTAATAACTAGCTGATACCCGCGACTTCGTACGCGTGTATTAAGAATTTCTTTGCCAGAATTGAATACAGAAAGTTATTGATAACGAAGGATTGGTCCCAAACAATACCGAGTCGGCATAATACGACAGGAAAGACATCACTATATCATTCTACCGTCGAACCTGTCTCTTGAAGAGAATCAATTTCCAATATATTTAAAAACAGAAAAACAAACGAAGGTGAGGGGATGTGGGAGGAAGGGGGTGTTAGCTAAGGGCATGTTTATTTTAGCTTGGACGTTTCTTCCTTCTTCAGCATGAGCATCCAATTCTTGGGTTCTAATAACTTAAGCTGCTCGTGCTCTGCTAGAGCTACAACTTAGGCCAGTTTACACCCGCAAGGCATGTCAAAAAAGAAGGCAAAATAAACTGGTGCCAGAAACATTTAAGCAGACACTAAGTAAAATGACAGAGATAATCGACGTCTATACTAACTAATACGTTTTTTTCTCTAAACGAATTTTTTTAACAAATTATGCATTAACAAAAAGTGCGAGAAGCATAGCTTGAGCAAGCGACGTAACATTACAGACTAACGCACACATCCGTCTCTCTGTCACTATTTGATAAGTTCTCAAAATTTCGTGACTACAGCTATTAATCATACCGAAAAAAAATGTCGTGTGCCCTCCCTACAGATTTTCATGTGAAATTCCGTCAATATCGGTAAAGGAATTTTATTGTGAAAACGTAACAAAAGACAGAGACTTAATTCCGCATTTATAGTATTATTACTGCAGATCACATACACACTGACTACGAATCAACCCTGAGGGATAAATATAACGTAAAAAAGTGTACACCTACAGCGTTCTAAGACTACCTACGATTTGCCTCGCATTGCACCCCTAACTTTGTGATATCTACAGTTTAACATTCAATCCGAATAATCGACGGCCCAGGCGTAACTCTTACGTTCAAAAACAATTTTTAAAAACCTTAGCCTCCACGGAGATTTGAACCGGAGACCAAGACCCAAACATTAGTAAGCAAGCGCTTTAACCACTAAGCTACTTCACCCTACACGGCAAAACGGTACAGAGTCCTCCATATCCAACGCGTCTGTCTATCGCAGTTCAGTAATTTTGCGAAATTATGAGACAACATCTATTATTTATACAGATAATTTTTCAACCAAATGTAGACAGCATTTTTTTCCTTGTTTAAAAGGATAAGTGTGTAAAGTTTCATCGAGATCGGATGAAAACTGGATTTGTATGCAGAACAAACAAACCAACAAACAAACAAACATACATACATTCATCTTTATATATATAGATGGTACAAAAATGGTACAATAAAATATGACCGATCGGATGTGCACTTCGGTACAAATTAGGTTTATATAAATTAGTGATTCACAGAATTATTCTTGACAATTTACTGGTTCTCGGGTTGGAAAGGGCTGCGTCGAAATATTGTGTTTCTAGAACACAATTCGTAGACTCGTAAAGATTTCATTTGTAAGCTTGTAATATGATGGCCGAATCAAGAGTAATGTTTAGTGCAAGCGAAAAGAGCCTTCTTGAATTAGAAAAAAATTGATATAGAATGATATTGATGTAGTAGTAAGACAGAACTTTTTAAAACTCTATGCGCGGGGAACAGAATTTTATGGTAGCGAAGCATGAATTTTAGGAATGCACAAACAAGGAAAAGTCAAGCATTTGAAAGGGCGCTAAAAGTTTAGTGGACAGATAAACTGCGAAATGAACGAGTTTTGTAAATGATGGATGGGGAAAGAAGTTTGTTGAAGATTCTTACAGAAAGAGGAGACAGGATGGTAAGTAATATTTTGAGAGATGCAGGATTGGTTAATTTGTTAGTGGAGGGAAGAGTCTAAGGTAAGTACTGTAGAGGAAGACAGAGATTAGAATATAGTATGAAGCAGATAATTGAGGACGTTGGTAGTAAGAAGTATACTGAGATTAGCGCAAGACATGAAGAGAAGGAAGATTGCATCAAACCAGGCGAGAGACTGATGACAGAATAAAAAAACGATTGTCTGTCATTGGGGTCAGCCGAAAGAAGTGGAAACTTAAAATTATGACTATCATACGCGCAATACGTCATACTTAAAGCTACAGATATATTAAATCATAATAATTGCGTGTGGGCGTAATGACATGGTGACAGGGTTTCTATTGGCTGCGTATTCCGCACCCACTTAACATAACGCGGTAGTCCTTCCAGGTACAGGGGACCCACAGTTTGACGTGGAAACATATGCATGGAAGCGTTCTGGCATACTTCACATTACACAGCAAGCTATGCCGAAGTGGAGGACGGGTTAAGGGTCTTTGACAATACCCAATGAGACAGGAATTCGAACCAGGGACCTTTCGTTCCCCAGTCAGACACCTTAACCACTGAGCCACCGGACCGCTGCAGATATAGTGTTAACATTAGCATGTCGGTGACGCAAAACTCATCAAAGTTTTACCCATCGAAAAATCACCCAACGCGCCTAAAGAAGTTTTCACTTCAAAAATAAATAATCTAAGTCACTCTAGAGTCGGAAGATTGGTAGAATCTTTCAGAAACGCCAATTCCTTTCCTCAGGGGCGTACTGTTTAACGTGGAATCAGAACCACGGAATGTCTCGGCGTAGCTCATATAATAAAATACAAAACCAAAAAATTCCTGCTCACCACGGGATTTGAACCCGCGACTGGAGAGAGAAACTTTCGGAAATAAGCGCCTTAACCGCTGAGCTACCAGACCACCTTGTTTTGAAGTTTAGGTGTGCTAAGTACTATCAAAATTGGATAAAAAACTGTGGGTTTATATGAATGACGTTGATAGAAATTAAAGTGAGGTGGGTAAGGAGGAGAGGGTTTAGCTTCTGTAAATCAAACGTAAATAGTATTTTTCTATTTGTTTTAAAGTATATGCATGCAAAGTTCCATCAAAATCGGATAAAAACTATTTGTATAAAGAACAAGGGCAAAAAAAAAAAAAAAGACACAAGTATAATCTATACTATCACTGCTGTCCAAGCGCCACACGTCATACTTATAGCTACAGACATACTGCTATTACAACATGTCGGTGACGCGAAGATTTTATGCATCCAAAAAGCGTCCAACGCGCATATCATACGCGCAACACGTCATAGCATGTCGGTGACGGGAAGTCGCGTACCCGTCCAAACAACGTATAACGCGCCTATAGAAGGTTTCACTTTAAAAACAAATAAGAAATGTTAGTGTAGAAGTAGAGATTAATTATTTTATGATGGAACAGCTCAGTGCTATATTTACCATTAGGCTGTATAGGCTCCAGCCTAGGGGCGACAGCGTTTTGGGGGCGGCAAATTTCCTAGGGTACCCGCTTTAGTAAGCCGTTAAATTTGTGTGTGATTATAAACATAATGGAAAAACGTCTACTATAAATTTTCATTTAAGTGGTGACATCTAGTAATGAAGTGACAAACTCGGAACAATTAATAGAAAAGAAAAATGCGTTTATTATCAATTTTCATTTAGGTAAGTGGTGACAGCGAACAATTAGCTAAATTATTAATTTAATTTTTCATTAGTTTTCTGACTTTCTATCTTGTTCAACGCAGTCTGCAGACCGTCGTATATTTTCGAGGAAGACTCTAGAGACAGAGGTAAGTTTCTGCTGACAGACTTACATTTCATGATTTCTATAATAAAAATACTTAAGTATGATCTAAGATTTCATTAATCGAGTATCTGGATGTTGAAAGTCCCCGAGCGCTCGAAAGTCCTAATTTTATTGAAAAAATAATTGAAAAGTCAATGATTTTTTAAACTTAACTCGTCATTTCTCAGCTAATAATGAATTAAATTATTTGAAATTTTTAAGGAACATGCATTGAACTATGCCGAAACCGGTATTCTGATTGAAATTAATTTAAATTATAATTGTTTAATAATAATTGACTACAAATCACAGCGTACGTCTTAATGTGTTTTCTGTTCTTTGCCGATAAAAAGTGTGTTGTGAAGTTTGTCGTATGGAAAACTGTCAGTGAGAAAGTAGTTCCTCTATGTTCACCAATCAAAAATCCCGTAGAAAACTATAATTATGTATTACATTTTTTATTTTCTTGTTTGTATTCTTGCTTCATAATAAACATTCATTTTTCTTGTTTCTATTTTATGACTAAATCAGAATACTTTCAAGTAATGAAGTCACTCTTAATCTTTATCCATTCACATACACATATAATCATTTGCTACCTGATAAAGGTAATACAAACTAGTGATTAGTATAAGTACGAAGGAGAAAAGGGTGGCACAAAGTGAACAGCCTACACTAAAAAAAAAGTTTAAATCCGGCCCTGGAACAGCTGTAGGAAACTGATGACAGAAGGAACGGATTATCTTTAGGAATCATTTTCTCGACCATTGTACTGTAATTACCCACCACAGTGATTGTAAATGCTGTAGCTGTATGAGTTAATTTACATTTCTTTATACCGAAATTTCTTATTTGTTTTAATAGAAAACTGTTACGGATTTGAGAGCGTAGACAAGTAGATCTTAGTCATTCTTTAAGAAACAGACGTAGTCGAATCGAAACAACCGCTTAAGACAATCAACTTTAATAGTCATAGGAAAATTAATGAGAACAGAATGAATAAAACCACTGACCTTAACCTTTATAGCTCTTCTGAGCTGTAGGTAATTAATTTCGGCAGTATAATTAATCTATATGTCTGTTACATTTTAACGAGATCAGTATACATGACGTCTGTGTCGTTTATCTTTAAGGTCATTTTGTGAGAGGATTAGTCATAACAGCTCTATTTTTTCCTCCAAGGCTATTTTACATATTGATTCCTATTTTCTCTTAATATCAATGAATTCAAACGATGAGGGACGGAATTACACTGCAAATTGTGGTGTTATCAAAACTTCCATCCATTAATTTCGATTGTTATTATAATATCTAATTGTATAAAGTTACAGAGCACATCTATTTTGTCGCTTATTGAACTCAGAGCACCACAGTTATACAAACGCTTTAAATCCGTTGTCTCACAAATTAAAGATTTTTTTTTAATGAAATTTGTTCCTGGTGAAGTGCTCCAGTTGTTTCAATTAGTTTTTGTCATTTCATGTTAAGGATTGCGGTACTGCAAGACTTTTTCGTCTGCTATATGGTTCTTATGAATTTTATTTAAGATGCTCCGATGTAACTGTAGTCTCAATTCCACTTCATATTTTTACATTTGTTAGTCAAATTGACATGAAGCGTAAGTGAAAATTATAATCTGTTTTATCACCAACAGCCATCCATCCAAAGTCTGTGAAGATATGAGAGATAAGTCTTTCCCGGCGTGTCTTTGATATAAATTCTTCGCGGGTTTGCCGCCGGATTACATTTTCTGCTGACAAGCTTTCGGCTCGCTTCTGTTCCGCTATTCAGTTCAGTTTTTGTTGTTCCTTTAGATACAACGGACCCGATGATGGCGGCAGTGGAAGTCGCCGAAAGCTTGTCAGCAGAAAATGTAATCCGGCGGCAAACCCGCGAAGAATTTATATCAAAGTATGTGAAGGTTTGTAACCAGCTGCTTCTTCTTTCCAATATTGAAGGAATAGCCAGTTGAATTGAAATTTATCATTCATCTCTTGTTACAGACCAATATCACTTTTACCAGCATTTTCAAAAATCTTTGAAAAAGCAATGTACAGAAGGGTGTATGCACATCTACAAAAGAATGACATACTCAGTAAAGTACAGTTTGGTTTTAGACAAGGTGTTTCAACAGATTCAGCAATTTTTGCTTTTGTAAACAACATACTGGAATCAATGCATAAAAAATTAAATTCCCTAGGTATATTCTGTGATCTTGCTAAGGCTTTTGACTGTGTTGATCATGAGATTCTACTAGGTAAATTAGACCACTATGGAGTTAGTGGTAAGCCAGGACTTTGGTTTAAATCATACCTGTAAAATAGAAAGCAATGTGTATCACTGAAAGATGCTAATACAGGAGATGTTATAAACTCAGAATGGGGTATAGTTAAATGTGGTGTGCCTCAGGGTTCAATTCTTGGCCCTCTGCTGTTCTTAATCTATATAAATGATCTCCCACATATACTAGGTGATAATGAACACATGGTGCTCTTTGCAGATGATACTAGCATATCTTTGAAAGACCCATCAGCACAAAACCTCGAAAACACAGCAAATGATGTTATAAAGAAAATTAACAGGTGGTTTAATGCCAACAAACTAATACTTAATGTAGAAAAGACACAGTTACTTCAGTTTGTTACAAAAAATAAAACAAAGGTCAGCTATAATGTGATATCAGAAGGAAAAGCAATCAATGAAAGCAGTTTCACAAAATTCCTGGGTGTATATATAGATAACAAATTGAACTGGAAACAGCATATTCAACAACTTCTTAAAAAACTGAATTCTGCAACATTTTCACTGAGGGTAATATTTAGAATAGCTAATATAGAAACCAGAAAGTTAGTATATTTTGCATATTTTCATTCCCTGCTCTCTTATGGCATCTCATTCTGGGGAAACTCGTCACAAGCACAGAGGGTATTTAAATTGCAAAAGCGTGCTATAAGAACTACTTGTGGAGCAAGCCCACAGACGTCGTGCAGAAATCTATTTAAAAACCTGGGTTTACTAACAATGCCAGCACAGTATGTATACTCTGTACTATCATTTGTAGTGGAAAATCCTGAACACTTCAATCTTAATGCTGACATACATAGTCATAATACTAGGAATAAATATAATATTCACAAGGATTACAAATCACTGTCAATTGTACAGAAAGGATTAACATTTACTGGATCTTCCTTATTCAATGTATTACCAACAGAAATTAAATGTTATCTACAAAAACCCAACTACTTTAAGTCCAAACTGAAAGAGTTTCTGCTTCAGAACCCATTTTACTCTGTAAAAGAATTTTCTTCTTGGAATTTGGTAACTAAGAATGACTGATAAAATAGTATGTATGGAAGGGGAAGGTGACAAAATTATCCACAATTACTAAAATGATATATGAAGTAATTACACTGTTTACAAAATTTCACTAATATATAGTAACTAACATGGGATAGCATGCATTCAAAAACTGCTGTGAAAAATTATCATACTAACAGGTTTTTCAGTAATTGACTGCTTATGAGTTATTGGTAATATAATTGATATTGCTAATAGGTGTGTGTACTGTTCCACATAAATAGCAACTAACATAATATAATATGTAGTCACAAATTACAGTGAAACGTATCATGGTAACTGGTTGATAAGAAAATAACTGGTTATTAGATGCTGGTAACAAGTGTATACACTGTTCCACATAATAAGTATTAATTAACTCGGGATTGTATTTTAGATTACAGGAGATATTGGTTATACTAATGGGTTGTTGCTAACTTGTTGTCAATATATAATAATATTATCAATTATATAGTAATATTGACATTACTAATAAGTGTATGTACTGTTCCACATCCCCGAGATTATTCTCACATGGGATATTGCAATAGGTATGAAAAGTAGTGCATGGAAGGGAAAAGATGACCATGACCACAAGCTAGCACTCGATTTCAGACACAAGGGTGTGGGAAGATTCTCTTTTTTAGGTAAGGGTGTCAGGGATTGGAATGAGTTACCAAGAGAAATGATGAATAATTTACCGAAAACTTTGAAGGAATTTAAAGATAAAATTTGTAGAGGGCAAATGTAGGTAGGTGCAGGATAGGGGGAAGATGGGTGTGTAGGGAAATTGCCACCGGAGCCTGTGCTCCATTGCAATTAAATTAAATTAAATTAAAATCAAAGTGAACATATCTATCTATCTATCTATCTATAAGAAGATCAATCAAATACTGTTCCACAGGTACAAAAACATAGAAAAGCTTGACAATATGGTATTGAACGATCAGCAATAAAAGGTGTATAACAAACATGCTATTCACTATTAGACTCAGCAGGTGCTTGCCCCTGAAGAAGACCATAGGCATTGGGTTGAAACGTAGGGAAAAAAGGCTGAGTGTTTGGACGCAGAGTAAATCTCGCGAAGTTATTAACAAAAAGGATTTACTGTTTTAAAGAATATCCTACCAATTTTGTTAGTACAGATGAGATACAACGCTTAACACCACTTGCAAGAAATGTAACAGCAATGAAGTCAGTGTGTGGAAGGCAGTGTTTCTACACCAAACAATGAGAAATTGATTTCATCTGCCATATTCGTCATGGTTAGTGGTCTTTTGCAATGCAAACAGAATTATTTGTATTGGTTACTCTTAAAAGGATAAAACTATAACTGGTAAATAGTTTGCAAGTACTCTGAACCAAATGGGTGAAACAATTTATGAGAACAGACCTAAATTATAAAAGGAAAAAATTATCTTTCTTCAGGAGAATGCAACTTTGCACAAAGATGTTTTGACAAAAGGAAAACTGAGGAATCTGCTGTTTAACTTGTTGTAACATCCATTCTGTTCACCAGAATAGGTTCGCTCCGAATTCGACCTGTTTTGAAATGTAAAGAAACTTACATTTGAAAACATTTTAAGTCAAATAAAGAACATCCTTAAATCAATGTTTTTTAGACCGTCCAGAACCATTCATTGCGAAATGTTGGACATAGTGCTCTGAAATAACCATGGAGGAAGGAAATATATGGAGACGACGCAAGAGACCTTCACCACGCATTGAAGTGAAGCAGGGCGGAGGAGGAGCGGGGGTCATGGCCGGAGTGGAGGGGGCATGGCCGCTTCCATACAGACACGGGGAATATGTACAAAAACCTCAAGGGGACTCTAGGATAAAGGTGACGCCGCAATCTGGTGATGGATTATTATGTAACTCGATATGACAAATAAAAAATGAGGAATAAATTTTTTTTGATATCCTGCTTAGTTTTCGAGATATTCTGTCCCAAATGTGAAATGGTTTTGGTTGAAATTCAGAAGAAACAATTGGTCAAAGTCAAATTTGATGATGGATTCTTATTTAAAAAGACGAGACAAATGAAAAATAAAGAATAAAAATTTTCGATATCTCACCTAGTTCTAGAGATATACTGTATCAAAAGTGAGGTGTCATTGAGTTGAAATCGAGAAAAAAAATCGCAAAAGTCAAATTTAATGATCGATTCTTATGTAACACGACGAGACAAATCGAAAATAAAGAATAAAATTTTTCGATATCTTGCTTAGTTTTCGGGATATACTGGGAACATCGCAATTGTTTGGAAGCGCATTATCGCCGCTGCCGCCACTGCGCATGCGCGAGCCTGCTTCATAATTTAACCTCACTTCTCCTCCATATATTTCCTTCCTCCATGGAAATAACAGGGGTTAAGATGGAAATGCATAATTAGATCTCTGAAATACTGTGTGGAAGTAACAATTCACTCAGCTAGTTAATACTATATTATATACGAGAAAACATACTCTTCCACTTCCTGGATGAAAATGTTTCTGTGCGCTTGAGTATAGGTGTTACTGGAAAAAAGATGGTTAAAACACTACAAAATCCTCTGATTTAGTGAAAAAGTGATAATACAAGTAGACCCAATTACAGAAACAGAGGTACTAGATCACATAACGATAGAAGAATTAAATCAAGCTTTAATCAAAACAAAGAAAAGCAGCTGGATCGGAAGTAATAGCTGTAGAGTTATTTAAATATGGGAGAATGCTACTGAAGTATCGGCTTTTACATCTAATAAACATTTGCTGGCTTAAAGGTGAAATACCTGAACAGCAGCGAACAGCAACTATAAGCTCTATTTACAAGAAAAAGCCACACACAGTTACAGAGCAATAAGCATTTTGATTGCGGGATTTGAAATCAGTGTACAGCAGAAGACAATCTACCATAATTTTAGAATGGATTTAGACTAGGACGTTCTTGTTCAGATAAATACATTATTATAGGAAAAAGGAGGGAAAATTGCATGTGTGAACTTCGAGAAAGCTTTTGACAATGTAGATTGAAAATTGTTGTGAAAGATCTACATAGGAATGGAGATGCGAAATGTATAATACAGGGTGAGTCAAAAGTCGCAGTACACCCTTTTATTTCAAAAACTCTGCAGGAATTGGGAAACCTGAATATTCCAGTAAGGTATTGGTGAGGTGGTCTATCTTTTACGGTATGTACCGAACATGAGCGCAATCTTGAAATCGGCCATCTTGAATCTAAGTCAATTTTTTTTAAATGGAAAGGGGGTCGTGTGAGACATCAAATAACATCCGAATTTTCTCACAAGTTCATTCCTGTAAACAGATTTGAAATAGCAGCTGTGGTTCAAAAGTTACATCATATTTCGGTTAGAATTACAAGCCGGATTGTTCTCCAGAAAGGACAGTCATTTTATGTGTTCAACATGTTGTCCCTCTCGGTCAACGCACATTTGAAGGCACTGGATCCAATCGTCATGCACTCGCAGAAGGATTTCCGCAGAAATGCTGGCACACGCTCCTACAATGCGTTGTTGGAGATGGTGTTTGTTTCTTATTTTCTCTGCATACACAAGTTGCTTTAAATGGCCCCACAGATAAAAGTCAAGTGGTATGAGATCAGGTGATCTGGGTGGCCATTCCACAGAACCACGTCGGCCAATCCAGTAACCAGGAAATTGACCATCTAACCAGTGACGAACAACTGCTCCGTAGTGTGGTGGAGCCCCATCCTGTTGAAAGTAGCAGGGAAAGCTGCCATCTTCATTCAGGACTGCGGGAAAAACCACTTCTTGCAGCATTTCCAGATAGCGTTGAGCATTTAGGTTCTCGTCAATGAAAATGGGTCCAATTACACGGGTACCCCATATCCCACACCACACTATAACCTTTACGTCACCAACTACGTTGGAAGGTTCCATCCAGCGTGGATTGTGGTCACTCCAGTACCTGTGGTTGTGACGGTTAACTTCACCACTGACATAAAAGTTTGCCTCATCACTGAACAAGATGCCTTGTGGAAAAGAGGGATCTTGTTGATGTTCCTCTAAGGCCCACGTGCAAAACTGCATACGTCTGTCTGGGTCATCCTCTGCTAGGTACTGGAGTAACTGAATCTTGAATTGATGCCATCGATGGGCATGAAGGATTCGTATGATCGATGACTGGCTGATTCCACATTCTGTTGACAAACGTCGTGTGCTGCGTTGTGGGCTCCTCACGAAGGACGCCAAAACCATTGTTGAGGTTGTCTCGTCAGTAGCACTTTTTGGACGGCCACTCCGTGCCTTGTCAGCCACAGTCCCAATTTCTCGGAATTTGGAAATTAAGCACCTGACAGTGTTGTGTGAAATTGGAGGTCTTTCTGCGTGCCGGTTGTTAAAATCTGCAGCTATGACACGGAAACTTCGTTCTCCAGACATCAAAATGATTTCAATTATCTCCTCCTTGATCAAAGCCATCTTCAGTTATCTGCAACAAAAAAGCTATGTAACTTTTGAACCGCAACTGCTATTTCACATCTGTTTACAGGAATGAACTTGTGAGAAAATTCGGATGTTATTTGATGTCTCACACGACCCCCTTTCCATTTAAAAAAATTGACTTAGATTCAAGATGGCCGATTTAAAGATGGCGCCCATGTTCGGTACATACCGTAAAAGATAGACCACCTCACCAATACCTTACTGGAATATTCAGGTTTCCCAATTCCTGCAGAGTTTTTGAAATAAAGGGGTGTACAGCGACTTTTGACTCACCCTGTAGAATGAATAAATACTTTATATTTTAATACAAACGTACGCCTCTAAAAAAGGAACGAACAGCAAATGTTAGCAACTAACCAAGGCGTGAGACGAGGATGTAGTCTTTCTTCAATGCTTTTTAACATATATCTGAACGATGTTATTAATATGTGGCAGAATGAATACCCGAGATCAAGGCACACTCCTAAATGTAGTTTTATTTGCTACTGGTAAATAGATGGTACTGAAAATGGATTACAAAGAATCCATTAGTCCAGTAACGGGTTACTTTTACCTCGCAGTATATCACATAGAAGATTTTTTCTTTTATCATATATGTATTGGTGACAGTATGCAGAAATAAAGTTTTCGACCTCCGACACCCTCGGTACTATTTTCTGTGCCCATAAAACGTCCTAATAGAGCGAAAATGAAAGCATAATGTATATTACAAAGTTATCAAGTCATAATAAATTCGTAGTAAGTTAAAAATTGGTGATAAGTCAATTTATTTTCCGTTTGGATTTCCCAGCTTATCAATGTCCTCATCTAGAATTGTGTCTCATTCATCCACTGCATCAGGAATAGCTTTCTCGTGATCGAAGAACGCTTCCTCTCCTTCGGTCTTAGGAATGTTTTCACGAGACAAGCCAGAGCAGTTCTTGCAAGCAGCTTTTCTTTCATCCCCATGGCAATGGATAAGTTTCTCGACCCAGCGATACTTGCACTTGGTGGTACGTGCGTATTGAGTGAAACGATGACGCATCTATTGCTGGCGGCAACCGTGCTAAATTGAATGCATTTTTTGAGGCAGATTTCGTATACGTTCCGTATATGAGCTTACCAATGTTCGACTACCTATTTGTCGGTACCGTTCCGAGATGAGCTATGCCAAAGCTTGTTCTCCAGATGCTAGCCTCCGCAGGCTAAGGGTTCTGAGAATTTAGCGTGCATGTTACTTTTAGAGGTGGCTGGTGTTGAATGAAGTAGCCGAAAAATGCTGATATTGCATCATATTCTGTAAATGCATGAATGGAAAGGATATGTGAGGGTTCCAACTGGAAGGAAGTGGTTGAGTACCATAAGTCTGCTTTCTTGCTTTTCGCTGGTTTATGGTACTACAACTTCTCATAAGTGTTACCAAGACCCATTAGCAGAACGAACAGCCAACGTACTTACTTAGAATTATTATAGTGCCGGATTTTGCTGCTTGGGAAAATAGCTGCGTCAACAATCAATTCAGTTGCATCTTCTTTTGCGTGTTGAACTTGAAAGCCTCCCTTTTCAGTTTTTGTATTAGTATCAAAATTACACGGTTCTTGCTGCTACCTCACTGCAGCACTTGTTTCCTCACTGAAAATGATGTTTGCTGAAGCATCTGATGTTTTCAAACGACGAAAACTTTCAGAGGGTTTTATTCCTGTCTGCGCAGCATCACTTCGGTATCCGTCAAATGTAACTGTGATGTTGGCTCCATAGTGTGTTCTCAATTAGGCTTCATATTTTCCACAGATGGAACCCAGTTTTCATTACGATGCCGTCAGCAACGAAGCTTTTTATGTTGGATGTTGCATCTTGAAGAGATGTAAATTTTTGATATAGAGACTTTTGATCACTTGAAATACGGGGCAAATTCAAGTGTAAAACTTATTATGACTTAATTTTGACTGTGTAAATAAACTTTGTGCCATTAAATTATGCTTTCATTTTTGCAAACCTGCTTCAACTTGTAGAAATTTCATCAGTAATAGCCTATAGCGGTCTGGTAGCTCAGCGGTTAAGGCGTCTGATTGGAGATGGAAATCCAGGTCTCAGCTGAGATTTTCAAAGGCCATTAACCCGACCTTCACCTCTGCCACAAGACATAGATATCAATTATATATTTGTCGTTTTGAGAAACAAAGTAGGTGTAAACCCAAATTTTAGGAAAAGTTTGAAATTTTACTGATTTTTCGAAGAAATTCAGCTCGCTAGGTTTTAAGTTTAGAAAAAACTTTATGCAGCAAAAGTTGTAGGGATTTTGTCCTCTTTCAAATTTAGAAATAAAGTATTTCTTGCTAGGACTCATCAGGTAGGAGTTATAGACGAAAAACTGAAAAAGTACCAAAATTTGCCGTTTTTTGGGCACGAAAAAACGTGTCGAGGGTGTCGAAGATCGAAAACTTGTTTTCAGGATACTCTCACCAATATATACAAGATAAGACAGAAAAATCTTCTATGTTTGTGAGACCCCCTTTTTACCATCCCGTTACATCAATAAGCGAGCCCTTGTCAGGGCCACAGTTAAAGATTGTCTCCATCAACATTGAAGGCATGTCATCAGCCAAGGAAGAATTGCTACAAGACCTATGCAATCAACACAAATGCCACATTTTATGTGTACAGGAGACACATAGAAGTACTGAAATGCGCCGACCTAAAATAAATGGAATGATCCGCGCGGTTGAGAGACCTCACCTTAAATACGGAAGTGCCATCTTTGTCCGACCAGATGTTCAGATCCCGTCCACGGCCTTCACAGATGAGAACGACATCGAAGTCCTCACCATTGAGCTTAAAAACTGCACAATCTCATCTTTATATAAACCACCCAGCAGTAAATTCACTGTCAAACCACCGTTTAATTTCCATAATCAACATCTGCAGATTGTTATTGGAGATTTTAATTCTCATTGTACTGCTTGGGGCTACGACTTCAATGACGAGAATGGCATTGCAGTAGAAGAATGGGCAGATGGAAATCAACTTACTATCGTACATGATCCCAAACTGCCAGCATCTTTCAACAGTGGGAGATGGAGACGGGGCTACAACCCTGATCTAATATTCAGCAGTAATCACATCAGCCAGCAATGTGTGAAGTCTGTCTGTAGCCCAATACCAAACACGCAGCACAGACCAATAATGTGTGAAGTGTTTGCGACAGTAAGACCCCAGAGAGTTCCATTCCGCAGGAGGTATAACTTCAAGAGAGCTAACTGGTCTATGTTCACAGAAATATTGGATGCGGCTGTGTCTACTATTGAACCAACACCAGAATCATATGACACATTCACTGCAGCTGTGAAAAAATGCTCCAGAAGATTCATTCCGCGTGGTTGCCGATCATCATATATTCCGGGTCTCACCTCAGATCTAGCTGCCCAGTTCATGGTTTATAAAACACTTTTCCAAGATGATCCATTTGGTGAGAAGACAATAGAAGCTGGTAATCAACTTATCTCATCTCTAAGTGCAGCAAAAAGAGACCGCTGGATCAAAACATTAGAAGAGCTGGACCTGAAAAGAGATAGTCACAAGGCATGGAGACTTCTAAAACGCCTCAACAATGATGCATCGAAGACCACTGGACATTCCAATATAAACGCAAACCAAATTGCACATCAGCTACTCATGAACGGGAAGGAGACTCATAAAAGTGGACAATCTAAAAAACAAAGAAAAACGAACAGAAACAGTCAGGAAGATATGAACAACCTCACTGAGCCCTTTAGTATGTCAGAGTTGGAAAAGATTATTCATGAATGCAAAACAGGAAAGTCCGCAGGCCTCGATGACATACGATCAGAACAAATTAAGAACTTCGGATATAAAACCAAAGAATGGGTTCTACAGCTTTTTAACAAATGTATGAGCTCATATCAAATTCCGAAGGTGTGGCGGAAGACGAGAGTCATTGCGCTGCTGAAACCTGGAAAAGAAGGAAACAATCCTAAAGATTTTAGACCTATAGCACTCTTGTGTCATCTCTACAAAATATTTGAACGATTAATTCTGAATCGTATCCAGCCTGTGGTTGATCCAAAACTTATTCCACAACAAGCTGGCTTTCGTACTGGCAAAAGTTGTACTGGGCATTTACTGAACCTAACACAGTTTATAGAGGATGGATTTAAGACCCGTAAAGCCACGAGCGTGGTCTTTGTGGATCTGTCAGCAGCATACGATACTGTTAACCACCAACTATTACTTGACTAGGTCTACAGTTTGACAAAGGCCACCGGATTAACCAAACTCATCGCTACTCTTCTTCAGAATCGTAGGTTTTTCGTTGATTTTCAAGGACAGCGCAGTCGATGGAGGGTACAAAAGAATGGCCTACCTCAAGGTAGTGTACTGGCCCCAATACTTTTCAACATTTATACAAACGATCAGCCATTACATCCAGCTACCAGGAGCTTCGTGTACGCTGATGACCTAGCTCTAGCCTCACAGAGCACAAAACTTGAAGTTGTAGTAAGAAATTTGTCTGCTGCTCTTGAAGGCCTATCAAGCTATTATAAGGAAAACCACTTAAGACCTAACCCTTCAAAATACTGAAGTGTGTGCCTTTCACCTAAAAAATAGGAAAGCTCAGGGTAAGTTAAAAGTAATGTGGTCAGGTATCGAACTGCAGACATGTAACACCCCAAAATATCTGGGAGTGACACTCGATAGAACCCTCACATATAAGAAGCACTGCATGAATTGCAAAATGAAGATCTCTACAAGAAATAACTTACTGCGCAAATTAGTTGGATCACAGTGGGGCAGTCAACCACAAACTATACGTACATCGGCAATGGCCCTTTGTTATTCTGTTGCAGAATATGCATGCCCAGTTTGGTACTCACCATCTCATACCAAACAGGTGGATGTAGCCCTCAATAACACCTGTAGGCTAGTGACAGGTTGCTTAAAGCCTACCCCAGTTGATAGGCTTTACCAGCTTTCGGGTATTGCACCACCCAGTATCCGGAGAGAAGTGGCTGCGAACAAGGAGAGGACCAAAGTAGAACGGGAAAGCGCTCATCCACTGCACGGCCATATACCACCAGCCCAGAGACTCAAATCCAGGAAAAGCTTCCTCAGAACATCACTAATTGGCAACTAATTGGGTCACCTGAAAAGTCAAGAGTACAGTTATGGAAAATGAGGGTTCCCAACATCTCGGGACCACTGACAGTTGCAGAGCGCTTGCCACCTGGTCATGAAGAAGACTGGAACGTCTGGCGGTCTTTAAATCGATTGCGAAAAGGAGTGGGCAGGTCCAAGGGAAACCTAATGAGATGGGGTTATACTGATACTACCAGTATTAAATGCGAATGCGGAGAAGACCAAACTATGAACCATATGCTCGAGTGCCCTATGTGCCCATCATCCTGCAACAACGAAGACCTGTTTCAAGCAACACACAATGCGATTGAGGTTGCGAAGTACTGGGCCAAGTGTGTTTAAAGTTGTTGATTTACAAAATGTATTTAACTGTGTATTGTGATGTTTTTGACACGAGAATAATAATAATAATAACTGGACTACTTCACAAATTGCAAATATGTTGATAGCACTACAACCTAGTGATATCCAGGAACAAAACAAAAATAATAGCTTTCTGTGGTCGAGACCCTATTAGCGTAAAAATAGTCATAAATGGCTACCTGGTTGAACAAGTTTCATACTATGACTACCTTGGTTGAGACATCACATTTAGTGCAAACAGAGATGCTAATAATAATGTGAACGAGTATCAGGTGATGTGATGTATAATTTTAGGAAATAGGACGCGGAGAAATACAAAGATGAAATTCTATAAATTGATATGCTTCTCTATGGAAGTGAGTCATGCAAAATGAAGAGTTAAAAGCGACGTACAAGCAGCAGAGATGAAGTTCCTAATTTCTGTAAAGGGATACACAAAGCTAGATCTAATAAGAAACCAGATAGTAAGAGAGGAGTTTAAAATATATAGTAATGAATAACAAAATAGAGGAACATAGGAATAACTGGAGAGTCCATCTGTGTAGAATGGATGATGCATTATTACGAAACGTAGTAAACTAATATAGACCGAAAGGTAGATTAAGGAATAGATGGGAACAGTTCCTGAAGCTGGAAAAGGTCAACAGGCCTAATCCTTGATTGGGAAGAAGAATACTGGCAAAAAGGTACCTCATAAAGACTGTCATATCTACTTCCCTGTCATCAAATGTATCAGAGTATCATACTGTGTCAGCATTGAGTGAAACTGTTAAATGTCAGTCATTGCAGCACAGTCTGGGAAACGAGTGTTGGGAAATCTTACTAAAACAACTGTAATGTTATTACATATTTATTTTCATTAATTATCTCCACATTCAATTTCTTATCACTTGGCTAAAGATGAATATCCTTCTCTTCATTTCCACTCCTTCCTCTCACTTCATCGTGTGTATACAAAGGCCCTGGATTCGATGTCCACTTCACTTCTGGAACCGCAGAAGACATCAGTTAGTAATATATTCTAATGACTTTCGAATGTAGCATTCATTTTTCAATTATAAGCAATGCAAGAAGAATGTGAAACAAATGTTACGTTGCTTAGATACGCATTAATCTGCATTTGTATCTTTTTCATTGCTGGTTCTTAAAATATTATCTCATAAATTCCTATTTATTGGCTTTTTACATTTTATTATACTAGTATATATATAGACAAAGATTAATGCTACAAATTATATATTATTTTAAAATATTTTGTTGCTTCTAATCTTTCCACCCTCCACGGTTTTTTTAAAAAAGTCACTATAAATTTATAACCTTTTCTTTCTTTCTTATGAAACATGGGAAAAGAGAATATGAGGCAGATTGATTAAACTTATTTTTAGTTTTTAATATCATATTTTTTCTATTAGTAAATAAATTATTTGTGACTGTTCTTATTTGTGGATGATGCTGAAAATGTAGTGCACCATTCAGATGAAGTAATTGTGTGTAATGGTTGAGTTTAAGCCACTGGACATATTTTCGATACTTTAACACAAATTTCGCTTGGCTTCTCTTATCATATATATTATTTCTATAAGGCATTTTTTTGTCACAAGCCTATATCTTCCTTCATACTTAACCGAAATCAATGAATGAGGTGTCATTTTAAAGCTTATGGTCTCCACTTTGGTTAAATCGTATTTTAAGCAAGAAAGTTTTCGGAATTCGACCCTTAAAGGGCAAAAATGTAAATTTTTCTAAAATGCTGTTTTCTGTGTTACGAGTCAGTTATCTCCCTGGATACCTATCTGAAACCGTTTTATGAAGTATCGTTTTAAAGATTAAGATCTCCGCTTTAGTGACGTCATATATTAAGTCAGAAAGTTTTCGGAATTCGACCCTTAAAGGGCAAAAGTATCAATGTTTTTGCAATGCGTTTTTGTGTCACGAGCGATTTATCTCCCTTAATATCTAACCGATATAGATAAATGAGGTATCATATTAAAGAATAAGGTCTCCGCCATGGTAACATTATGTTTTAAGAAAGGAATTTTTCGTAATTCGACCCTTATAAGGCAAAAATGTCAATATTTCTAAAATGCGTTTTTTGTATCTCGAGCCATTTATCTCCCTGTATATATAACCAAAATCGATAAATGAAGTAGGAATATAAGGAGTAATGTATCAGCTTTGTGAAATCATATTTTAAGAAAGAATGTTTTTGGAATTCAACCGTTAAAGGAAAAAAGTATAAATTTTTCTATAACCGATTTTTGTGTCACGAGCGATTTATCTCCCTTGATATCTAACCGATATAGATAAATGAGGTATCATATTAAAGAATAAGGTCTCCGCCATGGTAACATTATATTTTAAGAAAAGAAATTTTCGTAATTCGACCCTTATAGGGCAAAAATGTCACTTCTTCTAAAATGCGTTTTTTGTATCTCGAGCCATTTATCTCCCTGGATACCTAATCAAAATCGATAAATGAAGTAGGAATATTAGGAGTAATGTATCAGCTTTGTGAAATCATATTTTAAGAAAGAATGTTTTTGGAATTCAACCGTTAAAGGAAAAAAGTATAAATTTTTCTATAACCGATTTTTGTGTCACGAGCGATTTATCTCCCTTGATATCTAACCGATATAGATAAATGAGGTATCATATTAAAGAATAAGGTCTCCGCCATGGTAACATTATATTTTAAAAAAAGAAATTTTCGTAATTCGACCCTTATAGGGCAAAAATGTCACTTCTTCTAAAATGCGTTTTTTGTATCTCGAGCCATTTATCTCCCTGGATACCTAATCAAAATCGATAAATGAAGTAGGAATATTAGGAGTAATGTATCAGCTTTGTGAAATCATATTTTAAGAAAGAATGTTTTTGGAATTCAACCGTTAAAGGAAAAAAGTATAAATTTTTCTATAACCGATTTTTGTGTCACGAGCGATTTATCTCCCTTGATATCTAACCGATATAGATAAATGAGGTATCATATTAAAGAATAAGGTCTCCGCCATGGTAACATTATATTTCAAGAAAGTAAATTTTCTTAATTCGACCCTTATAGGGCAAAAATGTCACTTCTTCTAAAATGCGTTTTTTGTATCTCGAGCCATTTATCTCCCTGGATATCTAACCAAAATCGATAAATGAAGTAGGAATATAAGGAGTAATGTATCAGCTTTGTGAAATCATATTTTAAGAAAGAATGTTTTTGGAATTCAACTATTAAAGGGAAAAAGTATAAATTGTTCTACAACGTATTTTTGTGTCACGAGCCTTATATTTCCCTTGATATCTAATCGATATCGATAAATGACATATCGTATTAAAGACTAAGGTTTCCGCCGTGGTAACATTATATTCTAAGAAAGGAATTTTTCGTAATTCGACCCATAAAGCGCAAAAATGTCAATATTTCTAAAAATACGTTTTTTGTGTTTCGAGCCATTTATCTCCCTGGATTTCTTACCAAAATCGATAAATGAAGTAGGAGTATGAAGAGTAATGACTGAACTTTGTGACATTATATTCAACCTCACTATTCATCGCATTTTATCTCGCGAAATTTTCGCACGGGTCGTCTAGTTATCATTATTTCTCTTTTAAATTACTCATACAGTCCATAATATCACTATATTCTTTTTTTTCATTCTATATCTCCTTGATGCCACGAGAAATTTGTTAAATTGCTGCTGGCAATTTCTAATCCTGTAAGTTCAAGGAATCGCTTTTTTATATATTAGGAAATTAGTAGTTTCATGTAGAACTTTACTTTCATACCTTTACTTTTCTTTTCAGTTTCTCTGCAGTTTAAGTGTAGTTTTTCTTGAGTTCTGAAGTGAAGGGATGGTTGGGGTTGTTTTCCCCATAGGAGGTTGTGAAGGGGTGGTGGTGGTGAGCAGTTTGCATATCTAATACATTTAAGGAGCTCTGGTTTCATTTAATGTTTACATTTAGAAAATATACTTTATTATTTTTATTTACTTAATTCTTGTTTGAAAAGTATACGAGATAAAATTATTCAGTGATGTCTGGGAACATTTAACGCTTTCGTTGGAGCAGCAGGTAAAGAATATGTGACATTGGTTGTTACAATGTCCGGAGTAGATGACAGTGTTTTGATATATTGTGCATTCTACTGATGTCATGGGATTTTGAAACAACTACATTACCGTTATCTTAGTGGAAGATTTCCCCAGTTTCAACAGTCTTGTGTTGTTTTGGATACCAGGCTGGTAGTGAATTTTGTGACCTATTAATCAAGAAAAGCGGTGTTCTTCTGGAGTCTGTCCTTAGAGTTGCCCTTTTACTTGTAGTATTGTGTCTACAACATATTCATCAATTGATGACTTTACTACCTTCTGTTTTCCATCCACCGTTGAAACTGCCGAGAAGGTGATGCGCCTCGCCCTGAGCCTTCTTTAAAAGCAGTCTGTACACACTAATTTTTGACGCTCCTTCAAATGAAACCAACTGTTTTCTTTTTACGGGTGGAAAGAGTCTTCAGGTGGATCGACGTCTATTCTCGAGGAACACCCGGTTTATGGTCCTATGCTGGTTGCTGTCATTGAGTGGTTTAGAGCCCTCATGACAGTGATCTTGGTGCACAAAATAATAAAGCATATTGCGCGGTGTATACTTGCTTGCGACTGTCTTATAAGCTTTTTTGGATAATGAAGTGATAGCCTGCGTGGACAGCTTGTTCAATCTTATTATCTCGATCTCAGTTTTGCAACACTGCTTGCAGCGCAAGGCGTGGCAGGCGGCGACTCAGTATCGCAATTGTTAAAGGTAGAGTAAGATGGCCGCCGTGCTTGTCGCACTGCCGCGTCGCTCCCGCGATTAATACCGTTTTCGTGTGGAATATCATATCGATACGGATATCCGAAACGACAAACCGACTAGTAAAGTACACATAGCACCGTGAGTGCAGTGGTGTGAAGTTCCGTACAAACAGTGAATAAATAGCGCTCGTTTTCGTGGTCACGTAAGCAGCGAACAGTTGTGCTTCGGACTCCGCAATACCGCCGCGTCATCGGTTCGCCACCGGGCCGCGTCACGGCGTTCGGTCCGCGTCACCGCGTGCGCGCCGCGTCGCGCTGCGCTGTGGTAAGCAGGCTGCCGCGCCGCACAGCTGACAGCCGTCTGGATGCCGAGCAAGCAGTTCATCGCGTAGCAGACAAGTGAGTATGGCCTTCACAGCAACAGAAAGTACTTCCCAGCGGGAAGCCATCGACATTGCGAAATGGCACGAAGAGATTGTTTCTCTCCTTAACGAGAACATTGGTCTAAAATTAAGTGATCAGAAGCTAAGAGAAATGAAGGATAAGTTGGCTACCTTTGCCATATCAGTAGCACACATTGAAGGTAGAGAAGAGGAACTGCGGAAGGAAAACTCCAGACTAAAGAAAGAAATTGATGAGTTAAGAAAGCAAAAGAACTCGGCTTCCACCCCTACTTATGCGTCAGTGGCTGTGTCAAAAGCTACTCCAATACTTAAACCGAAACTGAGTCCCTCAACAACAAGTGCAGTATTCGTCTCCTCGAAGGCAGGAGAAAGTCCAAAGTCAGTTGCTGAGAAACTGACAAGAATTGTGAAACCCGCGAAGGAGAAGATTAGAATTCTCAAAATACGGAACACCAAGAATGCAGTGATTGTGTAGACGCAATCGCAAGAAGATGTCAAGAAGATAATGAGCAACAAGAAATTGAATGAGGAACTAAAGTGTGAGCTGCCTCGTAAGAGGAGGCCCTTGGTCATCTTCTATGATCTTCCTAAGTCCATAGAAACAGAAGAGATCGCAGGAAGGATCTATGAACAAAACTTTGAAGAAAAAATGGACAGAAAAGGATTCCTGAGTGGATTCACTCCGAAATTTAGGACTGGCCCGCGAGATAAAGCTTCAGTTCACCAGGTAGTCGAGGTCAGTCCATCAGTGAGGCGACTTCTCGTAGAGCAGCGAAGAGTTTACATTGAGTTTTGTGCAATTTCGGTAAAAGATTATACAGTCGTCACGAAGTGCATAAAATGTCAAGATCTAGGCCACCATAGCAAGTATTGTCCAAAAGAAAAAATTACCTGCGCCCACTGCGGCAAAGATGACCATAAAAAAGATCAATGTCCTAACTTGTCACAAGAGAAGCTGTGTATTCACTGTCAAAAACGAGGGAAATCTTGCAGAAAGAGAGGAAAAGATTGCCCAACCTACCAATTGCTGCTACAATGGCTCATTAACAAAATCGACTATGGCTTGTAAGCGCCCCCTGATAGAAGTGGAATCAACCTTAGAAGAGCAATTAACTAATATCATCAAGAAGTTAATCGTGGCAACAATTGGTAAGGCATGCATCAGCGTCAAGAAAAAGAAAGGGAATCCACCGTCTAGAAGAAGAAGGAATGCAATACGAGCAGCAAATTACAGAGAGAAACTGGCGCAGAGAGCTAACAAAGTGTTCGTGAATATGGGCACACAGACCGAGGACACAGCTATGCAAATAGGAGAGGTTTCATCAACTACGACTGAAACTTCACGAAAACCGCCATCGAAACGGTGTGGTATTGGTTATCTCAGGAAGACTGAGGACCCTTATGACTCACAGGCAACACTAAGTACTGGCAGAATTACGCACGAACAAGTAACAGTGAAAACCAGTGAACCCAAGTATGCACCGATACACCCGGAACGAATATACGCGGATTTTGAAAACAACCTGCGACTTACTAAACTTGAGGAAGTTCATACACTGTCACTGGCTCTTCGGCACTTAACGAGAGGGCTACATCCGGCTGGCAAGCATGTCACCTTCCCTCACCCCGAGGCAGTCGACAGAATTCAACTAAAGGCAAATAACTTGCCAACAGTCTTTGAGAGGTGAGGCGAAATCTTCGATCCCGATATCTTGTACAGGCAGTTTGTACAGACTTATGGCAGGACTGTACTAGACACGAAACTACCTTGGCCCCAATGTAATGTCTACACGAGGCATCCCTGAGTCACTCATGAAGCTAAAGATCGCGCAACTCAATGCCAAGAGAAAGTATCACTGTCCTGCATGAAGTAAGGAAATTGGTGGAGGAGTTAGGTTTCGATATTGTCTGCCTCCAGGAACCACATTCACAACAAGGCAAAATACCGTACATGCCGGCAACGTCGCAGATAATCACAACTGGACCGAGGCCCATGTCAGCCATAATAGTGTTCAACAAACACATTGTAGTGACTAAACTAGCGCAGTTTTGTGATGAACACACCACATGTGTAGAGATTAGCACACACTGGGCAATTTTGTGGTATTAAACATGTACTTTCAACATCGAGATGAAATTGAAACCTATTTGAATAAAATAAGGGAGATACATTTAGCTCTATCTGATCAACCTATGGTAATAACGGCTGACGTAAACGCAAAGTTGGCCCTGTGGCACAGTCGTCGAACTGATACTAGGGGTGAACTACTGGTTGATCTTATAAATGAACTGCATCTTGAAGTCCAGAACAAAGAGAGAAATCCATACACCTTCCACAACACAACTGGCGCCTTCACCAACATCGATGTAACTCTAACAAATAATGCTGCTGGAAATATGCTGCATGCCTGGCGAATGACGGACAATCTTACCACTAGTGACCACAACGTCATAGTATTCGAAATTGCAAGGGAACAGACAACAGCCGATCCGGGAAAACCCTACTTCAAAACGCAGTACAATATAAGACGGGCTTCATGGCAGAGGCTGAGAGAAGCTTTCTTGTCTCCGGCAGTAGCGGAAGAAGACTTCGATGTCGACAACATGGCGAGGGAAATAACATGGGCAATTCAGGATGCAATGAAAGCTGCTATTCCTCTGAAGAAGCTTGGTGGTAAAACTGACAGTTTTTGGACTGCACAATTGCAAGCACTAAGAGGAAAAGTAAGAAAAGCTAGGAAAGCCTACCAAAGGAGCCGAGTAGCAGAAGAAAGAGACTTTCTTCTTGCCAGATACAGGCAAATGAGAGTAGATTACAAGCAAAAAAATTCTAACAACCAGACAAACTAGATGGGAAGCATTTCTGAAAGAAAATCTGAAAGTGAATCCATGGGGAATTCCTTACAAATTAGCCGCTGGAAAAATACGACCTCCCACCACGTTATCCTCAATTAGAAGAGAAGACGGTACAGTTACAACTAACTGGAAGGAATCAGTGGACCAGCTGTTGAACAGCCTACTGCCGCATGACATACCAGAGGAGAACAGTGAACAACAAGATGAGCTCTATCGCGAAATGTGGCAGCCCTATGGGAGTGACTTCAGGGAGAGTGACATAACACTGGACGAGGTAGTATCAGCAATTAATTCTCTGAGAGTGGGAAAAGCACCAGGACCAGACGGAATCCCGGCTGAAGTGATACAAAAGTTGATCTTGGATGTAGCTCCAATTCTGTGCAGACTATTCAACGAATGTCTCAGGCAAGGAAGAATACCAAGCATCTGGAAGCATGGTGAAGTTGTAATACTTAAGAAAGGTGCCGATAAAGATCCCCTTATGTCGAAATCTTACCGCCCTATTTGCCTACTAAACGTGACGGGGAAGGTACAGGAAAAAGTACTGTGTCGAAAACTTCAGGACTTTAGAACATCCATTGGTATGAATCCCAATCAGTATGGTTTCAGGACAAAAACATCGACTGAGGATGCAATAAACCGAGCCATCGAGATAGTCGAAAGATCAGAAAAGAAATATGTGGTGGGAGTCCTTGTTGACATTTCGGGGGCTTTCGACAACTTGTGGTGGCCAGCATTGTTTGCAAGACTCCGGAAAATCCGCTATCCAAAGCGGCTGTACTACAGCCTGAGAGATTACTGCAAGCATAGAACTGTTACCATGAGATGTCCTAACGACAAAATCAAAAGAGAAATAAATAAAGGCTGCCCCCAGGGATCTGTCTGCGGCCCTATCTTTTGGGATTTAGCATTAGAACCATTACTGGAAATTCTTCAGCGGACACCTGAATTGCTGGGACTGGTTGCCTTTGCAGATGATCTTCTTCTCCTCGTGGAAGGGATGTCAAGAGCTGAAATCGAAGCGAAAAGTAAGATAGTGCTTAAAATTCTTATGAAGTGGTGTGACGAAGTGAAATTGAAACTCGCTCTAAATAAGACAAACTATGGTATTCTCAAAAGAGAAAAAACTTAAACGAAATCCCACTATAAGGGTAGGTAATGCGAAAATACGCCGGAGTCCCGTAAGCACATACTTGGGCCTGTGGCTTGATGAGAGTCTTAACTTTCGAGCCCACTTGGAGGAGGTCTGCGGAAGAGCTTTACGAGCTATGAATGCAATCATAAGTATAGGTCACAGACAGTTTCAAATCCCTGCCCTGGCAATGACAGCATACAATAATGTGATACTTGCATCCATTGTCGGCTACGCTGCGAGCGTTTGGGCCAAGCACCTCACAATGGTTAAGCCGAGGGAGAAAATCCGGAGGCTTCAACGAACGATACTCATCAGGCTTACCGGTGCATATCGCACAACTTCAACAGCAGCTCTAGCAGTAGCAGCAGGTGTACTGCCCCTAGATCTAGAAGTGAGGAGACGAGGAGCAATGTATTGGCTGAGAAAGAACAGGATGGACAAGGTGGTAGAAATAACTGGAAAAGAAGTATGCACAAAAAAGGAATTGTGGAATGTACTGATTGAAGAATAGCAAAATGAGTGGGACACTAGTGAAACAGGTCGTAGAACGTACGACATGTTTCCATCTGTAGCTGAACGAATCAGCATGAAATTCCTACAACCTTCTCCAGGGCTAATCCAATACATAACCGGCCATGGACCATACAGAAGCTTCTTAAACAAACGTGGACTTACACCAACTAGTAACTGCGAGTGTGGCGAGGAAAGCACACCAGAGCACGTGGTGTGGGAATGCAGAACAACAGCAGAGACGAGAATCACTCAGCAACAACAGCTACAGGGTCTGAGGATTTTTGACATACTGCGTTCAGAGAGACTATGGCACTATCTAAATGAAGGTGCGGAAATAGCCTCTCAAATTGAAAAGCAGAAATATCTGGAGCGGAAGAAAGCTGAGGGCGGAAACCGACGTAGACATCCATCATGACCTGCTGCAGCCATATCTGAGTTTCCAGAGGAATCTCACTTCTGAGTGACTGCTGGAGTACTTCATGTATTCCAGGAGGGCAGCTTCCTGAAGAGCTGGGGTCTACGCCGCAGTCGACACCAGGAGTGAGAGCTATGGTCTCACGTCACACACTCACCCGTCGACCAACCACCTGGATGTGAGGATAAGAATGAGACTTCATTCACAAGCTGGACAGTCAAAGAACTGTTTAGTACCTAGTTCAATGGGTAGGATTAGGAGTACATTTTATTTTTTCAGTTTTTTTGTGTTATTTAGTGTAATTTTGTAGTGCTGATTTATTAGGATTAGATATTTAACTGTAACTTTTTACTGTTTTAGTTGCTACCGCATTTCTGGGATTATTTACATTAATAGTATTAACATAATTTGTTTTTTAAACATGGTCTTAAGGGAAGATTAGCGGCCCAGTTTAGCCTCTAGATGCTGGGTCAAATGTAAATGGAAATAAATAAATAAATAAATAAAGTTGTTTTACTACGGGACACACGCCACAGCAGGTGGCGTGTGGTACGCCATAGTTGCAGAAAAAGGCGTCTTGGCGATGTCTTGGGCCATAAGCTTCGAACGCACCTCTCCTACTTGATGCAGTCTGCCACATGGCGCTCATATTTTTAATGTTGCAAATATTACTAGTGTAAAGATACAGTACTTTTATTAGTCCCTTTAGTGATATCGGTGGCTCTTGGTTTGTCTGGATGCAGCTATAGCTGCTCGTAGTGATTCGTACAGTCTGGAGCACCTTAGTACCATCACTAGGTTGAACTAGCAAGTCAAAATTTTCGTGAACTGTGCCCGCACTAGCCAGCAAAACATGGGTAACCCTGAGCACAGCTGCAACTGATCAGACAGGATGTGGTATGCGATAACGGGAGACACAGGTCTCTCTTCGATTATTGGGGCAGCGCTCGGCGAAATTGGTGGACTTGGTTGTGAGAGTGGGTTTGGTGACTGAGTAGAGTCTGTCAAAGTTCTTGATGTAGCCGGTTACAGTAGTGACGTAAAAACTAATTTGGGAACATGACATTCGTTAAGTCGTATATAAAACATTTCTCTTATGACGAATTCTCAAAAGTAAGGGGTGTAAGCGAACAACTTCACATTTTCGAAATTCGTTTTATAGCGACCGTGGACTTTTCCTTTTGTGAGAGAGGATGGTTGCGCTTGTCTTCAGTGCAGCAGGTCTCAACGGTACGGATGGTCTGCCCGATGTACAATTTCTGCATTCACATGGTATTATTAAACCCAGATGTTTTCACCGAAAGAAGCCAATCCCGAATTTTTGCGGTGGGCGAAAGATATTCTTGATCCCCGTCCGAGCATCCAGATTTGGGTTTTCTATGGTTTCCCCAGATCACTCCAGACGAATGCCGGGATGCGTCCTTTAAAAGGCCATGGCCGAATTCCTTACCGTTCCTTGTGCCCAGTTCGATCCCGCCTTCAATGACCTCGACGCCGAGGAGGCGTAAAACCATAAGTAAAAAACGATTCTGTTTTGTGTAGCTGCCTCGGCAGCAATGTTTCTAGTTCTGATACCATAGTAGCTCTACAATTATGTGTCATTCTGTGTGGAATAGGTTCTGGTTTTACGTTTCTCTTTATTTTCAGTTGCAGGGGGGAAATGGCTTCGGGCGTTTATGACGCCATTATTTTGAAACCCCGTTCAGGTTTCGTATTGGTTATTTGTTGTCAGGTTATCTGTGATAGTATTGTTGTTTTCAGCTGGTGGCCAGCTGGTCGTTTCTTCGGGACTATTCGGCTTGTCAGCTATGGCAGTGTTTAGGCGCACTCCACGGCCTATTCGGTTAACGGCCGGTAGCTGACTGGATGAGAAGTCGCTTGTTGGTTGACATTGTGTTGCAGGTTTTGTGTTCCCCGTTAGGAGTGGTTACGGAGCTTGTGTACACTTTTCCCGGACTCTGTCGCCATTGGAAGTGTGCTGATAGTAGCGCATGGCTCCAGCGCTCCATCAAGGCTGCTTAAGTCGGCTGCTGGGGCCGGTTGACCACTTCGCATGCTTCAATCATTCGCTTCGGGCCTCGCGTTGCGATCGCACCCACCGTTTAGCCTTGTATCCGCTTGAAGTCTCTTCCTCGTCGGGCACCCTTCCTGTAAAGCAGTTTTGCCCCTCCCACAATTACAACAAACTGACTCATGATGCAAATTTACACAATCCACAGTTCAATGCTTGCCTCCACATCACACACACCACTACTTGTTTCTGTATTCGCTTGGCTAATGACCATAGGCTTGGCATCTGGAATACTGCTGGTGTATGGGTGCAGATTTCCTCTGGAGCTCACCCGCTCCCCCTTTGATCCAGTATTGTGTCGTCCTCGATGGGCTATCTCGTTTCTTTCGGCTGGTTTGTTGCGTAGCTGATGCCCTTCTCTTGCAGCAACTTTGTCATCAGCATCAGGTCTCTGGGTCTAAAAACTATGATCCTGATCCCTTCTTTGTCCGGCAAGCAGAAAATGGGCCGCATTGTGGCTAGCTGGCACTGGGAGAACAGGCTCACCCAGTTTCCTTTATGGTGTACCATCAGTGATAGCACTGGCCCTTCCTCACGGCAGGAGCCCCTATCAAGTTACTGGTCGCCTTCACTTCCTGGATAACGCTAGTATGTTTGGCAACTCCTGGATATTGGACACCTACTTTGGTGGTGCAGTTGATAAAGGCTGCTTGGAGACGGGCATATTTTCTGCGAGCTCAACTACTTCCTTTTGGTCCTCATGTTGCGTGGATTCATTTGCTGCCTGCTACTTTCTTCGTAGCATTTTTTCCGTTCGTTTAATCGTCGGACAATTTTCTCTCTACAGAAATCGTCAACATAGACGAACGGCGTGGTGGTATCAGACCGCTTTTGGTGGCTTCATCTCTCTCCCGTAGGACCTGGTGCTGCTTGCTTGGATCTCCGGCATGCGTGGGAAGAGTCTATAGTTATTTCAGGCCCGTATGTCGTACAACTAGCCACACCTTAGTGAACTGATGTCCGCTGAAAAGGTATGTGACTCTTTCCTCCGGGCACTTCGCATCGCTGTAGTTTACTGTGGAGCCTTTCCTATTGTTGTGGTCGTAAATCATGTCTTGTTCAACTTCCGGAGTGTTCTCCGAGCCGCCTGACATATCTGAGTGCTTGCTCACATGGTAGCGATGCACTGTTCGTCTGTTATGCTTCTTGGCCGTTCCAATTTGAGGACTCTCGGTGATTGTGGCGGTGCTGAGATCTTGTGACCCTCAATGACCGGCGAAGACTGTTCTGTGCTGGCTGGGCTCTTTGGTGCCCCCTGACGCGCCGGTGCATCCTTGCGTCACCCGGTTAAATGCCGACTCAGAGCGCTCATCACCGCATGAAGAACCTATAAGTACGGTCAGGTCCTTACCGGTGAGTGGAGGTGGAGCGCTGTAAACAGCCTGCAGCTGATGGCGCCGACTCGGATAGCCACAAGCTGCCCGGTTAACACCGATACGGAATGTTGGAGGCAGACTGGAACTCAGAGTGGCGACGAAGTGCCTTGGTGGTGTAGTGTTGTATTAGACAACTTGCCGTACAGGTCTGGTTGGTTCATGAATCGCTCATACTCATGAGATGATGAGGGTCGGCAGCGGCAACAATACTGCGGGCTGCGGGAAACCTCATACAGAGCCACTACCTTCATTGGTCGCCTAGTCACTGACCACGAATTCATCCACCCAGTAGTAATAGCAGGGACATTAAGAGATTCCAGCACCGGTGTACCTCTGATCTTTCTGAACAGCAGGTACACAGCTGATGAAAATGACAGAGCACATCGTGTAACGCTGTGATTGATAACGCCAACCAACTGCAAGACTACAAAGTATTTTAGAGAAGTGTCTTCTCTGAAGGAAAAGAAGTGGAAATAATAACTACACTCCGCCCAAAAAAGAAACTGTTTGATGATAGCAGTGGTGTGTCAGACCATGGTCACCCATCGCGGATTCAGCCGACGCGCCAGCCACGCTGCGGTGCCGTCTACAGCCATCGCGGGGTCTGCCGCGCGCACGTCGAACACGACGGCTCTGCCGCCAGCCATGAGCGCCGACCACATGCCGAACGGGCCGTACGTGAAGATCGAGTGGTCGGCGAATGATAGCAGAGCCAGATCTTGAGCGGTATTTGATTTGTCGCCTTTCGATGCCAGAAAGGCTGCACTCGTTGGCAGGTCACTCCTCTGTACAGGAAGACAAAACAGGGTGATAACGGCAGAGGTAATAGTTAATACAGATAGTTAAGTAACATGAAATATACCGTTAAGGACTCTGTTTCCCCATTACTCGATCAGCCATTGACTGCATGTAGATGTCCCTTCCAGTTTTAGTTCTATTTAATTGAGGTGAGGCTCGAGACAGATTCTTGGTTCATTGCTACCATTAATACCAACAAATAATCTTACACCCATCTTATCTTTAAATTTTTAGCTTGGCGTAATCTTTATGTCTGTTTTTTACGGCATCACACAAAACTACCAAACAGATTTTACAAGGTTTTCACATATTGAAAGCTTGGTATCTGGTTTACAATCTGTGGCATGTTTCTGATCCCACGTGGCCGGGCCCAGAGTAGGAATCTCATATTAACCTCATACATTTTTAGGGCCATATATCTGTAACTTCACAAGAAAAAGGCTTCAGTGCGAAAATTGGGTATCTCACTCTAAAACCACCCTCTTGGCGAGTCCTCAATTAGGAGAAGTCAAAGAAGATGGTTATATGGATACTGGGGCCCTGATAATTTTTTTATATTTTAATTCTCTGTTATGCTATGAAATTTTATACAAAATCTTCTCAAACATAAAAAATATTTCAGTCAAGAATTATTTCTAGAATTAATGCTTTTTTTTCCTATAGCTTTACGGCTCATCGAGGTTATCTGATCCTGAAGTGGTTCGAGGAAATAATTACCTTCAATAGTGCATCACAATATTATTATTAATTTAATTGCTATTGATCACACACTTCGGTGGCAATTCCCTTTTTATTTCATTTTTTAATTATTTTGTTTAATTTGAGTGTTAAATTTTAATTTCAATACATACATTTAGTCTACAATACATATATTCCTTATTGCTGTTTGTTGTAGAAATTCTGTACATTTCAGTTATTCTTCCTAAATAGAGCCTCTTCCGTACAAAATAACAAATTTATTACTATTTATTTATTCATAATTTTTATTTGATAGATTCCTGATGAGGAAAGACCTCTGGGATGGGGAACATATTATGTTTAATATACAATATATACATATATACAAGAAGAAGAGTAATTAAAGTGGAAAACTACTATATGCTACAAACATATAAAATTTAAAAACATTACAAGTTACAGCTGAATTTTGAAAAAGTATACCAAATACAATTAATTCTTTTGTACATATTCTCGGCTGGAGTAGAAGGAGCTGCCAATAACATAAACTTTTCGTTTTTCTTTAATTTATTTAACTATGTAAAAATTGTTTTATGCTTTTAGGAAGTTATTGGACAGACGTATCTCATAATAATTAACTCCTCTTTGGATTAATGATAAGGGAATTTGAGTTTTTATTTCTTATATTGAACGTGTATACCCTGGGAACTTTATGTACACAAGTTAAAATGTTCTATAAAAAATCACATGAGAGAATATATTGTTTGAGAAGTAATTCTAAGAATTTTAAGCATTTAGTAAGTTATATACATTACATTAATTTTCCATAGATTCCAATTTAAGAGACTGGCTATGTGGGATGTGGAAGTGAATCAATTTACAGCAAAATAATTACATAGCAAAATAGATGTATACGCTGTCACAGAATAATATGCAGGTTAATTAAAACAAATACGTTTATACAAGATACATGCAATAATTTGGTATATACCTTTGAAAAAAATTCTTCTATGGAATAGAGTTGTCAATTAAAACTGCTTTTAAATTTTTCCTTAGTTTACTTTTATACTCAGCCAGACATTTAAGATTTAATATCATACTCCTTTTTGAACTACTGGAAATAACCTGTAATCTTTCTGGAGATCATTATCACGTATAGTAACATAATTATGTATTTTCACGGCGTGATTTTATGAATAGCCATGGATGTAAGCAATGGTTTCACTTGGATAAACGGGGCGGAGAAGTAAAACAGGAAACAAATGATGGTCTTTCTGCGTATTGTCCACTTTGTTCTAGGGAAAACTTTACAGCATAAATAAATGATGAGTAAGAAAGGAGAAACGATCAAGGAAATGGGTGAAATGATGAGTGTGATGGGCGAAACGAGTATGAACCTTCAGGCTGAGCCTATAGAGGCAGAATGTTGGTGGATGCAGTAGGAAGGGTGAAAAGGAAGACCAGTAACAAGTCTCAGGGAGAAGTATGGTAAGCATATGGAGGTGCCAAACATTTCAGAAATTCTGGAAAGAAACAGGTTTGACCTGTTACCACTCTTGGTTTATACTAGCCGGTGTCTACGTAGGCATTAATGGCTGTAACGAGAGAGATAAAAAATGCAGGTACCTTACCAGCAACTCTGATAGTTCTTTTCGTAGGCATCTTAGTAATCTATGGGGGGCAAAATATGTCACTTTTTGCCAGAATAGTGTCGCAGTATATATTCTGTCTCTTCTGTTGTCAGTGGTGTGTGTAATTAAAATGTTTATTTTCACTTGTAGGGAACGAGATCTCTGTTGCTTTTGGTTTAACGAAAGGAAATTTTCCTCACATCATAATCATAATGTTTGCGCACAGAAATTCTGGATTTCCTTGAGATCAGATTCCCAGAGAGGTGGATTTGCCTTTCCAACTTGACATCTGTAGATTCGATTTATTAAAAATGGAGTGCATGTACCTGAAAATCTTGTTGAGCTCAAAAATCAAATTTACACCGCATATATGTTGGACGGGTTGTTGCAAGAAATTAATTTCCGGTGAGAGTACTTCCGATGTGACAGTGCCCGTAGCAGTCATATTGAACAAAGCTGAACTAAATGTGTTTTTCTGAGAAGTAACTAATTACGTGACTGTAAATTGTCTGTATAAATTTCAACCTTTTTAAAGTATGCGTCCTATATTGCTTCTCTGCATGGATTTTACCTGGAAGTCCGGTTCGAGCACTGGAAGCAGGTACTGGTTGAACCAGGAGACGTTGGTGACGACAGCGAAGGCTATTGGCTTGTTATGGGAGGCCAGCTGTTGCCTCATGTGCACCGTCGCTCTCCTGTAGAAGCCCACGTAACCGTTCGTGTGCTGAGCGTGCACGCCAACCACCAACACCTGCAGACAATAGAGTTTCAGCTGTCCTCCATCTTTTCCATACTCTACTCTCTATACCACTGGTTCCGAACGGAGGCGGTACCGCCCACCTCTGAGCATTGATCATAGGGGCCGTTTCTAGACCAAGGCGTTGGAAACCAACCGCCGGTTTTAAGGGTTGCATTAAAGAAGTTTATTAGTTAAGAAAAGAAACAGATCATCAATAACCTTTTCTGCCCCAGTGATTCCAATTTTGCCTCTCATGGCCTGTGCAGTATGTCAAATAAATACAAATGCATTCATATTTCGTAATTATTTTGTTTTCCAATACAATACAACTGCTTGAAAGTAATTTATATTTTCAATGTAGTTATGAGGAAAAGGATGATTTGCCAAAGCATCAGAACGATAAATTAGTGACGATTCGTTCGAATCACAGAACATTGTAGTGAAATATGTATGATTGCTACACTGAGAGAGAACAGACAGAAAGGCTATTCTTTGCTGGTGGGTACTTCTTATTTTTTTGCGAAAAAAGGCTGTTTTTTAAATAAATTAATTAATTAAAAATAGATTTTTTTAAAAAAAAAATTGGTGGAGGTTCCTATAATCACAGATTAGAGACCAATGAGAACACTGGGATAGTTTTGACCATAAGGCATAGCAAAGGACCAGTGTAACATGTCACAGTGGTCTGTAGCTGACTGTTCCTCAGCTGTCAATGGGGAAGGAATAAATACTTCCATGAGAGATGTTTATCTGCATGACATGTTTGTTCACCTATATCATTTCAACACCAAGGGCGATCGTTTTTATCTGGAAATCTATTTCATGTGATCAATACGTCATTTGTCAACATATGGCTCCTCCATGGAAGACACTGGTATCAGAAGAATGAGTAATATACACTACTGCTTGATTTTGTGTGCAATATTGCAGCAGGCTTTTAAGGAAGGAATTAATCAAAAAGAGAAGGGCTTCCAGTAATACTTACCAAAGTTAGAATCACTGGAGAAGAAAAAGCACCATGTCTAGTTGTTGTACATTATGATGGTTTTGCTCACAGACCAGAGCACCTAACTGACAAATCAAGATGCTAATCATACCTATATCAAAAGCTAAAGCAGAATATATTGCTTCAAATGTAATGTTCCACTTCGCTCGATCAAGTCTTCTACGCTAGTTGAAATCATAGTTACATTACAAAAACAATTTAAGATACATTTATACTATAGTAAATGAGGCATTGTTGAATTAAATTAAATTGCATTCGATATTGCTTTACTGTTGCATTGTGTATCAATTAATAAAAAAGGTAATTTTAAAAAGACAAATAGTTTCCACTTTTGATTTTCTTAGTGCATTAGCCTATTAGGATCCAATGATGCAAATTGAAATCATTTCTGTTTTTTTTTTTTTCATATTCTTGTTTTGTTAGAACAAAATACTAGAAAAATCTAAGATTTAAAAAAAAAAAACTTTAAAAATAAATACGGATCAGAAAGGGATAATGGAACGCGGTGATTTGCAGATGAGAAATAAGACAACAAACATCGAGACATTAGTGTCAATACACCGAGCTCAGCCCTGCAATTTATATATTTTGATAATATGTATGTTTTAGTGAAACTATGATCAATACACCAATACTGTCAATTTAGAATTTTTTTTTTTTTTTTGGCATCAGTCTCTCGACTGGTTTGATGCAATCCTCCATCCCTTCCTATCTTATGCTAACCTCTTCATCTCTACATATCTCTAACAACCCACGTCCTCAACTATCTGCTTCATATATTCTAATCTCTGTCTTCCTCTACAGTTCTTACCTTCGACTGTTCCCACCACAAACAAATTAACAAATTCTGCATGTTTCAAAATATGACGTACCATCCTGTAGATTTTTAACAACTACATTTATTTGGCCGTCTTAAGTCTAGCAATACGGAATATATAATAATAGGTCAGTTGTGAAAATTGACAGATTTTGTCTTTAATGGATTGGTTATAATGTTAAAAAAAAACTGTCGCGTTAATGTATATGTGATTTGTAGATGAACGAGCAAAGTTCTTGCCCACTTGGGTAGCGTACAGCCACTTCGGTTGCAGTCATTGCTGGTTATGGCCTACATAGTGATTAATCTGTTTTAAAGAACGATCAAAACTCACCTTGGAGGCGTTGACCCCGGCCCTGGCGGCCATCCTGGCCCTGATGCCTGCCAGGGTGGCTGCGGCGGGTGCAGCGAGGGTGTCGCGGTAGCGGAACTTCCTCCTCAGCTGCTGACACAGCGGCACTATAGTGTCCAGCAGGACGGTCGACTCGCTGAAAACAAGGCATGGCAAAAAACATTTTTATGGAAGTTTCTGTCATCAATAAAATACAGGGTCCGGCAATAAAACCTCCCACATTTGACGTAGCCAGCGTGAGGGTTGTAGTGAGGATACTGATGTGGAGTATGTGTGTTGTTTTTTTTAAAAAAGCGGTGTACGTGCCAATTTCAGTGTGTGCCATGTCGTGGCTTTGTGAGCATCGTGCGTTTGTTATTGAGGAATTTTTTCGTAACGGTTGTTCTGTAATTGGTACTCAGCGAGCGTATCGGAGACGATTCCAACTTGGCCGACATGATTGTGTCCCGGATAGAAAAACTATTCAGCTGTGGGTGTCAAACATTAGAAAACAGGTTCAGCACCGAAAAGAAAACCTACAGGCCGTCCTCGGACTGCAACAACGCCGGAAAACGCGGCGCGTGTGACAGTGTCTGAGCAACAATCACCAATGCGTTCAGCTCTTAAACATGCAGCTGCCCTGGGATTATCTGATAAGAGTGTAAGAAGAATTCTTCATAGAGAACTTCATATGCACCCCTTCAAAATTATGGTTACCCAGGAATTAAGTGAAAGAGATTTTGAAACTCGCGGAGCTTCATCAGAGGAAATTCTTCAAAACATTCCACCTGGCGCTTTGTTTATTTGTTCGGATGAGGCCTACTTCCACTTAACAAGAGCTGTAAACAAACAGAATTTCTACTGGACTGCAGAAAACCCTCGTGAAATTCATCAGCGACCATTACACAGCACTCATGTAACACTTTGGTGCGCTGTTGCTGAATGTTTTGTGTGGGGATCGTATTTTTTCGAAGAAGGGGCTACACGGTAACGGTTAATTCAAACCGTTATTGTCACATGCTAAAAACCTTCCTACAACCAAGGCTAAACAAGTTTATTTCAGATCATGAATATCAAGATATGTGGTTCCAGCAAGATGGAGCAACATCCCACATCTCTCGGCGTTCTATAGAAATGTTGCGCGAGTTGGTTCCTGGGTATCTTGTATCTTTGCGAGGAGACATCGTGTGGCCCTCAAGGTCAGTTGATTTATCGCCTTGTGATTTTTTTCTTTGGGGACACCTAGAGGCTCTAGTGTACAAACAACGCTGCATGCACTTAAAGTACTTGAATCACCTGCTGGATTTGGTCGTAGTGTCATTCCTGTTGGTCATGACCTTTCTAGCGCTTGTGCGCTTGGTTATTTTTTGCATGGCGATGGCAACTGATTTTGCAGTTCCATTCGTACACATGTGACTGCGGTCACTGCGTCAGTTCGATGGCTCCGTCAATACCTTTTGGCTCGTTGCTGGCGGCCAAGTGACAAATCTGAGATGTATTCAACTTTGACGATTTCAAACCCCAGGAGCAAGGTAAGTTCTTGCACCGTAGGCGCACCTCTGTCCAGGTTATTTGTGGTTCATCCTTATCGGGACGTCATTTCTGGATGTGTCATATCCTGTTCGCCTGGGTTGTGTTGATATTGTCTGACGTTGTGGGTATCTTATGTGTCTGTCTGCTGGCGGTGGCTGCGGTTTCGTTACTATGCTGCATTCACAAAAGTGGGCAGTGCAACCTCCAAAGAAATCTGGATGGCGTCCGTTGCAGTTGCAGCAAAGTGCCACGTCTCTTAGCTTTAAACGCCTTGCGAGGCGATACTTTTCACCGCATCTGATGAATATCCTTTTGTTTTTATAATGCCAAGACAAATGACGATATTCTCTGTTCAGTAGCCGTTTGAAACTGAGAAATTTTCCTACCACTCGTAATTCTGGGAATGTCGAACTTGGAAGATAGATTCAGGTCAAAAAAAGTCAACTAACTCGCAGCAACGGAAGGAACTGGAAATTGGTTGCAGCATAGTCTTGGCTCAGTGAGTTCAGTGGGCTGGTCTATGGGTCTAATGCGGTAAAGTATCTCAGTCTATACACTGCACGAAAATGTGAATAAGCAGGTTTTCGAAAGGAGCTGCAAAACCCAATGACTTTCAATATTAATTTGACCGTGTTCCATTACCTTAGGATGACTGGCTGGCTATTGTTGGCTGCCCACTGGACGTAGCGGTTGACGGGGTAGAGCTGCATTTCTGTCGCGGCATGATGCAGGACCTGAAAACAGTTCCACCAACTTCTGCATCACAAATAGTTTGCATTAGTTATCAACATATGAAAAAGTGGAGAGTAAAGTCAGTAGGGATTGCTTAGTTCTAGTCATTACGGGAATTGTTTCCAGTTTTTAAATATACTTTGAAAGAATTAAACTTCAGTTTTGTATTAGTTTCATCCCGCAAACCATTTCAACATAAAAATGTAATTGGACGTGATTGTTTGACACTCTTGTCCACAAGGTAAATAAACTCCAGGAATGATGTAGGAAACTGTAAATAAGATTGACCACGGCGGGGTTCACTCAATGTAACAAGTCATTTCTGGCCCTCGTTCGAAGTATTCTGTGTTGTATTGACTGTTCCTGTAGAAAACTTAGTCCACGAATGATTTATCAGTATTAATTTTCATGCCGTCATTATTTTCTTTAATAACTGCTTCTTTGAGCAGCACCTTCGGCATTGGAGACCTTCCAAAGTCGTTCAGAAGTTTGCTTATAATTTCCCCTCAGCTGCAGTTGTCAACCATGAAACTATAAACTGCACCTTTTGAGGTGCTTCTGCTTTGTCTTTTGAATAAGAACCCCAGAAATAAGAGGCGTCTTCAGCATCAGGCTATACTAGAATTGTGTAAGACATTCATTTAATTACACAGTACAATTTTATTTGATTTTGGTTTATGGTTCAACGAAAGTATTTCTCAGGTATTTTCTCAGTGATCTCCGCATGCGACTTGGTTACTTTAATATTTATTTCGGATATATATTCTGTGAATAGTTATAATGCTTATTCGCCTCTGCCTCTTATTAGTTTGCAGATTCTGCGAATTCTGCAATCTTTTTTAGGACGGACACGACATTCACATACACACAACACTACACACCCATGCCCTTGTTCACTTTTCTCCATCTAAATCACTACGACACCCCATCATTGTTGAGCCTGCGTGTGACCTGCTTTGCTTTTTTGAGTTATCTTTTGACTTTACGCGTGTTACACGGTGGATCATTCTCCTCTATCATTGTCCGTTTCGGTATGCATACCTTCCCTGATTGTATGATAAATCGATGCCACATCTCTTCAACAGTGTCTCTTGTTTACTTGAAGGCATTATAATTATTCCTCGTGTAACTTATAAAACATTCCTTTGAGACATTATCGAATCTATATACAATCAGTTTCCCCCCCCCCCCTTTTCTTTCAATTATTGATTTTTCTGACAATATCCATGAAATTTCTTCACGGATGGACCAGCAATTTTTACTTAACGAGGAAACAGTGTTTTTTCCGCACCTAGTTCAGTGTAATCTTTAGGCTCTTATAATGCAAACAACGAGTAGAAATTGAGTTAATATCTGAATTCTTCATTGATAAATATTATTTTATTTAAAAAGGGACCACATCTACCGTCAAATAACCTACTTGTAAAATTATCATACATTTTTATTTCTTTTTACGTGGTTAATTTTCAAATACAACAGCAGGCTTAGGTTGTTGTATATTACTGGCATAAAATTTTCGGATTCCTTCATTATTCTCGGAAGGATGTCTTTAATAAGGTTTGCGTACGCAATTATCAGAACAACGAAAATGTGATACAGATCTTCTTCATACTTCAGTAAACTGTCGAGTACAAATGATTTGATGGACCATCGATCTATCTTTTCACTAAACCAAATCTCATATATATATATATATAGGCCTATTTATAAAAAAATGTCTGGTGCCTCAGTGGTTAAGGCATCTGTTTGAAGATCGAATGGTTCCCAGTTCGAATCTCTGTTTCGGATGACATTTTCATAGGTTCTTATCCCAACCTTCACCTCTGACACAGTTTGCTGTGTAATGTGAAGTACACCAGAACGCTTCCGTGGTTTGTATTCCACGTTAAACCGTAGGTCCCCTTTACACGGTAAGATTACTGGTTATTTCAGGTAAGAAGTAAAGTAACTGGCCGTCCTACCTCTGACACAGTAGCTTAGTATGCCTCTTTCGGGAGGATCCAACCATCCTTCGCATTTAGGACCACGCTTATGTTAGCTTTAAAGATAATATTGTTTATATTAAGATATACAGCAATATTACAGCTGAGGGTTTCCATTTAATGGTAATTTTAGCATTATTAACTATAAATTTTTACACAGAGGCATTACAAAAGAGAAAATCTTTTCTAAGAGCTGTTGTTTATAGGACGAAGTCAGAATTAGTTTACAAGAAACGCAGTCTGTAATTAGAAAGCTCAATATGAATAAGGTATAAAAGTGGATCTCTATTTTGTTTTAGTTTGTCACTTATCTCAGTGAAAGAGGTGGACGACAGTTGTTTAAAACAAATAATGCCATTGTGTCATCTTCAATTTCTGTTTCAACTTTCTGAGGATTCAAGAGTTTATGAAATCATTGGTTCCCTTTTGTTCTAACAAAAAATAAATGAACAAAGGTGGTTTACCCTACTTTTTTTCATGTTCCATCGTTTCTAGGTCTTCACTTTTCGTTTGTAATTTCCACTGTGTCTTTACAAGTTTGTACATGTTAGACCTTTTGCTGTTTTCAACCAATATTCTGTAGTCTTTCTTACCGTATTTGGATTTCCCATACCTCCATTCGATGCAGATTTTACATAATGCTGACAAACTCTCTCCCTGTATGTTTTGATAAATCTTTTTCACCTCCAGTTGGTGTGTTTGTCTTTTGTTGCTTTAAATCTTGTGACTTCTTCAAATATAAGATGTGCAATAAAGATTATTTCGATGTTTATCAGATAGTATTTGTGTGTTCGTCAATACTTATTTTATTTATTTATTTCGTGTGTCATGAGGACAACAATTAAATACACTAATTAAATTAAATTACGATATTTAGAGTTACAAACTCAGTTATTTATTAAATATACAACACACCTTATTTGCATTACTAATGCTACCGCAAATTGAGGTTAAGTGATCACAGCCATTCAGTTGTCTCTGCATTGCTTCATGGATCTGCTGGATTCTTCCAATGTGTCTTTTAAGAGGGCATTACAGGGTGATATGGTTGATTGTTTGCCTTTATTTTCCATACTAAGAAGAAAAGGTTGTTAATTATTCTTCAATAGCGCATACTGAACTTACATCTACCAGTATGTTCTTATGAGAGGATTTTCTTAAGTAGATTGAATCCAGGAGCTTGTCGCACAGGATCTTGGGCTAAAGCTATATAGTAAGGTTTGATTTGATCCGCTCAGTACGCCATAGTTCTCTGAGCTGACATCTCATAAACTTTCATGTTTACTTCCTTCATTCTAACCTTTTACAAGCTTGATACTATTCAAAATAGTACCAATTAGATATAGTGTATTTATATCAACAATCTTTCCTATTCGTGAAAAATTTTTGCAACACACTCTTTAAACTCATCCAGTGATTTTATCTTTAACTCCAGTCTGGTCATTAAGATTTTCCTTTCAATAGTCTCTTCATTTTCGGAGACAAGAAAAAGCCACATGAATCCATACCTGATGTCAATGTCGGAATTGACTTTATTATTATTAGAGGAAATATTGGAATTTTGGGTGACTATTCAGACCAGAAGACATTAAGTTATACATCGGGACAACTTGGTAGGCACGTGTTGCAGTGTTGGCAGAGCTTTTTTGTTCATCAAACTGCTGATATGCTTAGTACTAAATACCGATCACTGACGTCAAAACAAGTCTTCCTCAGAGCTTCACGACGATCACTCACTCTCAGTATAGCGACAGTCATGGGTTTAATAACATCTTTAGCCGCTCTCACCAGTTAGCTTTACCTGCCAGAAACTGACTGATTTTATCCAACTTATCATTATGTTAACTTAGCCAGAATCGACGCTAGCTCGGAATCAATCAGCAGTCAAACCATTCGGCCCCTTACACTGATAAGCAGAATCTGTGGCATTATGGTGGGGCTGTGCTTAGAATTAGCCAGACAGTCACGAAAGATTAGTGCAAAATGACACAGTGCGTTGTCACTAGGAAAAAATGGAACGAAATCCAAAATTTGTTAACTCATAGTGCTGGTCTTTTGCTTCTTCTAAATGACCTAAAACTGACAGTGTGGCGTGGTGCTAAGAATCCTTAGTGGAATATGTATTCTGGGAGCCTCCCATGGACGGTTGAGAATTTGTTTCAGTGGTATAGCAACATAACCACATTTGTCTCGAGTAAAGACTCGTTTAATTAATTATGATTCTTGTATTGAAGATTCAACAATGTTTTAACAAATTTGGCTGCCACTCAGTTTTAGCCTATACTGTCAGTAAAATTTTTATCAACTTCTTGTGCAGCCTCAACAATTACTACGCGCAATACCCTTAACTTTTTTCCCGTTTTCATCTTTGGTTGCTATGCAAGGACGTCCAGTTTAATTGTCGTCTCAATGTCTTGATGTAGCATTCACAGACCCTCCCTTTCGAAATAACATGCTCGTCAAATCATTTTAAGTACGCAAGTACACATAATTCCACCTTTAATGCAAATGATTAATTCTGTCAATCAAAAGAAAAAAGCGTGCATTGAATCGAATGTGTATAATTTTAAGTCATTATGGTATTTGAAGCAACTTTACCAGGACTCAGACCATGTAACTTAATTCTTTTCCGACATGGCTGGGCCTAAGGGTAACGAGAGAAACCGCTCTGCCACTCTTCCAGACCTGAAGTACTTACTAAAACTTAATGAGACAATTATGGGCTAGCCACTTGCTGGATACGAGATGAACAGCCAATGAAATTCATTCCCCCACTCCAGAACATCTGTACTATATGTATGAGTAACTGCTATTGGCTAATGCATTAACTACTCCTCTCCTGGCTTGGGAAACATATTTCAAGTGGTTAGATTTTTATTAGTGGTATTATTGATTTGCATCAGAGCTATTTCCATGCATTATTTCCAAGATTTTCACATGTTTGTCAATGTACCCCATTTCAGTGAATACATTAAAGTTGTTTAATATTTTCCCTGCAATTTCAATTGCTAACACTGAATCCGTAATGTACTAGCTATAAGTAATAGTAGGAGTGTAATATCTTTGATCACATATCTCAGCTAAAACGAACCAGGGAGTGATTGATCAGAGACGAACCCAGAGTTCTGTGGCGTCAAAGCACTCGGGATGCTTCAGTATGTGCTTATGACCACTCAATAGAAATTATACCTGTTTAGATGTTTATGGTAACATACAAAAGAAAGAAACACTCTTGATTCTCAATTTTCCATGAATCTAGTCAATAACTCCCACTGTAACGAACGATCTTGTCATTGCTTTTTTGGATTGAGTAAATTATACAGACGAAACACGCCAATAGCTTTCGTTACAGATGAGCTTCGCATTTAATCAAGGTTAGATTGATATGTAGCAAGTAACACGAGAGAAGTCCCAATTTACTAGCTGTTTCTTTTAAGGCGAAATTAATCTTTTCACTGTCTCATTTCGACGGACATGCCGCATGATCTGCAGAATTTTGAGATTCAGAAAGTAATTATCTTTGTTATGTAGAATCTTCTATCAATCAGACATCAATTCCATACATATTTCTGTTACATTACTAAAACAAATCATTCCCCCTCAAAACATGTTCCACTTGAATAAAAAATCGCCGAGCCTTGCTTAGGGCGTCAACAACACTTGCTGCAAAACGAAACCGATATAGCTGAATATTGAAATGGATATTACTGAACGTAATGTGTATTTAAAAATGAAAGATAGGAAAATCTAAAACATATAACGTGATAAATTAAAAAAAAAAATCTAGCTACTTTTTTATCCTGTCTTTTATCAGCCAAAGAAGAACACGATTCGCCTGTTGACTGACCTCTTTCTCAGTGAGCTGATGCGCAGAGCACTCTGGGGTAGCCAGCAAGCTCTTGAGCGATCGGGCCGACAGGTTCTTGAAGACGCTGCCTAGAACCTGCAGCAGCCCCTGCGGGGCGGCGAGACGCAGTCCGTGCAGCTCCGCGAGCGACCAGGCGGAGGCGTACTCGAGCACGCGGTCGGCCAGCTCGCCCCGAGTCGCCGAGGTGACCCAGCCGGACAGGCAGCGCAGGCGGGGGTCGTCTCGAGGCATCGTCCACGCCGCAGACTGAAACTTCACTCTTTCCTCAGTACGGCCGCTATGAGTTTTTAGAACGCTTATGTTCGTTCGAGTGTATGGCTTCTCAATTTTTCTTTCATAATAAGAAACAGTATTGGAAAAATTATGGTAAAGATCATAGTACCTCAGTGATGTGAAATATTGTGAAACTGCTGGGACTTTCTGGAGCAAGATCTTTACTTGCATATATTTCTGTAATATATTCATAACAGAAGACAATGCGAAAGTTGATTGTAATATTTCCACAATACTTCTCTAAGGCTTCCAGCTAAGCAAATTGTCTTATTGTTACGTTTGTTATAATGCCTGTTTCCTAACCTATAGCATACATGTGTGCTAACCGTCTTTCTGTTATTAGACTATCTTCAGAAAGTCAGTTACTTTTTAAAGATGTTGTAATATTACTTGAGCTTTTTTAAGGCTTTATTTGAGAAGATGAAAGAATGTAGGATTTCTCGGTGAGTCAGTTGCGTAAAATCTTCTCGGGCTTTCCACCGGGATAGCGCGTCAGTAAACATACAAAGCGATGTTTCGGGGCCTGCCTATGGCTCCATCTTCTGGCGCATTTATTTGAGGAGATTTGACTTATTTTTGGTGTACTTAGTTCATGGCACAATGTCATTAGGGGAAATTAATTCAACATGTACTTTAGTGAATGAGTGGATATGCATGGCGTAATGTCGGGTTGCACCAGATCGAGAAAGTTGAGGAAATTTATACATAGGCGAGGTTTCTATCACCTAGCAGTCACAGAGCGTGTGTGATCACTCCAGATATATTGAGAAGTAATTGATTGAAATTTTATTTATTTATCGTATGATTATTTATGAGGTACACAATAGGAAATATACATATGACAAGCTTGTACAATTTCATATCTCGAGATCTAATGTTTTAATCCAGTCAACTGCACTGATCGACGCATCATGGATTTCCGCCATTGTTCCCTTGTAGGCCCGAAGAGGACAGTCAGAAACGATGTGATTTATTGTCTGTATGGTGGCTCCACAGTCACAATTTGCAGAATCTACCCAGCCCCATTTGTATAATAAGTAGGCGCATCTGCCTTGTCCTGTTCGAATTCGGTTGATGATTCTCCACTGCCGCCTAGGGAGTTCGAAACCTTGTAACTTTACTGAGGGGTCCTCAACTAGATTTTTATTGGCTACTGATGACTGCTCCCACTGAGTTTTCCACAGCTTATTGGTGTTGAAAGAGGACTCTGTAAGGTTGATTGCTGTGCGCCATGGTGGTTTTCTTGATTTCAAGCGTTGGTGTTTCGCTTGAATTATGTCTTGATGTATAGGCAGCCGAGGGTTCTTTAGGATATTTTTCCAGATTTTTAAAAGAGCTTCTGATCTTAGTGCTGGGGGTGAGATGTTGCATAGCACTGGAAGCCATATGGTGTTCATACTATGAATACATCCCGTAATTATCCTCATTGCCTGATTGAGTTGCACATCTACCTTCTTTGTATGGACACTATTGATCCAGGATGGGCAGCAGTATTCAGCAACAGAGTATGACAGAGCTAAGGCTGTCGATCTTAGAATGTGAGCACTGGCTCCCCATGAAGTACCAGCAAGCTAATGGAGAATATTGTTTCTCGTTTTGACTTTGGCAGCCACATTTGAGAGATGCTGTTTGAAAGTTAGAGTTCTGTCCAGTGTTATACCCAGATATTTTGGTGTGCCGCAAAAAGGCAATAGTTGGCCTCTGAATTTAACTTCTGGTTTATAGTGTGCTTGTCTGTTGCGCAAATGAAATGTTGAAATAACTGTTTTCTGAGGATTTAGATGGAGGCACCATTTCTTGAAGTAGTCATCTAACTTTTCCAGATCAGCTGATAAAGTTGTTTCCGCATCAGAAAAGTTGGGGTTCTGGTTCACCAAACAAATGTCATCAGCGTAAGTAAATTTTCTTGAAGATGTTTCCGGTAAATCATGAGTATACAAATTGAATAGAAGGGGTGCTAAAACAGATCCTTGGGGTAAACCATCATTTAGTATAAATATTCTGCTTCTGTCGTTATCAGAGTATATCTGAAAGTATCTTTTGCTCAACATGTTGTTAAGTAGTTCTATAAGTTTTCGACATGGGATAATACTCAAAAATTTCAGAAGAAGTCCTTCTCGCCAAACAGTGTCATAAGCAGCTGACAGATCCAAAAAGGCAGCCACACTTACTGATTTCTTCTCAAACCCGTTTTCAATATGAGAGGTGAGAGTGAAAACCTGGTCATTACAACTTCTCCCTGGCCTAAATCCTGCTTGTTCTATGGGAATGTGTTTATTGATCACTTCAGAAATTCTGTTGTAGATCAGCCGCTCAAGGAGTTTGTATGTTACACTTAGAAGTGCTATTGGTCGATAATTTGCCACTTTCGTGGGGTCCTTATTTGGTTTTAATATGGCTAATATTTTTGTTTTCTTCATTAACAGTGGGAGGTTTCCAGTTTGTAGGATATTTGAGAAGAAGTTAGTAAGCCATCTTACTGTAGCTGGTCCACAGTGGGCCAAAAGTTCAGGATATATACCATCAAATCCAGCTGCTTTTCCCAGTTTCATTTGTTTGATTGCATCTTTGGTTTCTTCTTCATGGAATGGAATGGAGAATTCAGAAGATTTTGGGGCTGCTTTTTTCTTGTTGCGTAATTTTAATTTGATATCTCTTTTGGTTTGCTTATCTTTTGTGTTCTTAGAAACCGATACTAGATGTTTGGCAAAATCATTCAGATTGATTGCAGTTTTTGATCTTCTGATCACAGGGGTTGAGCTGTCTAATTTTCTAATGACTGACCAGGCTTTTCTGCTAGAGTGGGTGTAATCCAAGGATTCTACTGTGCGATGCCAGATATTTCTACGACCCTCATCTAGTGATTGAAGGAGGCGTGTGGCATTATCAGAGGTTGGATGTTCCTCATATTTCATTAATAAATTCTCACTCTCTGGGCTCCAACCAGGGATGTACTCTTTGCGATACCCTCTAGGAATGCATCGTCTAGCTACACCTTTATTGATCCCAACAAATCTATTATAATTATTGTAGGTTGGTTTAATCCATCTGATATTGGAGTCTGTTTGTTTTGCAAATTCAATCCAGTTGGCTTTCTTGAAGTTCCATCTTGGTGTAGGGTGTGATCGTATAACAGGTATGGACATTCCTACCTCTAGGATAACAGGTCTGTGTTGACTGTGAGGAAAATCCTTGACCACTGAACGACGAACTTGACTGATTGCACTCTGGATTTGGGTTGTAAAACATAGGTCTGGAGTGTATCCTCGACACCATCGAGCTGACTGAAAGGTCGGCAGATTTTTAGCATCATAAATTAAATCCAGATTATCAGTTTCCATCCAGCTTTCAAGTATTTCACCATTAAGGTCATTCTTGCTGTAGCCCCAGAGGTGATGTTTACTGTTGAAGTCACCAAGTAGTATAGTTGGGTGTTGTTGAGGTGGAAAAGGAGGGTTAGGCCAAATAGTTTCAGGTGGCTTGTACACATTGACTATCGTCAGATATTCAACTTTTGCCGTGATGGTATAAATGTCATTATCAGAATTTACTGACAGGAGTTGGCAATTTGGCAAATCATTCTTGACATAAATTGCGAGGCCGTACTTGGGATGAAAATTGGAGGCTTTTAATTTAAAACCTGGTACTCTCCCTCTGCGTTGTATCTGTTTTTCGTCTGCTGAGTGAGTTTCTTGGAGCACAATGACATCGATTGCATATTTCTGTGCAAGTCTCGAAAGATTGAAATCTTTACCTGGGAGTGGATGTTGTTGTTGTTGTTTTAGGGCGCGTCGACAGCGGGATCATTAGCACCCTAACAATTATCAGCCTAAACTGTGGCTCAAAGTACTAAAACACAGACTGCATGGTCGACTGTAAAGGGGTCGACCATACAGACAGCAAATAAAATAATTCAGAAATATAAAACGTGGCTTAGAAGAGGGGCCACCAGAACACAAGACCGTGCACCACCTGAATGGCTGTAAAGGGGCCATACAGGGTCCCAAAATAATTAAAAACACTACATCTCTCGCCGGCTGTATAGTGGCCAGCGAAAAGGAATTTAAAAATATAAAAATTAAAAACAATGCACATGGATGAGTAGCTGTAAAGGGGCCACCCATCCATCTTAAAACTAGGCCGATCTGCCTAAAATTTTAGGCACTAGACCGGCCAATACGCAAAATTTTAAAACACTCGCCACACTACTGGTCTCATTGTTTAAAATAAGGGCCAGATCGTTCGCCAGGCCAACGTCTGCCCTTAAGTCTAGAAACAAAGCACAATCAACTAAAATGTGGCGCACCGTCAGAGGTACGCCACAAGCATCACATTCCGGAGGGTCCTCTCGGCGGAGGAGAAAGCTGTGTGTACGAGGACAGTGCCCTACACGGAGGCGAGTAAGGAGAATCTCGTCCCTCCTCGCCCGCTGGAAGGAGCTGTTCCACGGCTGAACGGTCGGTTTGACCAGCCGGAGCTTATTATGCTCGACCTCCAGCCACTGCCTCTGCCAAACGTCGAAAACCAATCTTTTCCCCGCCGAGGCAAGGTCAGACTTTGGGACCGGATCAAAGTCAATTCTGACCTTGTTGCAGGCTAACTTGGCAGCTTCATCAGCTGCCTCGTTCCCCCTGATTCCCACATGACCAGGTACCCAGCAGAATACGACCTCCTTTCCACAGGACTGGAGGGAAAGGAGGGCGCCCTGGATGTCCTGGACTAGACGGTCTGCTGGGTACATAGTTGCTAACGCCTGAATACAACTGAGGGAATCACAGCATATGAGGTACTTCATATCACGGCGTCCCTTCATATGCTGGAGCGACTTTAGTATGGCATAGCACTCTGCAGTGTACACGCTGCACCTGCTATCCAGCTTGTATTTGTAAGTCGCTCGAGGGAACACTAAGGAGCAGCCTACTCCGTTAGCCTGCTTAGACCCATCCGTATATACCGGGGTAAAATCCTGATACTGGTTTAAAATGTCGTTAAAAACTCTGTTAAAAACACAGTCAGAGGTAGACAGCTTGTGGAACCTTGACATAACTAAAATCGTTCTGGGCCTCTTTAAAAGCCAGGGAGGAGATTTACCCCAGCCCTGGTGATAAAAAGTGGGAAACTCGAATCCGTATTGTTCAAAAATAGCCTTTGTACGGTAGCTGAACGGTTTAGTGGCTCTATGCCGGTTGGTATAGAGCCGCTCGTAGTTGGGATGTAGCACTATGTCGTACACGGGACTGCCAGGAGTTGTGGCAACATGTACATAGTGTCGCACCATGAGGAGATGCCGCCGGATGGTAAGCGGCGGCTCGCCAGTCTCAGCACAAATGCTGGGTATTGGGCTAGTGCGATAGGCACCCGTGGCGAGTCGAATTCCAGCATGGTGGACACTATCCAACATCCGAAGATAGCTGTCCCGTGCCGAACTGTAAACAATACACCCGTATTCCAACCGCGACCGTACAAAGGCTCGATAAAATTGTAGCAGGCAGGAGCGGTCGGCGCCCCACGACCTGCCACACAGACATTTTAAGACGTTTAAAGCTTCCAAGGCTCTGGCTTTTACATCTTTAAGATGTGGCAGCCAGCTTAGCCTTGCGTCTAGAATGAGGCCCAGAAACCGAACAGTATCAGTAAAATGTAAAACGGTGTTCCTCAGGGTAAGGTGGGGTTCAGCTAAAAGACTTCTGCTACGACTAAAAAGTACACACCGGGTTTTCTCGGCAGAGAAACGAAAACCGGTGTGCACTGACCATTCATCCAGTCTGTTCAACGCGAGCTGCAACTGCCGCTCTGCGTTTCTCAGACTGGACGATGCAATAAAAATTAAAAAGTCGTCCACATATAAGGAGAGACCAATGGGACTCCTTATAATGGCTGCAATGCTATTAATAGCGATGGCAAAAAGTGTTACGCTTAAAACTGATCCCTGAGGGACACCATTTTCCTGGATAAAAAGATCCGACATTTCACTACCGACTCGGTACCGGAAGCAACGACCAGTTAAAAATGACTTTAAAAAACGGGGTAGGTTACCCCTAAAACCCCATTCGTGCAACTGTTTTAAAATAACATGCCGCCAGGTAGTATCGTAGGCCTTTTCTAGATCGAAAAAAACACCCACAAGGTGTTGGCTGCGAATAAACGCATCCTGTATTGCCGCCTCCAGGAGGATCAGGTTGTCCAAGGTGGAACGGAACTTCCTAAATCCACACTGAAAGCGGCTCAGTAGATTACGGGATTCAAGACACCAGACGAGGCGGCGATTGACCATCCTCTCCAGTGTCTTCCCCACGCAGCTAGTCAAGGCAAGACTACGATAACTACCTGGTAACAACTTATCCTTTCCAGGTTTTAAAATAGGGATAAGCGTTGCTTCTTTCCACGAGTCGGGGAAGTGTCCTCCGGTCCATATATCGTTAAAAATATCTAGAAGGTACTCCTTAGCATCTTTATTAAGATGCCTCAGCATCTGGTACTGGATCAAATCAGGCCCTGGAGCAGTGTCGTTGGCGCTGTTTAACGCTGACTCCAGCTCCCAAAATGTAAATGGGCAGTTGTAGGCCTCTGTATTCGACGAGTCAAAGCATAGCGCGCGCCTCTCGGCAGCAATCTTGCGTTGCTGGAACCGAGGGTCAAAATTGATGGATGAAGTGATAGCGGCAAAGTTCTCCGCCATCAGCTGCGCTATGCTTCTTTCGTCGGTAATAATACGTCCTTGATCCAGTAATCCAGCTACTGGTGGACGGGTGTACCTTCCAGATATACGGCGGATAGACTCCCATACTTTCGACGAAGGTGTGGAACGATTTATAGTGCTCACAAAGTTCTGCCATGACCTTTTCTTGCTCTCCTTAACAACACGACGCGCCTTAGCTCAACGCTTGTCTGCGACCCTGAATGGCGGAACGACATTCATCGTTCCACCAGGGGACGTGCGTCCTTCGCAGCGTTCCGGAGCTTTTCGGCATGGAAACGTCAGCTGCCTGGTGAATCACTTCGGTAAAGTGATTCACCCTCTCTTCAAGGTTGCTATACTCTTTAAGAGAGATGGAGCGGCGGTAGAGTTGCCAGTCGGCTTTGCTGACGTTCCATTTGCGCCGGTTATTGCCTCCTCCACGCTCAAACTCTACGTGCATCCATATTGGGAAGTGGTCGCTTCCGTGAGGTCACGATCCACCTCCCAATGCACGGAGTCCGCGATTGAGGGGGAGCACATTGAAAGGTCAATGGCAGAGGACGATCCGGAAGCAGTGGTAAAATGTGTCATTGCACCAGTATTGAGGACACATATTTCCTCTTGTTCTACTAATCTACCAACCATTCGGCCTCGGGGGCAATAGGCGTTTGAGCCCCACAACGCATTATGTGCGTTGAAATCTCCTACAAGGAGGAATGGCCGAGTAAGCTGCCGCAAGATGTTAGACATGTCGTCATAACTGATGGGCGTGTTAGGTGGTAGATAGATAGAGCATACTGTCAGTTGAGTGGGACCATGAATCCTCACTGCCACTGCTTGTACATTAGAGGTGAGAGCTACAGGTTAGGAGTGGACAGTGTTTCGTACAAACACCGCCACACCACCCTTCGCTCGATCACCCTCGGTATCGTCCTTACGGTACACGTCATAACCTCTTAGCACAGGTTGGTATGATGGTCTGAAATGTGTCTCCTGTAGACAGAGACACAAAGGGTCAGACCGTGCTAAGAGGTGTAACTCCTCTTTGTGAGCTGTAAAACCATTGATGTTCCACTGCAGTATGGGAGCCATCCTTACCTATTTAACTTCACCCGCCCCGGTTCGGGTGGGTCTTCGGTCATTTCCTGCTGAGGAACGGGACCAGACTCGTCCACCAGCATATCTGTTTCTTCCTGCCCGGAAGCGGAGACAGACATCTCCGACCCGGAAGACTCATCAAATTCCTCTTCTTTCTTTTTCTTCTTCTTCCTCTTCCCCTTACTCTCCCTACTGCTGGACAGTCTGGGAGGGGAGGAAGAAGGGGACTTGACGAACTGAGTCGGATCAGTCGTTCTGAACTTGGGACCTCTGATTTTCTGGTCACCTCTATTTCCACCGGTAGCTATTGGTATCGCTACCATTTCAATAGCACGCGGTGGAATAGGAGGTGCCGTTAACTTTATTGCTGGTGGAGTCTTTGTTACTGCTGCTGGATTGGTCGAGGTTGCAGATGTGTTGCTAGCGACATCCGCGGTCTTAGGTGTGATGACCTTGGTGGATTTTGCACCACACTTGCATTGACATGAGCACATAGTGCTTGTGCCCATGTCTGCAAAGGATGTCTGCGTAGCAACACTTTCTTTCCTGACGGGAGTCGAGACCATCTTGGCAAAGCTTGTTCCAAATATTGGAGCGGCGAGCGCTTTCGCCTTCTTCTTTGCCTCTACATAAGGTATCCCCTCTTTGGTCTTCAACTCCTGTATCTTGCGCTCCTCAAGATACACTTGACACTCTCTACTCCAGGCAGGGTGCGACCCGGAGCAGTTGACGCACACCTGTGGGAGCGTGCAGCTGACACCCGGCTCATGTGCCCCCTTGCCGCATCTACCACAGGTGGGGTTGCCCTTGCATGACGCCGTCGTATGTCCGAACCTCTGGCACTGGAAGCAGCGCATTGGGTCCGGAACATACGGACGGACGTTCAAGTTGATGTAGCCAGCTTTTATACACTTGGGCAACACTGGAGTGTCAAACGTCAGGACGAAGGTGGCAGTCTTTTCAAGGCTGCCATTTACCCTCCGTGAAATCTGACGCACCTCGACCACATTTTGATCTTCCCACTCCTTAACCAGTTCCTCGGTCCCTAAATCCATAATGTCCCGGCAGGTGACGACGCCTTTGCTACAATTTAGGGTTCTGTGGAGTTCGCAACTGACTGCGAACTCCCCGAGCTTCTGGCAATTAAGGAGCTGGGAAGCTTGCCTACTGGTGGATGTTTCCAGCAGCAGGGTCCCGTTCCTCAACTTTTTTACCGACTTAAGTGTACCAACAAGTCCTTCCAATCCCTTGTTGATATAAAATGGGGACACCTTCTCAAATGTCCCTTCTGTCCTCTGCATTACGATGAAAGCGTTCACTATGGAACAAACTTTCCCGTTACAATTACCGTCTGAAGCGGGAGGGCTATCAACCCTGACCCGCTTCTTCGAATTGGGTGTATTTTTATTTTCCTGCGGCACACCCGTACCGCAGGGTTCTTTGGTTTTTTTGTGAGGCTGAATTTTTGGTCCCACGAGAAAAACCAGTATAAAAAGGAATGCTTATACAACAGGGGTGCGCAGGTGCCCCTGAGGTTGCACGTTAGCGAGTGAATTCCCTCTCCACCCATTCACCTCCTCGGCACGTGGCTGACCTTGAGGTTGAGGGTTTTTTTATAGAGGTTTTTACCGTCCTCGCGATCCGGGCGATGAAGCCAAGATCCCCGTTCTCCTAGGCACACAACCTTCCACCGCCACGCCCTACGGTGGTCGTTGAAGCATGGTAGGAGTTTACGGTGTGGGAAACTTGCGGCGCTCACAAGTTTCCAGCTCGGGCACCGCGGGTTCGCCAAACCCGTACCTGGCACTTGCGTACCAGGCCCCTGCGGGGTGGGAGTGGATAATGGCGGAGTTTCTATCGCCTAGCAGCCACAGAGGGTGTATGATCGCTCCAGATGTATTGAGAAGTAACTGATTGAAATCTTTACCTGGGAGTGGATATCTATTTTCTTGGAGCCAATTTCGTTCATCGTTTTAATTGGGGGCTAGATGGTGATCACTAGAAGAGTAGTGACCCAAAGAAAAATGAAGTTATGTCTAGTGTTGTAACGTCTTTCATATATATTGAGGGCTGAATACTGTCTGAGACCCAGTGTTGAGTTCATTGCTTGAACATTTGGTGACTCGTAATGTGCAGTCTGAAGACTTCAGAAGTATTTAGATGCTATTTTCAGTGCTTTATTTCAGATTTAAATTGATCGTTTCACAACCTGGAAGATAGGTTTCGCGTGGAGAAGATAAGCAAAAATTCAATGACTGCGTGGTATTTCATACAAAAGTTTCAAGTTGTCTGTTATCGCTTAACGAAGCGGCTACAGGTATTCAGATAAGTGAGGACAGATACGTTAAATTTTGTGCGAAACATATAAATTGGAAATGAGATTTAACTGTTAAAGACAATTGTTACTGTTATGCAACTCGTACGAAACATTTTCAGGGTTTTACCATTTAATGTAAATTCACGTAGGGAACGCAAGGCGTATATTGGTGATGGGGCTTGGAGCGATACTAATTGAAGAATTAGCAGGAATAGGCGGAAAGGAAAAGATGACCCTGGGCACAAGCTTACATTCGATTGCATACTTATGGAAGTGGGGAAAATTTTATTTTGTTAGTAATGGTGTCAGGGAGTGGAATAAATTACCAAGGAAAGTGATAAATAATTCACAAAATAAAAAGCGCTGAAGGAATTTACAATTAAAATTCGTAAATAGCAAAAGTAGATTGGTGGATAATTTTAACACTTACAGTACATAAAATAATAAATAATAATACTAAAAATAATCAGATCAATTCTTAGGAGTGTTTATGTAAAGTGCCAATAATACTTCTAATCGAACAATCGAGGTCATCGACTAGTAGAAAATTTCCAAACTGGTGGAGTTTGATGGATTTCTGACAATTTATTTCTATTAATATTGTTTTTGACTATGTAATTTTGATTATTTATTTCTTCCGTTTTTTTTTTAATATAGTACTTTACGCGAAAAACTTTGATCAGAGACTAACAGTCCCCTAAATTGTGATATTTACTTTCCGGTAAAGGTTACAATGATTCTATGTTACAAACCTCAGATAGAATTCTAACCAAACTTTCTGCTTAATTTCGGTAGTAAAACTTGAGCCTATTAACGTGTAATGTTTCCTCTTCGTACTAAAATGTCCAATTTTCGGGCAGTTTTATGAACATTTGAGAAGATCATTTATTATTTTTCTATATTACATTAAGATCTCCGTGGGTTAGGATAATATCTATATAGAATATTTCTTCTTCATTTTAGAATGCCTAATTTACACATAGTTTTTCGGACATTTGGCTAGTTAATTTCTTAATTTTTATTAGTTATGTTACGCTGAAATACACAAAATTTTCTGATTCTTGGAGAAATATTGGAAATAAAAAAGTAATTGAAATAAATGAAACTTCTTATATGACATTTAGGTTTTTATCCCTCTCTGGGACAATAATTTATACTAAAAAATAATAATAATAATAAACGCATTACACCACACAACTAGGCATGCACGGGTGAAGCAGCTAACAAATGCCTTTATAGATTATGAATCTTTTCTATTTCGATATTTTAGATCTGTGTTCTTTAAAATTTTGAACTCCTTGTCCCATCTAACACTACTAAAGCCTTTTCTGAGTCTACAGATGCCATAAAAAGCCTACTTGTTTCTCTTGATTCTCCCTTCCAGCATTAATCTTCACGCCAAAATAGCTTCTCTTGGCCCTAAAACCAAACTGATCTTCATCTGAAATCTCTTACACTTTCCTTTCCATTCTTAACCTATTAAGTAATTTTGAATTATGATATTAGACATATTGTACTTTCTTCTGGAATGTAGATATGATATTTTTATTAAAATAATTTGGAATTCATTCTGTTTCGTAACATTGCCATATGGGGGACTCCATTAATACGTGAGGTGTTTTTCGGAAATCTGGAGACGCGAGTTTTCTGTCGACCCCTCCCCCCCCCCGTTTCACCTCACGTAATTAATGGACGCCCCCTATAGATTTAAATATTCTTTGGATTCTTTTTGCTCCTAAAGATTTATAGCTCCTGCAAGAATCCAATCAGTTTCTTATGTCTTATTTTAGTATAAACATTTGAAATCTCTGTCAGATTCTGTCCAAAATTCACTTTGATCCTACCATCAGCCGCATAGCCAGTTTTCTTCGGTTTTCACGCATTCCCTGTATAGCTGATTTATAAAATATCTGTCATGTTGTCTTGACTCTTCATCTTGAAAATATTTGTTGCTTCTCCTCTAATTCATCATTTTGAAGAAAAAAATTCTGTGATATACGGTTTTTAAATGGCTTCTTTCCTAATGCTCGAAGTTTAGGTGTCATATTTGTATTCAATGTATGAATTACTACCAAAATTTCTTCCACACTACATTTCTGATATCCACAATGTACGATATATACAAATTTATTTTTTATGCTAGATATTTTATCGCTTTGTTCACTTCTAGTTTGTTTCCATATGTTGCTTCCTTATTTTCTTGAATTTTAGTCTGCATTTCTGATTGTGATCAGAGTTCTTACCAGCTCCTGATTATTTTTTTACAGTCTAAATCTTGATTCCTGAAACGGCTTTTCCTGTTTATAACGTAGCTGATATCTTCCTGTAATGCATGGACTTCTCCAGATGTATGTTCTTCTAAATGAACCTTAAATTGCGCGTTTTCTACGTTCAGGTTTTTATTTATCGTTGGATCTAAATTCCCTACATTTTCTTCTCTTCCTTCTTCCAGTCACCAGTGATAGTTAAATTTTCCTTCCCTTTCACATAATGAATTATTTTATCTATTTCATTAAACGTTTTTTCTATTTCGTATTCATCCATTTATAACGTTCGCATATGCTCAAGATTGTTTTCCATGTTCCTCAAAATAACTCACCAGTTTCGCTACTCTATTCAACAATGTATTCTCACATAGCAGTTTCACTGACAACTTGAGTGCTGATTATTTTGTATCCCTCAGAACATAATTTCTGTATATCCTTCCACTTACTCTCACTAATCCTAATAACATATAACTTTAGTCTTTGTGTATCCCTTTTTAATTAGTCTAATCAACTTGCCCCATTCAGACTGCTAACATTCTACGTTCCAACTGTTAGAATGCTCCATGAACTCTGTTGATCGGAGAGTCAATTGGAGTACTATTTTACTTTCGGCCTCTGTAATTCTAGAACAGTGGTAGCCAACCTTTTTCAGCAGCCGGGCCAAATTTTAGAAATAGAATTTTCCAGGGGGACGCACGCACTACTTTCTTTGAAAAAATACTTAAGCATTTTGTATTAGCGAAAAAGCACTAAAAATAATACATAAATACTAAATAAAGTATTAAGAGTATAATTATTTTAATTCCACTTTTGATATATATTCATGTCGAAAGAAATGTTAGCTATTCGCAAAGAGTGCTGCGAATGAGGATCCGTGATTCGTTTTCTAACTTAATATTCTTCATCCGACTGAAACGCTGTTCATACACAAGTGTTTCAAATAGTTGAATCTTCCACCAACCTTACAAAACGAAGGATATTTCTTCTTGCCCAGATTTTTTTTTGGTAGAATTGTTTCAAGCCAACCTGGTGAAATTTAAAATCAGTTTAGGTTGTAGTGTTGGAAATCTTGAAATCGGTTTTCAGACTCAAGGTTCAAGTTTGATAATAATAAACTACATTTATTCGTCGACGACTGTATCATGTCTACTTCCAGTGACATTGTAATAAGTTAGTGAAGTTTCATTTGAAATTTGACAAGATTAGACATATTATTAACCAATTGGTCTTTGCCTTGTAGTCAAATGTTCAGGTTATTTAAGTATTTAGTTGTGTTCGCAAGAAATACTACATTGCAGACCCACTCCATGTCTTCAAACTGTGGAATATTTCTTGACTTGCTTGCTTAAAATTATTGTATTTCTTGATTCAAATGAAACACTCCTTTTCAAAGTTTTGCACGGAAGAACCATCTTACTTCAGTATAAAATGTAGGTCATTATACTCTGACTCCAAATGCTTGAGGAATTCTTGGAATTGACCCTAGTTAAACGTCTACGATGTTATAGAGTTCACTGTTTTGATAACCACGTTCATAATAAGATCCATGTTTAGGGACTTGGAACATAAATTACCTTGAAGGATAATGGAATGTATATACATTAGCCTTGATGAGGCTCGGTTGCACACCAGCATTGCCGAATGTCCACTATATCAAGATCAAGCGAGTGATGATATAGAGTCAAAATCATCTTAACTTAGTGATGTTGCGTTTGATACCACAGTTGAAAGTTTATGGCCGCTTTTGACGCCAGTAGGAAGAGGGTGTCAGCAAGCACTTTTTGAATCCTTATACCTGGAATCGTTCAGTTGCTAGAGCGTCTTCTAGGGTGACCACGTGAAGGAAAAGTTAATTCGTATCTGGTTAGAAGAGGCTAATTAAGTTTTTCCTAAGTCTTTACACAACTATCTAACTTAATAGGAACGGAATATAAAACAAACCGATGCATACTTCACCGGATTATACCATTAGAGAAACGGAGCCTGATGGGTGAGTGGATGGATGCAGGTTCAAATCCCCATCCGGTTAAGATTTCGGTTTCCCATGGTTTCTCGAAACAATCTAGGCGAATTTTCGGATGATTCCTTCCCACTCCTTGCCCCACATTCTTTCCAAATCCTCATATTACGTTTGAAACATGGAGGAAGGAAATATATGGAGGAGAAGTGACGTTAAATTGGTGAAGCAGGCTCGCGCATGCGCAGTGGCGGCAGCGGCGATATTGCGCTTCCAAACAATTGCGATGTTCCCAGTATATCTCGAAAACTAAGCAAGATATCGAAAAATTTTATTCTTTATTTTCGATTTGTCTCGTCGTGTTACATAAGAATCGATCATTAAATTTGACTTTTGCGAAATTTTTCTTCTCCATTTCATCTCAAGACACCTCACTTTTGATACAGTATATCTCTAGAACTAGGTGAGATATCGAAAATTTTTATTCTTTATTTTTCATTTGTCTCGTCTTTTTAAATAAGAATCCATCATCAAATTTGACTTTGACCAATTTTTTCTTCTGAATTTCAACCAAAACCATTTCACATGTGGGGCAGAATATCTCGAAAACTAAGCAGGATATCAGAAACTTTTATTCTTCATTTTTTATTTGTCATATCGAGTTACATAATAATCCATCACCAGATTGCGGCGTCACATTTATCCTAGAGTCCCCTTGAGGTTTTTGTACATATTCCCCGTGTCTGTATGGAAGCGGCCATGCCCCCTCCACTCCAGCCATGCCCCCCCCCCCACTCCTCCTCCGCCCTGCTTCACTTCAATGCGTGGTGAAGGTCTCTTGCGTCGTCTCTATATATTTCCTTCCTCCATGGTTTGAAACGAAACAATACAAAGTTTCAACCATAAATTGCTTTCTCTGTACTGCGGTATACTGTTAAAGAAAAATGAGATCGGAAAATCAGTTCTAACTAAGGACAGCCGTAATATAGTCTTCTATGGTGACTAGCCGAGTGAGCAGGGTGTTTTCTCACGATATTTCGGCGATCAGAAACTCTGTCGCCAGAAGATAACGACAGAGAATCCGATCGCCGAAATTTCGTGTTAAAACATCCTGCTCACTCGGCTAGTCACCCGAGGATATATTAATACTTATATAACTTCGATATTAAGGCTAGCCTGTTGGCACTGTGTACCTGCAGAATGTCGTTGAGTGAAGTGATGCTCATCATCTGTAGAGTGAGTAAAACCAGCCAGCAGGCGGCAAGGAAAGCGCAGACTCGCATATAGCGGCGCCGCATCGCACACTCTGTTTGCTTCTACGTCGGAAAAACACTGTCCACTGTAACAGCCACCCTGCACAAAAAAAGAAAACACAAGAAATTTTGCAGTAATTGCCAGGTTTCACAATGTGTCTTTTCCACTGTAATCCTCGCCTAATTATCTTGACGGCTAATTAGCTAAGCCATATCTAGACACATAATTTACTTTCCCTCCATCCTTATACAGTGTTTCCAGGAACGAAAGGATAATCCTGCAACTGCAGATAGGTCAAATAATTTCCTACTATATGAAAAAATTTTATTTTAGTAAAAGTCTCACCATTTTCGAGAGATTTTTTTCGAAACATGTGACTTCGTTCAGTTTATTCCTTGCCATTTCTATACATTAAGACGTTTTGAACACTGTTTTCTTTTTAAATTTACTGAAGGATGTCTGAGTCAACTAAAGCAATGTTCTTTTTTTTTACAACGTTAAAAAAACTTTTTAAAAAATCTTATGAAAAAAGAGTATACAAATTTATTCAAACTGATGACTTTGACAGCCTGTGGTGTAAAAAGAAATGTACTAAGCGGATACTGCCAACTGTATTAGAAAAATTGCTTCGTTATTACCAATTTTAAAATGGTATAGTTGTGTAGCATTCCTTTTAAAATTATGTATATTAGTTGCCACGGCCCTATGTTATGGCTACCAAGATCGCCGTACCTGAATCTCTTTGGCTTTTTTTTTTATTGGGGCTGTCTAAAATAATTAGTTCACGCGACGTAGGTAACTTCGAATAGACACCTGCGTGATAAAATAAAACAGCTGCGGAACACATTAACCGCAGAGGTTATGCTCGCCAAATAAAGAGATCACGTATCAAAAGATTTAGGGCGTTCATAAGAATAAATGGCGTCCATTAGGAACAATTTTTATAATTAACGAAATAAAAAATATGACTTGCAATTATTCTGTCTATTATTTGTATGTACACCATAGCAAAAACCTTTTTTAAACCATTATAATCATATTTTTACTTCATGTTTAAAATGCACAATGGTCTCTTTAGGAGATTAAACTCCCATGAAACAATCATTTTAAAAGAAGTATGAAATAATTATACCATTTAAGATTTTTGTAAGGGTTTTTTAACGATTTAAGAAAAAAGAACATTGTTTTAGATAACTCAAATATCTTTGAGTAAATTAAAAAAAAAACAGGGTTCAAAAAGTCTTAATTTGAAGAAATGGCATGGAATAAACCGAACAAAGTCACAAATATTTAAATAAAATATTTAAAAGATCAATATTTCGAAAATGGTGAGACTTTCACGAAAATAAAATTTTATCATATAGTAGGACATGATGTGACCTCTCTGTGGTTGCAGGATTATCCTTTCAATCCTGGACACCCTGTATGTATTTTTGATTCGCATTTCCTGAGGAAGGAGTTATACCATGGATGCACAGATTTCTTAAAAACCAACGACTAAATTGATTCGCTCTGACTTACAGAAGCCCCGCCAAAAATTGATACTCATTATACATTATTTATGTTGCTTACAAAAAGTGAATAAATGATTTAATCTTCGAGACCCGTTGATAATTTTTCCTAGATCGTGGTTCGGTATAACTCACCAACGACCGCAATGCCTGGTAGAATTCAAACCGAAACGAATAGCCGTCATTATCAGGGCGACAGGTGTTGCTCGTGACACCATACAGGTAACTCTGTTTCCTTGTTGTTCAGTGTGTATAATCTAGTTTATATGTACCTTAGTTAATAAGATGTTTCCATGTGTATATTCTTCCTACTACATTTTTAAAACATGTGTTTGTTAAGTCCAGATTTTTACAAAATCTTATCAGCCTACAACGGCATTTATATCTTTTGACTATACCCAAATTTCGTGTAGTATTTATTTTGTTCCTTGTTTTTAGCCTAGCAGACGGTTTCAGTTACAGATGCTTGCTACAGTTCACATTTTCACAAACTTTTTCGATTTCAGCACATATTTTTCAATTTTTATCACTGCCTTCTTGTAAAATTAGTACATATGTATCTGTATTAATGTGATTGATACGGTCTTAATTTCTACTCTCGAGTATAAAATTCTGCTCGTAGTAACTGATCCATACACCTGTTTTCTAATCCATCATAAATGGCCTCCAGCGACTCCTTTTGAAAGCTTCTGTGTTAGCTGGTTTATATTTCACAAAGAAAAAATTCTGGCACACTTTTGCTTTAACCATAGTAATACCAACAGGTACGTTTCTCTCTTTGAGTTGTCTTTGTAAGTTACTGGTTCCTAGGTTATTAAGATTTCCAAACTTGCGCGTCCCGTAAAAGAAATCCGACTATGTCGAATAATGTATCACTTGCGGAATGTTTTACCTTACTTACTTACTTACTTCCTCTTCATGGATAGGCCAAAAAGCCTGTTCCGACCTCATTCTTCCGACCATCTCTTCCTAGGTCTTCCAATGTCCCTTCTGCCAGTGGGATGGTACTCCAGGGCAAGCTTAGGAAATCTGTCTTTTCTCATCCGTAGGACGTCGTTCTTCCAGTTATCCCTTTTTTGGGTAATTCTATCATTTAGCGGGGAGATATTCAGTTGTTCCCTTATTTCCTCGTTCCTCCTCCTATCATTTAGGGAATACCCTTTTACTGACCTTAAAAATTTCATTTCCGATGATTGAATTTTGCTTTTGTATTGCGTTTTATTTACCCATGTTTCGCTGCCATATAGCAGAGTCGGTACGGCCATTGTTTTATAAAACTTGAGTTGAGTCTCCTCTCGTGCTTTACCTTTCCGTGTTCGTCGAATTGTTCCACACATATACTGATATCGGTGAAGTTTCTTCTTCACCTCGTTATCCTCATTGAAAGATAATTCATATCCGAGATAAGTAAAGCTGGAGACTTGTTCTATTGGCTGATTGTCTACCACTATTTCAACTCTGATAGGATATTTCCCCTGCCATGCCATAACTTTCGTTTTTGCACGAGACAACTGCAGATTGTAATCTTTGCTGATAATGTTTAGTATATGAATTGCTTTTTGAAGTCCATCTTCATTTTCCTGGAGGATAAATTGGTCGTCTGCAAACAACATAGTATTTATGTAAGTGTTGTTGCTTATTTTTATACCAGGATGGACATTTTCTTTCCATTTCCTAACTAAGTCATCTATATATATATTAAACAGTGTCGGAGACAGGCTACAACCTTGCCGCACTCCTTGGTTAATTGCTATTTCTTCTGTAAGTTTATTTCCCAGGTCTAAGACGATTTGTGTCCTTCTATACATATCTTGAATAACTTGTATTAAATGCTGTGGATATCCATTTCTTTGCATTATTTCCCATAGTTTTTGTCTATTTACTTTATCGAACGCTTTTTCATAGTCTATAAAAGCAATGAAAGTCTTTAAATTAAATTCTCTTCTCTTTTCCAGTAGTTGTCTGAGGCAGAATATATTATCTATGCAGGACCTTCCTTTCCTAAACCCACATTGTTCTTCTGATAGGAGAGCATCTGCTATTACTTTTAGCCTGTTATTTATTATTTTTGCATATATTTTGTATCCCGTATTTAATAAACTAATTCCTCGATAGTTATCACATGAATTCCTATCTCCCTTCTTAAAAAGTGAAATAACTTTGGCCTTCCTCCATTCTTCTAGGATGGTTCTCTTTTTCCAACACATATTAATTAAGTGTAAATATCTAAATTTCAGAATCATTCCCCCATACTTAATCAATTCTAAATTAATTGTATCTAGTCCAGGAGCTTTTCTATTTTTAAATGATTTTAGTGCTGCATCAACCTCCTCTATGTCTATTGGATCTATTTCTTTAGTATCCACATGGTCCATTCCTATTTTCTCTTCTTCTTCTTTATAATTACTATTGTACCATAATGTTCTGTAGTGTTTTACCCATGCCTCTTCTTCAATTACATTTATATTAGCACTTTCCTTTTCATCCTTGTTGAGATGTTTCATAAGTTTATAAGCCATCTCTTGTCTACCATGGACATCATCTTCTATTGAACTGATTAATCTATCCCATCCCTCTTGTTTCAACTTCTTTGTTATTGTCTTAACAATATTTCTTCTTCTTTTATATTCATTTTCTAGGGTTCGATCCTGTATCATTTTTAGATAAGCCTTTTGCTTTTGTTTGACGGCTTCTGCAATTTCTTCGTTCCACATTTTAAGTCCAGTTTTTCTTCTAAATTTATTTTTCTTGCCAATGGCTTCATATGCTGCTTTCAGTATTGATGAAGCTATAGTTTCCCATTCTTTATTGATGTCATTATTTGTTGGGTTTTCCAGTAAGCGCTGTTGTAATCGGCTTTGATATAGATGTTTTATTCCTTCATCTTTTAAAAGGTAGGTCTTAAAAACTTCTTGATCTTGTTGTAAGTTTTTATTCATTCTTTTCCTCCATTTAGCAAGTATTCTTATTTTGATATAACGAGATAGTGATCTGTATACATATCACTACCTCTATGTACACTGGTGTCTACTACATCTGGACCTAATTTTTTATTAACCATTACATAGTCAATGATAGACCTTTGTCCTCTTGCCGTCCATGTAAATTTATGGATATCTTTTTTTTTGTAAAGAATGTATTTGTAACCTTTAACTGGTTGAAGGACGCAAATTCTCTCAGAAGTTTCCCATTTTCATTTAATGTGTATTCACCTCTGTTCCCCATTACCTCTGGAATTGGACTATTTCCTACGCGAGCATTAAAATCGCCAGCCAGTATTAGGAAATCACTTTTATTAATTCTGTCTATCACCACTTGAAGCTGTTCATAAAATTGTTCAGATTCTTCTCGTTTGTTTTCTTCTGGGGCATATATGGCGATCAAGGTTAGGTTGCCTCTCTCTACTTTCAATCTTAGAGTCAGAATCCTTTCACTTATCATATTGTAACTGACAATTTTATTTTTCCATTTCCTATCCACTAATATTGCCACTCCTACTGCAGCTCTTTTCTCTCGTGCCACTCCACTGTAGATCATTGTATATTTATCTATTTCTTCTGTTCCCTTCAATTTCTTTTTTGTTTCTGTAATTACAGCAATATTTCTAGTTAACTCCCTGTCCAGATCATATTCTTTATTATTTATTCCTCTCACATTCCACGTTCCTATTTTCAAACTGTCCTTTGATTCCAAATCGTTTGTCCTTTGACCTTGCCTTTGTTGTCCTCATAAGATCCATCCGGCTTTCCTTACTTTGAGGTTTATGAGTAAATATCTTTTTATGTGGAAGGGTTACCAGCCCTTCGCACAACCCCCATCCTGGAGGGCCAGGGTTTTATTTCAGGGTGTTCCTTCCCTTAGCCAGAATGTCCCAGTTTTAAGGCGCTGGGGGCTCGCCTTCCATCCTCTCCCGTTAGCTACACTCAAAAAGTGCATTGCCCAGGGGTCACGCGGCTTTCACCTTCGTGGACGTGGGAGTAGGGTTTGCTGGCAGAGCTGCTAAGATAGATCGCAGAGGCATTTCTCAAGGTTTATTATCTCAGCCCATCCGGCATAGGCTGAGATCCTTGAGACCATACCAGCCTTGACCCCCATGTTTTACCTTGTAAGAAGTAATCATTACGTTAGTATTATACATCCTCCGTGATTCATTTGTGGTATATAATTTGATTGTTTCCCTATTGTCTTTTGCAGTATCCAAACCGCCAAACAAAATGTCTAATGATTTCGTCTAGCGGATGGATATCTAGTTGGGTTGGCAAACATGGGATGAAGATAAATGCAAAGAAGAGTCAGCTTTTTAGATACACAAATTAAAAAACAAAAGGTTAATTATCTATATAAGGAGGGGAAAGAATTGCTTGCTGAAGACTTGAAATGCAAATATCTTGGCATTACATTTGATAAACAAGCTTAACTGGGCAGGCAACATGGACAGGTGGCAGGAAAAGGTTTCAAAATTTTTGCACTTGTTGGAGAGAGTGATGAGGGGATTTACGAGAGAAGTAAAGGAATTGGGTTACACAAACTTGGTCAGACCATTGCTCGAATATGGTAGTGTAGTATGGGATCCTCATTTTGCGTATCAATACAGGAGTTGGAGATGGTGCAAAAAAGGGCTGCTAGATTTGTTTCAGGAAATTATCGCAGAATGTAATCAGTGACAGATATGATAAAGAGCTGGAATAGGATTCATTGCAAGGACAGGAGGAGGATGAGGAGGGTCATGGAGTGTACAGGGCGTATACTGGCGATGAAGCATGGAAAGATATTGGAGTAGGTATGAAAAGTAGTGCTTGGAAGGGAAAAGTTGATCATGACCACAACTGGCACTCGATTTCAGGCACAAGGGTGTGGGAAGATTCTCGTTTTTAGGTAAGCGTGTCAGGAATTGGAATGGGTTACCAAGAGAAACGATGAATAATTTACCGAAAACGTTGAAAGAATTTATAGATAAAATTTGTAGATGGCAATGTAGGTGGGTGTAGGATAGCGGGAAGATGGGGGTGTAGGGAAATTGCCACCGGAGCCTGTGCTCCATTGCAATTAAATTAAATTAAATGATTAATTTGCCTTTAGGGATCGTACAAAGTATAGTGCAGTGGCCATTTCTTTTTCCTCGTCTCTACTACTAAAACCTCCCTAGTGACGAACGAGTGATTCGTACTGGCAGCGGTTATATGCCCGAGTCTCGTTTTTGAAAGCAGGATACAACACGTCAAGGAGAGTTTGAAATTTAGTTGTAAGAGGAAACATCTGTATCCAGTTATTGAGTTATACCATTTCACTATAAAGCATCAGAAATGTTACTATATCTACTTAAGACCTAAGTCTAAATTCGAGAGGACGGAATTCTTTCACGAATCCTTGTTCCCAGTCTAATCCCCTCTAATGACCTCAACGTCGACAAGGCGTAAAGTCATGAGTAAAAAACAAAATAATTAATATCTAAATATGAAATCCAGGAGGGAAAGAGAGAAAAAACGTATTAACAACTTTGTGGACATAAGGGAACCAGAAACGGATAAGAACGAGAAGATACTAGTGGTAATGTTGCGCACTTTCTCTAGTATACTTTTTGCAACAGTGACTGTACACCAATGATGTACACAACCAGAGATATAATAGATGTATTAATCAAGGAAGCCGTGAGGTAGATATTGTACATTCTCTTCATAGCCGTGAGACTGAACTATCAAGGAAGCCGTGGAGGTCATTAGAGGCGGCATGGGATTGGTGCAAAGAACAAAGAACGGGAAGGAATACGACCATGGGGAAAGCATGGAAAACCCATCAATCTGCGGTCCTTACTGTGGTCCAAGCTGTCATTAAATCGAAAAAGATAAATAATAAACAGTTTTCCATTCCCGCTATCTGATGAGTCCGGCACAAGAGAATACTTTTTTATTTGGGATTACTGGAGATCGCGATTCCGCCTGCAGTTGGCATCATAATACTGCAGTGGTCAAACGCAAGACTCCGCTAGAAACTATTTCCGAAGTACATTTAATGGTTTCTTGCTGGTCCAGGCTGTAACACAACCTGATTTATGATTGAAAATAATAGTCCAGGCTATTTGCAACTGACTACAGCAGTATTACAACGATATTAATTAATGTTTGTTGTTGAGGAATCGCGATCTCCAATAGACCCTATTATTTTTATTGCAAAAAATTAAAACGGGAATTTGTACCACCATGTGTGGTGTAATGAGGCCTGGACGTTAGGACAATATCTCTCTAGACACACGTTACGTTGATGGATGATAACGTACCAAAATATACGCTAAATACCAAAATTATAAATTAAATAACTGCTGTAAAAAAGGCTACCTCCTACGATTAGGATATAATAAAAACAAATATTTATTTAACTGCCCCCTTTTTTTATTGAACTAAATTTACTACGCTATCAGTTTTTCATATTTCGAAATGTCTCTGGATGCTTACATCTCTGGTTGTTTACATCGTTGGTGTACAGTCACTGCTGCAAAAAGTTTACCAGAGCCAGTGCGCAACATTACCAGATAGTTCTGTTGTGTTGCGGCCATTTAAATATAAATATGTAATAACAGATGGTCAAAAATCGTATTAAAATGGTCGCCATCAGTTGAGTGTGTGCTAGTTCAATACATTGACATTTATCGTAGACCGAATAAACAAAAGGCAAATGTAAACTCACGAACTTTTCGTCCAGTTATCATGCTTTCTGTTTTTCAAACATTTTCCTGTTTTATTATTCCCATGTTATTAAATAAAGTGTGACTACACGCGTTAATGCGCCTCCTCATTGGATGGGTGGGGTACAACGGAATCAGGGTCGAGCCCTGGACTCCACGTACCGCCCGTCCAGGCGGACACCTGGGCGAATGTTGGGGCGGTCCCCTATTTGCGCCTCGTAACCTACACTTTTCACAAAAAAATATATACACATCAGAGAAAACGTAAGTTGCAGGAATCGCAGACAGATGGCAATGCTTCAACTCTTCAATTACTCCAGGAACTGATAATCCATGGTTTTAACTACCCAGTGAAAATATTCCACAAATTCTTAATTACCAGCCATGATGAGAATTAATGCTTCACGTGATGTGATAGGATCCTTTCGCGAATAATAATAATAATAAACAGAAGAAGAAACAGAAACAGGAGAAAGATGTAAAGTCAGTAAACCCAATAAATAAATATAGGCATAAATAAACAACTTACCGCGTTGTAAATCCCTAAAATTTCGTGGTGACTGACAGGATGTTTGTAACTCTTTTATAGATTTCACTCTTATATATAACGGCGAAAAAGATTTATTTAATAATTGCTAGTCCAAATTCTCCGTTCTCACAGCTATTGGATCTAGTAACTATGGAAACATAACATGATAATAAATAAAGAATATTATTATTCGAGTTGCCCAGCTGACCAACAATTTAATCTACCGAAAACATGAAAACTGATTATTCAGAGTTCAAACAAGGAAAGTTGGGTACAATATGGAAAGCGGTAACTTTCATGATTGGTAGATACATTTTACGTTCCCTGTCATATGTGTAGTAAATAGTGTGACTACCATATCGCTTTCTCCATATCAGGTCAATGGTCACTCATGCAGCACAAAGTATTATCAGAGTTCGGAAAATAAAAATCTTTGCAGAAAATGACCCCTAAATTTCATTGGCCATCACTGCCTAGTATATTAACTTGCAGATGTGGTTACGGCAGAATCAGCTGGAGTGTAGCTATTCTCCTGTAGACCAGCCGACTGTGAAATACGGTCGGGTATCTATTCTTTGAATTCAAGAAATGTGAAATCACTCATTATAACGATTCTATTCATCCAAGTTTCAACAGTTTATTACATTATTATTATTTTATAAATTCAGATCGTGGTACAGATGAACTACTATTTACATTCACCGTAGGCAATGACTATGATAATATGGTCCTCATGAAAGCAACATAAATTAAAAACAGAGACTCAGATCTCGTACCTTATTCTGTACTTACGAATCCCAATTATAAGTCTGGTATAGGCTGCAGAAATCTCCATATACTATATGAAAATACATTCATCAGCATGAAGCAACGACGTCAGGAAAATGATTCACGTGGAAGCGAAGTAAATACTAAAATCCTCGTCCCTTATGTTGTAACACTGCCATGTCATTTGTCAACCTCCACTTATTTTTTTTATTTTGCGTATGATGCTATAAGGCATTTACACAATTCAATTACAATTACACTGTAATGAACAATCTAAACACAATATACACATAGAGTACAATGCCCGCAGCTGACCACTGAGACATGATCTACATTCACAACCACTACAAACTGACGTCGAGGCGTTCCAACCAGGCCACCGCCTCCGGCGTAGCCAAATTTAGGTCTTCCAGACTGTCAGGAAAGGCACGCAGTGGACAGTCCTGAACAATGTGAGACACAGTTGTAAAACCTCACCGCAGTCACAGTACGGAGAATCTGCCCAGCTCCACGTGTGGAGAGTGAAGCAGTTTCTTCCAGTACCACATCTAATCCGACTT
>JARYHS010008074.1:72757815-73241394 GCA_031002005.1 Vandiemenella viatica
CACTGGACGCTCGTTGCTACTTTCCTCGTATAGGTGTATACAACGCAGCGAAGTAAGACTGTTTCATTCAATCCATCTTGGAGAGAGACAGTTCCGAATAATTTCTTGTTTCTGTTTTTTTCGTAGTACTAAAAATTCTACCTAATGGAACATGATTTCCCTTGGTTTGTGGACTGACCAGATATATGAGTGAAATATTATCCGAAGGAATTATCAAAATGAGTATAACAATCTTATCGTTATAGTTTTATGGTAATCAACCGTAGTAATAATAGCATTGAGCCTGTTTCCTGCCTCACTTTAATGCAACCCCCTTAATTACAACTTGTGGGATACGTTTCAAGATCTGAATTTTGGTAAAGTATTATAGAAATATAATGGAAGGTTGATGAACTGTTCTGCCAATAAGAATCGTCAGTGGGAGGAGCTTAATTCCTACCTGTTAGCCAATTGTTTCCTGCATTGACTTAAGGAAATGAAAATCTGCAGTATAGATGGCTCTGAATAAAATATCCACCAATGAAATTGCGAGGAGGCGGAGCCAGTATTGCGTTCCTGTTGCCTGGGATGACATTGATGCCAGATTGTGCAAAATAAGAGTGATAGAATATTTCAGCAGCGGCCAAAAGTAATGTCAAAGACTGTACATTTCAAGTCCTATAAAATACAAGTCTCCAGATTTAACCTAAAGTAATACTGCCAGGTATAGTCCAGTGTTCTTTGCTTATTATTTTTAACATGTCTGTGATAATATTATCTACACCTTACAATTAGTTTTGGTAAAATTCACAACTGTTTCATATTACCATGTGATTCTATTTCTAATTTTCCAGCATCCTCATTTTTTCTAGAATGAAAATTATCGTTCTCATTTAATTCTGCATCTGTCATTGTGTGACATTCCATAATAGTCTCCGTAAATCAGTTGCTCAGCATTTCGACAATTTTCATATTCTCTGCAACTCCTCCACTTTTATTGATAATTGTCTGCATACCTTCCTTTCCTCTTATTTTTCTAACATAGCCTATTGTAGTAGGCAGGTTTTTGTTACTCTTTATTTTTGATTTTTGCATTAATGTTTCTTCCCCTGTTCTTGCTATTTCTTTGTACTATTCCGACTTACTTTCTATTGTGCCAGTGCCTTAGTTCCACTTCATTGAAGCTCTTCTCGTATTTGTAATCGTTGTTCTTATTTCCTTAGCTCATCCATCATCCAGCTTAGCCAAATAAATAATAATATAATGTGACTTAATTCCCTTTTTTATTATAACATTCTTAATCCTCTGAATAAGTACAGGTTCTTTTTTTACAGTAACTTTAAAATCCAAAGCGAACACGACACGGCCTTCACCAAGCTTGTCTAGTCTTGATCTTATCCTCATCTGTTTATCTAAACGTTTCCTTGGCTACCCATTTCACAGAGAAATTATTTATAGCCTGTTATATCACACTCTGTCTAAAATATCACCTCAGTTGTGACACCTTGGCTTATTATAATTATTCTTACAAACTCCCCCTTAGTTACTGATTTCTTGAACCCCTTCATATCGAACACACATACCTTGTGATTACTTTATTCCTCCATCACATCAGACCCCCTAGACTTTTCATCAGAGTTTCTTAAGAAAACATCCCACATACTGTCACCCCCTTGTGTCTTGATCTGCCACAAACCCTTCTTCAGTTCGGAAATCACTGCTCCCTTGTGTTGCTAATTTCACTAAACAACCAGTTAATATGTGGTATATTTAGATCCCCACCTATTATGATGTTTATCTCAACTCTTAACTCCAAATGTGAAATGATTGTTTACCCTATGGTCTCACTTTACACTCTTTACCTCCAAACCACACCAGAAGGATTTTTTTCTTAAAAAAAGTTAATGCCTAACAACTTACAAGGTACTGGGAAAAAAAACCCGCAATGATATTATAATAACATTTAAAAAAAAAAAAATTACAGTGAAATTTACTGGTGCTACCTATCAACTGCTCGAAATTGGACATAGCTTCACAATATAAACAGGTATATCCACAGCCGTAAAATTGCAGTTTACAAATTTATATTAAAAAGGACTCTCCCCTAAGAAACATATTCTACATTGTAATAGTATATGGCAATATGACTAATGAATTTAAACTTTTAACTATATAACAAATTATAAGCAAGCGAATTTCAAAGATGAGGTGATACTACACAAAATAATTACATATTATTAGACTGACTTTTAACAGACCAATAAGTGACTAGATTTGGGTGAACTATGATCAAGATGTGTTAATATAAAATTTAATTATTATTGCACGATTACTGCCTGTTTTACAAGTGTTCAAAATGTTTTGCTACTAGACACCAAAACTTACTGATTTTTTTGTTTACAGTTTTTATAACTTTTTTTTTTCCTTTTATTCATTTCTGTAAACTATTAACACCGATAAAATGTCTTGGTCACATGTAGCGCTGTCTGTCAGGCGGGATGCCCAACTAGCACTGAATGGGGATGACGTTCGAAATTATGCGCATTATTTAATAACAGTTCTATTTAGCTATGCGTCTGCAAGTAATTGAGCTGCCAGTACACTAAAGTAAAAGTATATATTTTGTAAAAATTGACATTATTTGTTGCATTTTCTTAATTAAAATTCGTTCGATGTAGATTTTTCTTATACTCTCTATAAAGCAATACAGGTTGTTTAAAAAAGGACTATACAACGTTGAAAATTCATATAAATCTTATGAAACAAGGTACATAGCTGGTTTTGGTGTTGTTTTAAAGGAAAACACTTCAAGTTTTGACTCGCGTAGTCCGCTAGTGCCTAATCATGCCGCACAAGCGCTAGCGGCAGTTACGTTAAAGATGGCTGCCTTCACTGGACCCGAACGTGCTAGCTGTATGTTTTGGTTTGAAGAATCGAAGTCTGCGACAACAGTTCAGCATAATTTTCGTATCAAGTATGCTAAAGATCCTCCTAGTAGGCCTACAATTTATGAGTGGCATAGATGTTTTGTAGAAACAGGGTGCTCAGTAAAACATAAAAAAATCCTCAGGTAGTCCAAGCACATCTGACGAGGTCGTTGAGCAAGTGAGAAAAAGTTTTGTCAACAGCCCTACGAAATCGACCCGGCGTGCATCTTGTGAGCTGCAAGTCCCACATACGACGGTTTGGCGTGTGTTGAGAAAACGTTTGCATTTGAAACCATACCGATATTCGCTTTTACAAGCAATTAAAAACACTGATAAGATTGCACGTAGGAACTTCTGTGTGGATATGTTAAATCGAGTGGATGATGATGAACATTTCTTGGACAACATAATCTTTTCTGACGAGTCAACTTTTCACTGAAGTGGCAAGGTTAACACACACAACTGTAGAATTTGGGGCAGTGAAAATCCACATGAAACATTGCAACATGTTCGTGATAGCCCTAAAGTGAACGTTTTTTGTGCGTTGAGCAAGAGGAAAATGTACGGCCCCTTTTTTTCCAAGAGAGAACCATCAACGGGATAGTGTACCTTGATATGTTGCAATAATTTTTGATACCACAGATCGATGAGGATGACCGAGAACGAAATGTTTTCTTTATGCAAGATGGCACACCACCACACTATCTGACTGACGTCCGGGATTTTCTCTGTGACCGCTTTCCAGGTCAATGGATGAGCCGTAATGCGCCAATTGCATCCCATCCCCCCCCCCCCCCCCCCGTTCCCCAGACCTAACACTGCTAGATTTTTTCTTCTGGGGTTTCATAAAAGATATGGTGTACGTACCTCCTTTGCCGGCCACTCTACCTGAACTTAGAGCAAGAATTTACGCTGCTGCTGAGCAAGTTAAACCTGAAATGCTAGTGCGAGTCTGGGAAGAAATTGACTATCGATGGGATGTCTGTAGAATAACCAACAGAAGCCACATAGAACATCTTTAGTTTAAGGTAAAAAAACTTGAAGTGTTTTCCTTTAAAACAACACCAAAACCAGCTCTGTACCTTGTTACATAAAATTTATATGAATTTTCAAAGTTGTAAAGTACTTTTTGAAACACCCTGTTCTGCTGTTACAGTAGGCCTAAGCTAAGAAATATCTATATTACATCATTTTCAGATTATTAGTGTTATTTGATGAAAATTGTTTTTAGTTAGCAAGGAAATGAATTGCTAAAATACTGTGTTAATACGTCATTTTTGAAGGACTTGCAAGATATTTATATTCTATATATAGATTTTAAATCACTGTTGTGAATTTCTAAAAGAAATGGTTTGCCGTAACACTGAAATAAGAGTATGTACTGTGTTTAAATTAATAATTACTAATTATTAGTTGCTTTTATTACTGGTATTACTGATATCACACATGTAAATATTTCCAGTGGGTCAAATTTAGATATCAATGCAGTTAATGTATTCATACACGGCTAATAGAAGCTATGAATTTTGAACAGCAATATTAGTACAAGTTGTGGTTAGGTCGAAATGCAGACGGGACCAGCATGACAACTGACACAATTTTTTACAGAATAATTTACAACGAATTTAGTTTTATAAATAACTTCAGCTGGTTTGATAAGCACTGAGTTACTGAAGTTGTTATTTCACACGGATGGAAGTAGTATTTATTGCACGGAATGAGACCTGGACCAGCACTAAAACAAATATCATGCGATATAACAATGTTTTGGGATTCCTAATTTATTTTTAATTTCTTTGGTTCCCTAATTCTGACATCATTAATTCATTAGAGGTTCCAATTGTATTGCTGTGTAAATTACAACCGAAATATGTTCAACATTAAAAAATAAGATTGTAAGCATTTCATAATGACAAATCTATTTATTAGGTAATCACAAAGAAATGAATTGCCAGAACATTGTTTTCACCTGTCATTTTTACAGGCTTAGAGGCTAGTATATAATTAAATATCGTTGAAAAAACATGTGGAACTGAAAAAATGGCACAAAACTGATATTACTATGGTATGCTGGTTTGACCGAGCGTGGTGGCGTAACGGTTAGCCTCGCATTCAGGAGGACGGCGGTTCGAATCCCCGTCCGGGCATCCAGATTTGGGTTTTCCGTGGTTTCCCAAATCACTCCAGGCAAATGCCGGGATGCTTCCTTCAAAAGGCCATGGCTGAATTCCTTCCCATTCCTTGCCACTCATCCTTTCCCGTCTCTAAAGACCTCGCTGTTAAGAGACGTTAAGCAGTTTAAAAAAAAAACAACAAAAAAACATATGCTGATTTGGTAGTAACATTGAAAGAAGTATTTTGACATAGAAATTGTTGGTATGTATGACATTTCCATATTCTGATGATTGAGGTAGTGCCTGAAATATTGTGAAATATTATATATTAATATCACCTCATCCTGATCCATAAGTTTTTGCATTCATTATTATGTCTTCCTTCATACTGGCATCATTCCCAAACTTGATTTTTGGACAAAATAGTGTTATATACTACATTAGAAATTCCTCATCATAATAAAATCGACAGTTACTAAAGATGAGTTAAGCTTTATTCCTTGTTATTTGTTGAAACAGTTGCTTTAAATGAACCAATTAAAGTATGATAAATTATATAGAAAAACTGTAGAAATCATTATATATTCTTCCTCTTATAGTAATTCAGTTTATAGTTATATTTTAATACTTAATTTTGGTTAAAATTACCTCAGTTTTGCTATGCTGTTAAAAAATAACATTACCAACATCAGTAAATATATTCTGCACTGCAAATAGAAATTGCTCTTTAATAGTTAGCTGTTTGATTTTTTGCTTGAATTTGCCTTCTAGATTCAAAGAACTTTTACGTACACGTCTCATAGAAAGTGGATGGCGAGATCAGATTTTAATGCACTGCAGACAAATTGTGAAGGAACGTGGTGTTCAGAACATTACTGCAGAACAATTGATCACTGAGGTCACCCCTAAAGGTAGAGGTATGTGCAGGCAAAATAGATCCCGATACTTATTTTGCAGGGTGGCCCAAAAGCAACTTTACATTTAATATAGTACAGTATTAATATAAATTTTGTTTAAACAGTATGTTTGTTGACTATACATACTTTCAGTAAGGATAGACAAAATTATGAAATGACTAATTAGCAACAATTGAGTATTTGTGCGCTTTGTGTTATCCGTTTTCGTGGCTTTGTTCAAAGAAGTGTAAAGTTAAATTTGCTCCATCCTGGATAGTGTGAAATATATCTGTAATTTATGATAACTATATGTTACACGTACTTATATTTTCTTGATTGATAATGTACTAAATTCGTGGTGTAACTGGATATCAATTGCTATAAATGTAATTGAGTGCTCTAGGACAGAACAATAACTATTATGTTGTCTGGGCATTGCTGGTGGTTCAACTGCCTCCCAATCGTGTGAGGGCTGGACTGACCGAAACATTTCAAGAAGGGGTATTAGTTGTGTTTAGTATATTTGCCTCTGGAAATTATATGGAAATGTTAAACGAGCTGGAAGGGGATTCATTGGAAGACAGGAGGAGGATAAGAGTCATTGGAGTGTACAAGGCATAAAGGAACTTTCATATCCAGCAACTGAGGAATGTTGTAAACAGTATTTTTCTCTTTATTTTAACATTTTTTTTTTTTTATCCTATCGAAGGGGACATACCAAGCAATTTATCATATAAAACTCTTAAAATTCCTGCTTGCACCGGAATTTGAACCTTGGACCAGACCAGAAAACATTTGAAATAAAGAGCTGTAACCACTGAGCTCTGTTTTTAAACATACGTGTGTTAAGTACTATCGAAACCGAATGAAAACCATGGGTTTGTTTTTGCAGAAAATGAAAGACCAAAAATATTTTGTATCCCAAAGCATTAGAATAAACTACTTCAATATCAATTTAATTTATAGAAATCATTGTGTTTCCTTAATTTAGAACACATAAATGTGCCTGTTTTGTATACACGTACCCACTTAAGAAAGAAGAAGAGGCAGTGCAACACATGCCAGGCAAAGCTAGTCTTCTTATAAGATGTGGATGATATGAGCGAGTGTGTGGCAATGCTCTGGTCTTTATTCGGAAGGATGCCGGTTCGAATCCCTGCCCAGGCATCCAGATTTGGGTTTTACATGGACTCCACAAATCACTCCAGCCGAATGCTGGCATGCTTCATTCAAAAGGCCATGGCCAAATTCTGTCCCATTCCTTGCCCCCAGTCCTTTAATGTCTAATGATCTCGATGTTGACATAACCCACAACAAAAAAAAAAAAAGAGGGGTTAATGTTATGTAAATCGGTCAGTGAATATAGTTTTCAGAAAATGTTAAGATTTTGAAGGCCTGATACAATAAACTTTTGCATTTTGTGATTTAAATTAATAATCCTATACGTTGTACTTATTATAACCCTACAATGCTTAGTTTGTATGGTTTTGGTATAACCAAAATTACTATAATTACAATTCCAAAAGTTGGTTCATATTCATTTCTGGTCTTGTGTAATGCAAATTTTTACAACAGTGCATACACTTTATAAAATGGAAAATTGTAGGTATATTTTTATCTAATATTCATAACTCAAGGATTTAGAAGAAACTTATAACAGATCAAACAGTTGTTGAAAATAGGTGGTACTAATCTTGCTCATAAAATTAATATGATTATTGGTGATATCTGGACCAAGCACTAATTCACCCACTTAATATAAAAAAAGAGAATAAAACCGACATTAATAATTGCAGAATAATTTCCCTGTTACTTACACAATTCTATCCAAGGCATTTCTCATGATACTTGAAACACAAACAGATCATCTTATCGACGAGTATCAGGCAGGATTTAGAAAAAGCATGTCATGTGTGGAACAAATTTTAAATCTAAAAATCATCTTGCAAATCTGTAAAAACAGACAAACATTGATTACATTTTTAGACTTCAGAAACGCTTATGATCCTTTGACAGGCTAACTAGAAGAATACAAAGTAGACAGGAAAACGAGACAATTAAGCAAATTGTAATTAACAGATACTATGTAGAAAGTTAGATTCTTAGGTGAAGTATCTGAACCTTTTCAAATCAGAACAGGAGTTCGACAAGGAGATGGGCTACCCCTCCCTTTTGTTCAATCTTATTCTGGACAAAGTAATCAAAGCCTGAGAGAAAGAAGTAAAAGGAATAACCATTGTCAAGATGCTCAAAAATAAACTCCACCTGTGGTGTTTGGCCTTTTCAGATGATCTTTCAATTCTCTCCAACAGGCAAGAGGCAATTTACTCTCTTGAAAAACTCCATGAAATTTCAGTTAAATGTGGCCTCCAAAGCTTGTCTACTTAAACCCACTGTATGGAAGGATCTTCACAGTACCAAGATGAACAACCCATCTAAATACTATTTGGCAATATCTCTCAATTAACCAAATTCAGATATGTAGAAGAAATTATTCAACCTGCGGGACTAAACATTATTACGAGAACGTGCCTTTCTTTGTTGATGAAATCAGTTTATTTACTTTCTCAAAGGTGGGTCATGGGTCTTCAGCAAGTCGTCGAAGACTAAGAGCTGTGGGTTTTGCCCGGTACAATGTAATATTTTATTTATTAACTAGGTACACTACTGAAAATATGCATCATTACTATGTTTTGTGTAAAATATGCAATAACTGGTGAAAATGGGCTTAATATGCAAATGCATGTAATCCGGTCTTTAGTGATTACCTTAACCAAGAGATTACTGCATGTACTCCTTGAAGCAGCCTCATGTACCCCTGGTAGTATGCATACCATTAATTGGGAACCAGTGGTACAGATGATCAAAGGGATGTCGATTGTAGATCCACGATGAAAATTATCACAAAAGCTAGATCAAGCTGCTGAAACAATAACTAATGGGGACAGAACTGGGAAGGAGAAGGCTAATGCTGAAAATTTCACAAAGCCAGTAATAAGAGTGTTATCGGTGAACTGTAAGAGTATACAAACAAAGTAATAGAATTGCAAATTTAATAAAGATACACAACCACAAGTATTTATAGCTGTAGAGTCTTGGTTAAAAGAAGAAGTACTTGACAATGAATGCTTACAAAGTGTTCTGCAGGGATAGAGGAGCAATTGTTGCAGGGGTTTTTCATACTGATTAGCAAAGACTACTACAGTTCACTGATGTTTATATATCATGCCCATGAGTTACTTGTGGTAGATTTCTGCTGTAACAAAAAAGAAATAATCAGGGTGTGAGATGCTTACTGTGACGGAAGAGTGAATGATGATGATGAGACTCTTGAGGAGAACTTAAATTTATAGTCAAATTAGAAGTGAGAAGTGGTCATTATTTGTGGAGATTTACATTTAACAGTTATAAACTGGATAGGCAGTAAGATTAATAACACAAGGGACTTGCAAATACCTTAATAAGGGAAGGTGGTGGAGCAGAACACAGGAACGAAACATGTTGGATATATTCCTAATAAAGCCCGATGATAATCTTGTGGAACGTCAAGTAACCGAAAGAATAAGTATTCATGAAGCAGCTCTTATGGATATCAGGTGATTAGTAAATCAGTGGCCAAATTTTAAGAGGAATATAGGTATAATTATAAAAAGTCACAGATTTCAAAATTGAAAAGATATTTCAGGGGAAGTTTCAGCAAATAGAAGAATGGCATAAGTACAGTGGAGTCAAAGTGGGGAGAGTTCAAGAAGATGATAAGAAAGGGTGAATAAACATTTATTCGAAACAGAAAATAAAGATAACTACGGAACCTATGTGCTATAATAGGTAGAGTAGGCAGTTGAAGATAATGAGGTGGCTAAAGATGGGTTTATGAAGAATATTATTGGTGCAGGGGGATAACTGACAGATGCATCTAGAAATTTCTATTGCTATGTTAAAAAGAAATGAGGGGAAGTAACGATGGACAAGAAGTTAGGGAGTGTCCATAAACCACGTAACTCCATTGTGGCTCCCTGTGAACCCCCTCCCCCTGTCCCCCATGTAGCCCGACTGGCTTTGGCCTCTATGCCCTCCCCATGTAGTATGTAGCTTTTTTCCCCTATTGATCCTAGAAGCCATTTTGTACCGTTTTCTCTTATTAGGTTATCGTATATATAGCCTAATATATATAGCCTAATATTGTAAAGTACGTTTTTTTGTTTGTCTGGTCATCCTGCCTTCATCTGTGATAAGTTATGGATTATTTTTTGTATTCTATCTTCCGGCAGTTTCATTGTCACCGTCACCATTATCTAGTGGTAAGTCACTCCTAAATAAATTTATTCATGTATCTCAGTAGATGAGGAAAGATAACATTTCCTCCAGCTCTAATTAATAACTCATTTTTTTTTTTAACTTTCATTTCTTTACCCAGTTGATAATTATGTGAACATTGCTGTTTCAGCTCTCGTGCCGGACTCTGTTAAAAAAGAACTACTGCAGAAAATTAAGAACCACTTTTCACAGTCTCTTTAAAGATGAACTAATGAATAGTGATGAAGAAAATTGTGTACTACTCTACTGGAAAATATTGGTTACTTCATATTACTAGTTTGCATCTGTATTTATGAACATTAAACTGTGTCCTTACTATTTTAACCCCCAGTTGTAGGTTACTTCGTCTTGACTTTACATTAGATTTTATACAGCCATATCTGGAGAGATGTTTCAGATTCGAAAATTTACATATACCATTTAATTTTAAGTGACAAATTATGTGAATTTAATTGATGTCTAGAGTGTGGAAATTACTTGACACAGACTCCTAATTATGACATGGTTAACATGAATTGTAACAAAAACTGATTTTGTAAGTGTAGTGCTTTATCATCTCACGAGATGAGAAAAAAACATTGTATGAATGCAGAAAATTGTAATTAATTTTGTATGAAAATATTGTTTTGATAAAATTAGTCATCTTATGAATCTGTATATAGACTTCTGTTTATACAGGACTGGCAATTGGATATCTATTAAAAACCACCTTTTATATACAAATGTTTCACTCTTAGTCTGTAATTAATTGGAAGTAGTAATTATGAACATATAGTTTTTTAGTGTGCAATTAAAAATGTAAAATGGCAAATACTCTTGCTAACAACAAGGAAGTATCAGGAAAGGAAATTTAACTAATTTTCAGCTCGTAACAAAAAAGCCGTGGTTTCATTGTTTTAACTAACATGCTGCCATCGAGCCTGACCACCTCTTCACTACTAAACTTCCTATTACCTTTAAGTCCGTTGATTGTAGGTCACTGGACTCGCCTGATGGCTTATCCATTTCCTTGATGTGTGAAATTAATGCAACTTTACTACAAGTAATAGTCACTGGGCAAAACAAAACTCTTTTATTAGCATATCGTAGACTTATGTGCCTCAAGACTTCTTGCCACTGGAAGATTAACCAAAGCACAGTAAAAAAGAAGCACTGAAAAACCAATATATTCATGGTTTTAAAAATGCATTTGTGTAGTCAAAACACATTGTTTGAGCTCACAAACCCTGCACACTAGCTGTTAGTTCTGTAAAACTAACTATTGGACTGAAATTGCTTCTCTGCTTGATCATTACTACCTAATGGAATGGAACAATACAACATTCTTAATTTACTAATCAAGAATCTAAAAACTTAATACTAAAATAAGTTTAGTGATTACTCGAATTTTGTTAGAAGTACTTGGAACATAAAAAACAGCTGGAAAGATTTTAAAATGTCGTTTGATATGCCATCATGTTATACTATTGCCACAGAATTACTGTTTAAATGAATTTCATATAATTTAGGTAGGTTGAAAAAAATTGTTGTCACATCAAAAGCTTTATGTGAAACAGCAGTATGGAACTATTTTGTTGCAATATGGTACAAAGCTAAAATAAATTAAATAATAAAATTAATATTACTAAATTTAATACACCAACAGTTAAATGAAAGCCTGCCTTCAGAGAAAAGTTTATACTTAATGAGAGCCCAGATTCTTGACCATTGGGGTAATAGTTTCTTTATATTAACCCTTTAGAATGTTAAAGTCCCTTCCCCCCCTTCTAATATTAATGCTGATATTATTATTACAGCTTTATCAATCCCTGTTTCAGGATGCAGCCTCTTTAAGCCAATGAGCTATATAATACAATTTAATTCTAAGTAGTTTTGTTGCAGTTCTTTCCAGGCTGATCGATCTTGAGCAACCCTCTTCCAGTTCACGCCTGTAACTTGACATATGTCTTTATCCCGGTGTCTTCCTCTTGCTCTTTTCAGGTTCCTTGATATCCAATCCAGTATTGCTGTAGTCCATGCGTCATCTCTTTTGCAAGCAATATGACCAGCCCATTGTCATTTTTTGGTCATGACTCTTTTTAAGATGTCTGTCACTTTGGTTATTGAACATATGTGCACGGCCCTTTTCTTGTCTCTTCTTGTAAAGCCTAGCATTGCTGTTTCCATACTTCGCTGTGCAGTTCGCAGTTTTTGCTTCGTGTGACTATTTAGGGTCCAAGTCTGGCAGGAGTATGTGAGGACTGGTAATACACATTGTTCAAATACCTGTTTTTTAAGATATACTCGCATGTTAGATTTAAAAACTGAGGAATTTCTTCTGTATACTCTCCAGCCCAGCTTTATGTGTCTGTAGATCTTAGGCTTTGAGTCGCCATTCATGTTGATCAGTTGGCCATGGTAGATGTACTGTTCTACGGACTCAATACCAACGTCTTTCGTTTCTGCCTTCTCTTTGTCTGCCCATTTATTTTGCATAATTTTGCTTTTTGACACATTTATTTTAAGGCCCACTTTGCTGCAAGCTACCTGTAGTTCATTTATCATTTCTTTTAGCTCTTCCAGACTGTTTGATATTAAAACTATATCATCAGCGAATCTTATGTTGTTGAGACTTCTTCCATTTATTCTCAACCCTCTGTTTTGCCATTGGATTTTTGACATTGCCAACTCCAGGACTGATGTGAATAGCTTGGGGGATATAGTCTCTCCTTGTTTTACCCCTCTCTTTATTGGGAACTCTTTGGTGGCTTCAGCGACGTTGACAAAGACAGTGGAAGTGGTGTAGATGTTGTACAGTATGTTTATATAGCCTGGATTCACTCCTTGCTCTAAAAGGGCTTGCATGACTGCTGAGTGATGGACTGAATAAAAAGGTTTTCAAAATCAATAAAGGCCAAACAGAGTGGCACCTGGTACTCATTTGCTCAACTTATTACTTCGTGGATAAGTTGGATGTGATCTACTGTGCTAAATCCTGACCTAAAGCCAGCCTATTCAATTGGTTGTACTGTGTCCAAGTTAGAACTGATGCGGTTCTTGATGACCTTTGTAAACACTTTGTAAAGGGTGGGAAGGAGGCTGATGGGGCGGTAGTTTTTAATATCGTAACGACTGCCTTTTTGTGTAGCAACACAATCATTGATTTGTTCCAGCTGGATGGGATATTTTTCTCTTCGAGGCATTGTGAAAATACCTTAGCTAGGCGCCTGTGGGTTTCTTCTCCAGTCAATTGGAGTATTTCAATGCATAGGTCGTCATAACCACTAGCTGATCCTTTTTTCATTTCATGCACTGCTCTTCTAACTTCAGATGGGAGGACTTTAGGGATCGGTGAGTCTGGGATTGATGTCATTAAAGGATTTTCATCTTGCTTGCTGCATAAGGTCAGATAGAAGTTCCCGATAGGGTCCAATACTGCCGTTTTATCTGTAATACGTTCTTTATCACCGTCTAAAGCAGTGTTTCCCAACCTTTTTTGGGTCATGCCCCACTTTTAACATTTTTTTGTCCCCCGTACATAATTTTTAATTAAAAAAATTATTTGTTATTAAATAAACTCATATAGGATGGTTTTTGAAAGAAAACACTTTAATATTGTCATAAAACACAGTAAGCAAAATTAAAAAATCATATAATAAAATACTAAAATTCAAAAGATTTTTAATAAAGATTTATTATGCCAATTTAGTGTGATCCTTGCGCTTGATGCTTGCTACATAGAAAATTTCTATTAGGCTCCAATTTAGTAAGCTTTAATCCCAAGTCTCCACGTTGTGTTATATCCAGTCGATTTAATTTTTTTATCAGTAAATCATTTACTGCACTAAATCCAGATTCGGCTAAATATGAAGATGGAAAAATCACGAACAACGGCGTTATTGGCGTGTTTTAAAAGGTCCGGGTTCCCGAGACAGGCGGAACATTACTCGGTGAATCCCAAAAAGGTCAAGTTGATGACTCAAATCATCCAAATGATATATTTTGCTAACATCAAACGAAACGAAATCTAATAATTATTTACAGAACTGTTTTAAGAATTTGATTTTTTGCTATATTTTGTACCTATATCTACCATTGCATTTAAATAACCCGAAGAGAAAGCGGTAAAGTCGTATCAAGTCAATTTTTAAATTGCCCCCCTAAAAAAACCAAATTGCCCCCCTGTGGGGCATGGGCCCCACGTTGGGAAACACTGGTCTAAAGCTATTATTTGTTCCTTCCTATCATTAATCTTTGCTTTGCTTTCTTATAGCATTTCTTGTTTTCTATAACTGATCTAACCAGGTTTTCATTATATGTCTTGATGTCAGCTGTTATTTCTTTTCTAATGGTCTTGCACAGTTCAGCATATTCATTTAGGTTTTTTTTCAGGATTTACTTTCATTTTCCTTCATTTATTCAGGAGGGTTTTTGTGTCATTGCTGATTTTACTTAATTTGGTGGTTTTAACAATACCTGCAATTTCTGTTGCTAACGTGTTAATAGTTGATTCTAAATTTCCATTGGCAGTGGTAGCTGACACAATCAAAAATGCAAGAAACCTTCCATGTTGTGTCTTCTTTGTTGAAAAATATTTCAGCAAGCAGTATGGCTTATTTTGCTGAAACACACTATACAAATTCAGCTTAATGCGAGTCATGTATTTCCATTATCTTTTTCTATTTCAACAAGTAATTTTTATATTTTCTGTGTTCAATAATATAAAAGTTATTCTTGTAATGAATTCTTTGACGTTTCTCGTGTATAGGGAGCTATAAAATGATGTTAAGTAATGTCAAAACCCTTCGAGTGGATGAAAAAGTGACTTGGTGGATAGAGAAATTCTTAAAATGTGGTAAGAAAAGGGTTAGGGTAGGAAATGCAGTATCAAAAGAAGTGTAACTGGAAGTGCCACAGCATAGTTTATTGTGACAATTGCTATTCATTATTCTAATCCATTAGTGTGTTAATAGTTCTCTCAGAAATCTTATAATGAGATAGAGATAAGATTGTGAGTAGCTGCTGAGTGACCTGGACAGGATATCTAACTGGGCAGCTCATCATGGAATTGAATATAAATGCCAAAAAGATTTATTTTTGCTTGTGGCAGTACGTGACATCGAACTCATTGGAGGCGGGAGAAGAAAAGTGAGCTTATTAGGTACGCAGATAAAAGGGCAAAGGTTGTTTTTAAAAAAAATAAAAAAATATTATTATGGAAAGAGAAAGAATTTCTTGTTAAAGACATGAAGTTTAAATCTCTTTGCATAATTTTTGATAGTAAACTTAATTCATTAGAGAAAGTGATGAGGGATTCTAACAAAGACTCTACTAACCATGAAGAAAAGAGTGGGTTACAAAACCTTGGTCTGACCTTTGCTTGAATTTTTTGTCTGAGTGTCATATACAGGATCTGTAGGGGTTGGAAAAAAAGGACAATTAGATTTATTTTATGCAAATTACCATAGTGATATGATAATGGAACAGGTTTGGGATTCTTTGGAACAAAGGAGGGAGCAGAACAGAGTTCTGGGTGTATATTGGTGGAAGAATTAAGGAATACTGCACAGAAGGGAAAAAAATGACCATGACCACAAGATGGAACTCATTTTCAGACTTAAGGGGAAGTGAAAATTTTGTTTTGTAGCTAATGCAGTCAAGGAATGGAATAAATTAGCAAGGTAAGTGAAGAATAATTTATCAAAATACTAAAAGAATTTAAAATTAGATTTCTTAGGTTAGTGAGGAAATCAAATTTGAAGAATTTGAGATGAAACAGGTGTGTAGGGAAATTCTCACTGGAGCAGTCATGATGAGACAGCAATTTGTTGCTATAGGGGCTTTATACATCGTAAAATCATTTAAAATGTTTTGCAACTCTAAAATTATAAGTTTAATATGTTTATGAGTCATTCTGGACCCAATTTAGATAATTTTTAGGCTTTAACATATTTTTGTATTTCATAATTCAGTAGTATCAAATTAATCAAGGAGCACCTTCATGTTATGGTGGTTACTACATGTTTGATTATAAATTGTTAAAGATTCACATATTTGTCAAGTGATATTTCAAGCAAATAATTAAATTTTTTCAGAAGCATTTGTACAGTTTGACAGGTTTAAATAAAGTAATTTCAATAAAAGATTATTTAGGAGATTTCATGCCTTCAAGAAATTGTGAAAAAACTTTGTCACATGCAACTGCACAAGACCTTGATCCTTGTTGTCGGTACTGAGGCTCAGTTTGCCATGGTTGCAGGTCCGCGTTACAAAATTATGTGAAAAGTACCTAAAATCTCAAAAATGTGTATCCACAGTGTGTGATTTTGGAACATTTTTGTAGGTCATTCATTTATTTCAGACCATGTTTATGCAAGTTACAAGATTTAATAGAATTAATTGATTTTTTTGAAGTGGCTGTTGGTACATTGTCAGTTGAACTACAGAGAGTGTGGTGAGAAATTATAATCTTTTGGAAAACTGAGTTTGATATCAGTGCTTATAAGGGCAGACTTATTTCTTATAGTCCACTTTGCTAAAATCCATTGTGCCAGTTGGACTCGCCTCAATGCCTCAGAAACCTGCAGCGAGTTTCAGTAATGCCCGAACTGTTACTTTCACTGACTGCCACCGTAGCACTGCTTGGCTAGCCAGGAAATTTCAGATGAATAGTTGCATTGATTGTATTTGCTCCAGTACTGTTAAAAGGAAGTTTAAATTTCAAATAAAATTGATTTTATTTTATTTGCACTTGCAGTTTTAAAAGAACGTGTAACTGTGATGCCACACAAAGTGAAATTTTATATTGTTTAGTAGAACTAAAATTTATGATGCAATGCAGAGATTTTAAAAACATAAGACTTTTGTTTAAATTTATATGTTGCTTTTGTATATTGGTGACTAGTAGATGCATATATTCATAAAATGAATAGAGCATATGATGTTAACGCTGTATTCTCTGTAGCAATTAGTGTAACCAAGTGACAACATAACGTAGGATTTTTAAATTTTATTTTATACATTAGATAACAAACGGGGAAAATTATTATAATTAAAATAAAATTACACAGAATGTTGGTAATCATGAAATATACCATCAAATAAAGAATAGTTATTCGTTTTAGAAATTATATCTTGAAACTTATTTTTTAATAAAAATTCAAGATCAAATGCATTTATTTAAAAACATACTGACTAAATATTCCAAGAATCTAATAAACGTTTTCGCACATCAGGAAAAAGATAATTATCAATGTGACCTTAAACCTTTTACAGAAAAAATTCCTATTACCATCATAGGTGATACCCGTCATATTTGACGGGCGATTAAACTAGTGGTAATAAAAATCAAAGTGAACTCTTCAGCCTTTATGTAATACTTCACCCATCACACTTGGTAATTTGAACAACTATAGTTTATTATGCTTCACTGCCTCTTGAGAATGGGAATGTCAGCTGCAGGTACCAGTAGTAAGTCAATAATGAGCTAGTTTCAGGCCTTACTGGTTTGAATCCCCATCTGGCCATCTAGATTTCTGTTTTCCATGATTTTCTGAAATCACTCCTAAAAATATTATAATGATTCATTCAAAAGGCCATAATGTTCCTTGTCTCAGTCCTTTCTCACCTTTAATGGCCTCAATGAGGCATAAAGCCGCATATAAAGGAAAGCCTGTGAAGAGGAAGTCAAATTCTAGTGGGTTCATTATTTGAAAATCAGTAGGATTAAACCAGCAGAAGATTTATATTCATTTTCTATTCATCTGTGAGCACCAAATGTAATGCCTGGGGTGCACCTTCAACAGTTAATAAAATTTCTAACCAATAGTTTACAATTGGATAATGGAAACAAAGAAACTGTCGCGAGGCACTGAAAATAAGGTAGGATAGGGAAAAATAAACAGATACCCATCACTTCCCACAGATGAAGGCAGGAGGGCGAGATGAACACGTAGAAACACAAAAACATAAACAAATTGCACAATATTTCGACATAAGTCTTAGTCATGTGGGAGGCGAGACATATGGCAGGGGGAAAGATGTGTTCACATCCCATCCTGCCACATGATTTATGATTCCTGTCTTCATCTGTCGTAAGTGACGGGTATCTATTTATTTTTCCCTCTCCTATGTTATTAACTAATAGTTTATTATGTTATAAGGACCGATGTTTTGCCCTTAAACAGTGATCAATGTAGTATGACTAATTAAATACTTTTTCTGTAGTTTCAGATCTTATTCCAAAAATACTGAGCAAGATTTTTTTTTAATGGTTGGATATAAATTGTGCAGGTAACTAATTATTGTTTTTAGCATGGAAAGGAAAAATGCAGGAGGGTTGCAGCAATAAATGTTTCACAAAATATTTTGGACAAAGTCTTTTCTTGTAATTTTAGAGTAACAAGCACATCAAGGTTTTCAGGGACACCTGCAGTGAATCCGACCAAATGATATAGTCATACAATCACTATCAGTGTATATTTATTTGATTCCCTCGCCATGTGTGTCACCCCTAAGGTTTATACTAAAATTCTGTACTGTGCATTTTTATTTGTTCTTCGTGCCCTGCTGCCAACATCTGTGGTGAGTGATGTCTTTATTATCCCTATCCTTGTTTTTATGTCAAATTTGTAATGTCACACTTTTAACCTCTTAAATTATGATGGATCATAGCAGATTGTCTCAAACAATCTATTAACACAAGTTTACCAATGCTTGCAGTGTCTCTAGTTTGCTACATTGGAGTTGCTCCAGAAAATGAAATGTTGCTATTTAAAGTTCATTGCTATAATTATCTCAATTCAGAGTGGGAAATGTGAACCAAATAATTGTCCCAACCAGGACATATCCTGCACTATCCATTCCCTTCAGGCCTGTAAAGAAGAAGTCAAATTCTGCTGGGTTCATGTGAAAATCATTTTTATTTCCACCTACTCTCCCAGTGTATTTCTTACACAAACTTTTTGGCTTATACACTATAAGGATTCCACTTTTTCATCCATTCAAGTAGTTTTTATCTTATTTACCACCATGTCATTGCAAACTCTGCGAGATGCCTTATAGAGATCTAGTACTATGCTATTAATTTGGCTACCGTGTCCATCTCATTTGAAATATCCTGCAAACAGCCCACTAATATTCACTTGTTTATCCTGGCCTGCTACTATACTGCAAACCATTTTCTTTCCTCAAACGCGTTTCTGATGTTGCTGAATATCAATCTCTCCATCATTTACCTGTCACTGATGGGAAGCTAATTGGCCTGTAATTTTCAATCTTATTTGTTGCCCCTTCTTTATGGACCAGTAATTTAAACAATATTGCACCTTTCTATCCCTCTGGTAGGTAGCAAGTCTTCAGACTCAATCTAAATTATATTTGAAGATATGATATAACATTATAACCCGTTATCTTTATTACATCTGTAGTTACTTCCTTTGTTCCATCATATCATCTTCAGGATCTATTTCCAATTTTTTAGTCAGATAATTTGGTTTTGTTGTCCATCCCTGAATGGCAGTTCAAATGGTCTCATTAAATGAGTTATTTAATACAGGGTGCCCACCATGAACCTGACACGTTTGAAATTGATATATATTTGATACTGCTTAGGATAAAAAGAAAATAATGCATGCAAGGTCAAGAGCAACTCACCAAGTTTTATTAAAAAAATCAGTACGCCTTTACAAGAGATCCTCTTGTTGCACAAAGAACATCTAGCCCGAATTCAAGTTGCTTCCAGGTTTTCTGTAGCATCTCATTTGTAGCCGTGAAGCTCGTGAAGATAACAAATTTTGCGGCCTGTATACACTTTGTCGTTCACATATCCCCACAAGAAGAAATCTAGAGGGTTAATATCCAGTGATTAAGGCGGCCAACTTGTCGGTCCACCACGCTGTAAGACAGTTGCTTGCTCAGGGTTGTAGCATAAAGCAATTAGCCTTAACTGTGATCGTGTCTGGTACCTTAATGTATTCTGTTTGACGGTCGCCGATCCCTCATAATTATCTCAAGGGATAAAGTTATATATTCAAAATAAATTCTAGACTTCCTGATAAATTATACAGTATATTGTTCAAAAGTTCTCATACACAAACTCGGTACCAGCATAGGCCTAATAGAAAAGTCTCAAACTTCTATCTGAGATAAATAATTACAGGTTAAACCATCCTCTCACTGTAAGAAACTTCCTCCTAACCCCTAGATGAAAGGAAGAGTGAGCCCGCACCACTGTTGCATCAATACAAAAAGTTTCTCCTACATCTCCGTGACTATCAACACACCGTCCTCTCAGTTCAATTTCTGCCGGGTTACTGCTGCTTCTTCAGGCTAGCTTGGCCTCCTCATATCCATCCATATTGTGCCAGCTGACTCAGCATACACGATTTGACAAAAGGAAACTTTATTTTTATTCTGATCATTCTGAAATTTTGATATGTTGTGAAGCATATTTTGAACATCAATTTTAGTGATGAGAGTTTTTCTCCTAGGTGTTGTGGATTTCGAGCTAAAGTTGTAAAAGCTTTAATCTGTCCTCATTCCTACAACTCTTCAGCCTGTGAAATGATTCTGTTATAAAAATATTCTATACAAATTTCCTCAACATTTAACATATAGCATGTCTAGATCCCAAATGTATTTGATAGTGAAAATCTACTCTGACTATAAGTGCAAAGTCAGCTAAAAACTTTGATGTCGATTATCTCCAAATATATGAGTGCTACCGATCTGTAATATATCTAAAACTTTGCTAAATTTGATTCTCTATCTGATGGTAATATTATTTCCTCATTAGCTATTTCCCTTAATGCTAATTATTTGTTTCCAAAATGATGCTTTGTAGCAGCCATTACATTTAAACCATTATTTCCCTTCTACGACTTATGTACTGTCAGAATCTTTACGAAAATCACTCCATGTATTCAGCTAATACTTCTCTAATCTAATTGTCATTTCTATGCCCTCATACCCGTATTTCCGCAGAAATCTCTTATTTTGCCTAAAATACATACTTTCCTGTTAGTTATTGACTATCTTTTCATATGTTGCATATTATTTTATGCCGAACATTTTGAGCAAAGAATCTTTACTATCCTTTCAAAATCAAGCGAAAACTGTTTCTTGTGCTATCTTTTCCATGAGCTTGCAAGATCCCATAGTTCACAATCTCTCTTTAATACAATTTTCTAAAACGCAAGTGTTAGACTCTTCGGAAAGTAAAAAGGTTTTCATAGCAAAGAAAAGAGCTATGAGGATGTTGTATAGAGTAAAACCAAGAACTTCTTGCAGACAACTTTTTAAAAAACTCAATATTCTTACAATATATATTCTCTCATGTGCTTTGTCATAGATCATTTTAACTTGTTTACTTCTAATTCACAGGTACACAATTTCAATACAAGAAACAGAAATAATTTGCACAAAACACACACATCTCTGTCATTAGTACAAAGAGGAGTTAATTATTCTGGTATACATCTGTTTAATAAACTTCCCAAGAGTATAAAACAGTTTGCAGATAATAAAGATATATATATATATGATGAAAAACTGAGAGATTATGTTATTGGCAACTCCTTCTACTCCATTCAAGAATTTGAACAAAATAATTAATTGTATTCAGTATGAATTTTGGAAAATTCAGTTGTAAAAATTAATGTCTATTTTTATTCTCTTTATTTGTGTTTTTAACATATACATACGAGTCATAATCATAGTAAAAACAATTATGTGTATTGATGATGACATGTTACACAACCCAGAGGTCCTTCGTCAGCAGGGATCCATGAAACAAAGATTGATAAATAAATAAATAAATAATAAATCTAATTTGAATTGTCATCTTGTCTTACATCTCTGAAAATAAATGTGGCCAAAGGCTTCTAAAAAATTTTAACTTTCTTTATAGTACTTTCGAAAACTTATAAAATAGTTCAAACTCTCCTTACTGACATGTTTTCTGACTCTCAAACTACTGGAAAATGCTTCTAAAATGATTTGCTGTTGGTTTTAATGACCCTTTAAACTGTTTTTGAAGGTATACTGACATAAGTAAGTTTATGTGACAACGCCTAATCCAGCAACTGGGAAATTGGTGTCGAGAAATTCTCGAACGATCAGGCTCCAATACGGAGGGGCACTGTCCTGTTGAAAGATGACACTCGGCTACAAATGCATTAACTGAGGCACAACAAATTGTTCTAACATGTCAAGGTACGTACGTACTTCCCGAAACTGTTTTTTCTACAAAGAAAAAGGGGCCGATAGTCAACTTGTGCATAAATCTGCACTACACATTTAATTTCGGGCTGTCACAAATGTATTCCACAATGCAGTGTGGGTTTTATCATCCCCAAATACGTACACTGTATGCGTTGACTTTGCCCGATAAATGAAATGTGGCCTCATCAGAGAAAGCAATGAGAGTTAAAAAAGTTGGGTCTTCATCAATGTGATGTAACATGTCGACAGCAATTGCCTGCCTCATATCATTGTCATCTGTTTTCAGTTCAAGAAGCAACTGCAGTTTGTATGCATGAAACCGAAGAGATTGATGCAGTACCGTATGTACAGTGGACTTCGGCATCTGCAGTTCTCGTGCCGCTTGTTGAATGGACTTGCGTGGACTGTGTTCAAACGCCTCTCTCACTGCTGATACATGCTCATTACCACCACCATGCAATTTCTTCGCACTTCCCGTTGCCAAAAAGCACTGTTTCATTTCTAAATGGTATTCCGTGCTGTTCTTCTTGAACACACAGCGAAAGTTGTGTTGCACTTGAATCATTGTTTCCGCATACCACCAAATAAATTTTGCTCACTCTTGCGGTGACGCCATTTTCAGTTAAGCTAGAGCAGTGGCACCTACAACCTCTTGCGCAGGTTTTCAAAAATAGTCAACAGAAGTTTCTCTACGAGGGTGGTTTGAAAAGTTCTCGGAATGTATTAGAATTAAGTATCTTACCTCGATGGAACTGCTTTTATTTTTCAACATAGTCTCCCTGTAGACTAATGCATTTGGTCCAGCGATATTCCAATGCCCTGATCCCATCTCGAAAATGAGATTCCTCCAGGCCTGCAAAATACCTCTCCAATTCAGCTGTCAGTTTTTCCCTTGTAGAAAATCTCCGTCCTCCGGGGAAATTTTTCAGCTTGGGGAATAGATGAAAGTCTGATGGTGCCAAATCAGGTGAATAAGGTGGATGTGGCAACAATTCGTACCTCAGTTCATGAATGTTTGCCATGGCAATAACACTTTTGTGGGGCAGAGCGTTGTCCTGATGAAACATGACGTTTTTCCTTGCCAAACCAGGCCTTGTTTTGCGTATCTTTTCCTGTAATGGGTCTAGGAGGTTTGCATAGTATTGCCCCTTGATTTTTTGGCCAGTAGGAAGATAATCTATCAGCAGAATGCCTTTTGCATCCCAGAAATCTGAGGCCATGACCTTTCCGGCCGAACGCACTGCCTTTGCATTCTTTGGTGGTGGTGAATCAGCATGTTTACACTGCTTTGACTGCTGTTTTGTCTCTGGGGTATAGTAGTGGACCCAAGTTTCATCTGTAGTCACAAACCGGCGGCGCAAAAAATCTTGTTGGTTGCTCTGAAAACGGGCCAGACTTTGTTCGGACATTTCCAATCTGGTGCGTTTATCGTCCAGTGTCAAGAGCCGCGGCACCCATCATGCGGATAATTTTTTAATACCAAATTCTTCGGTTAAAATATAATATACCCGTTCAGAAGACATCCCTACAGCTTCAGCAATCTCCCACACTTTCATTCGACGATCCTCCATGACCATTTTATGCACTTTTGCGATAAATTCTGGGGTCGTAGCACTTTTTGGCCGTCCACTACGTGGATCATCATCCAAGCTCTCCCGACCAAATTTAAACTCGCTGGTCCACTTGGCAACAGTTGGAAATGAAGGAGCAGAGTCCCCTAGTGTGTTCTGAAAGTCGGCATGAATTTCCTTTGCTTTCATACCTTTCTTTACAAAGTATTTAATCACTGCTTGAATCTCAGTTTTTTCTATTGTCACAAATCACTACGCGGGAACAACAACAAAGAGTCGTCACTACCACACTCCTGCAGCTAGAGCACTGACGCGCCACGTGTTCACTCACAAAGGATGTGTGATTACTGCGCGGGAACCTCGTTGCTCTAGCACTGACATCTAGCGGTGATTCCGAGAACTTTTCAAACCGCCCTCGTACATATTGCAATGCATGTTACCAACTTACTTCCATTCGTTGATTTTTGGCAGCCAAATGAAAGGTGTCACCTGGTTTATATCTTTTTTTTTTATCCTCAGTAATTTTCCCTTCATCCTTATCCAAAATTGTTTTCTCTCCCTGCCCCACAATTTCACAACATAGGCTTAAAAATTTCTAGATGCACTATTAAGGTCACAATTGATGGACCTGGAGACTCGGAACTAATTGCATTATCTAAATAATTAAAGAATTTGTAACTTTGAGATGACAATAGGTATAGGGAAAATTTATTATTGATTCAGGTAGAATGATTTACTAAAATGAAGTCACTGCAACAACCATTATAAGTTTAAAATCTTGTCAGTACATAGAGACATGATCAGCAGTATAAGGAAAAAAGGTTAAGTGACAAACAATATTAAAGAAAAATAAATTTCTTTGCAAGTTTTCAGCAAGAATTTTTTTCTTTTGTTTTGGACATAAACAAAATTGATACAAGTAAAAATATTAAAGAATTTGCTTCATACTAAGAGCAGAGATTTGCCATCCAAAAATTTTATTTGTCTTTTAAAATATTAGTTCTTGTATGTTATGCATTTCAGATGTCACTGTGTTTTTATCTCAGTGTTGTCAGAATCGCTTTGTTTGGTATTCAATGTTCTGGTCTCGCATTCAGTATGACACGGGTTCAAATCCCTGTCTGGCCATCCAGTTTTGGGGTTTCCCAAATCACTCCAGGCGAACACCAGGATGGTTCCTTCAAATATGCCATGGCTGAATTCCTTCCCGTTCCTTGCCCACATCTAATGATCTCAACGTCAATAAGGCGTCATGCCATAAGCTAAAATCAGTGCTTGTTGATAGTTTCACTGTCACCATTATCGATTATGAAATATTGTGTAAGGCTGCTTAAAGAGATGAAGTATTTATCCAAACCAGTTATTAAACTATCAGGAACAAAGTGCTGAGAACAGTTCAAGACAGAAAATTAATGCAGAGGTGAAGATGTGCAAGTGGTTGTCTGGAAAATGTTGAAAAATTAGACAGATGGAAAACTTCACAGAAAAAAGGGGGAAAATGAGTTATAGAGAGGAAGAACAAATAGAGTATGATCAACAGTTTGTTCAAAACTAGATAATATTTGCAATCAAATTAGATTAAATTGATATATGGGCAGTGGGAGCAATTTTCAGGTATGGAGAGAACTGGTACGGTATCAGGAAAGAAGATTTAATCAACAAATGAAATAGGGAAACAAATAAAAATAATAAGAGAAGCTTATAGAGAGGGAAAATAAGTTTAAAAAAAGCAAAACAAACAATAATCAATAAGGAAAACTAGAATTGACTAATGAAGAGATCCATCATAAGTAAGGAAACGTACAGGATCAAAATACTGTTCAAGAAGATGGCATGTATTTCCTGTTTGTGGAAGAAGGCACAGCTTATTGAAAGAAGATAATAGAAGAGAATGCAAGTGAGGGAATGGAAATAGACAAATGATAAAAAGAAGCAGTATTTAAAAAAAATACGGGAAAGAATACATCAATTATATTAATTTCTGAAAATTAGGGAACATATTTAAAAAAAAAAAAAAAAAAAAAAAAAAATGAGTGAACCAGTGAGTTCTTGGGAACTTTTATTACAAATAAAAGAAAATGAATGTAAGGATAACAATATCAAAAAATTGAAGACATGAGAAATGAAACATAATGTTTAGCAGCATTGATACATTGGAAGGATAAAGTAGAAGTTTATTATTGTAAAATAATAACACATGTGCGAAAAGCTGCAGAGGACAGCTATTTGAATGATGAAGGTACCGATTTATCAGAAGAAAATGATGTACAAGAAGATCATAGTGAACGAAAGAATAAAAATCAGAAAAATAAATGTAGGAGACAAAAATACAAAACAGAAAGTGAAAAGTTTCCTAACAAGGAAAAAGCCCAACAAGATTACGAATGAGCAGAGAGAAGACGGAAAGTGGTTTAAATATGCATGGTAAAGACAGGAAATTTAAAGAGGCAGGCACAAGAAAAAAAAAAAAAAAAGAAATTGGAAAATATAATGTTGAACTGGAAGAAGATGATAAACGGAATAGAAAATTGGCATTGAAGCAAGATGGAGAATAGGTGAGGAAGAGTGGTTATCAAAAAAATATAGAGAGGGTATTGGTAGGAGAGGTGCAAGTAAACGAAAATAATGTCTAGCAGCCATTAGTAATAATGTAATTATGGGGCACAGGCCTTTCGGGAGAGATGAATTAAACATTGAAGAAAAGTTATCCATCATGCTTAAAATGTGCTACATTAAAGGTGTGAAACAGGAGGGAAAAGTGAAGGAAATATGCAAGATATTTCAGATGATAAGGAATGAAGATGAGTATCGAATTTTAGTGAAGGAAGAGTCAGGGAAAACAAAAAGTAAAAAGTTGCCAAAGCATTCTGTGATCTTTGAAGGAGTGCTATTCAGAAGAGGAAAATTCTGACACTGGAAGATCTGTTTGCCTGATAAATGGTGTAAGTGATAACAGACTGTTCACATTTGAATTATGATCACTATGGACCAACAAAATGTTTGGAGAAGTTCAAACAAATATTTATACTAAATAATATGGTTCCTTGAGAGTCTAAGAAATTTGGACAATGTGGTTCATGCCAGAGAGTAAAGAATTTCACAACGAGTCGGAGAGTTTTAATGTGATCAGTTGCCAATGGCAATTGATTTGTACAGAACCCTCCAAACAGCAAAGGGTAGAATGTGTGGCATTAATGTATTTTCAAAATATGACAAACTGTATGGTATGTGGTAGCATACAGAGAGAGTATTAAATAAGAAACCAGAGAAACATTAGTATGTGAAGTATGGAAAACCTAAGATAATGCTGACAACAGGACTTATCTAAAAGTTGTGCATTGGTTTATGGAAGGCTGGATGACAACAAATAAAGATAGTAGTTCATCATCCTGTGAGAAATCCTTCTGATAGGTGCACGAGAGAAACTGGAAGGCTGAGCTGCATGTTCAACAGCAATGAATATACCAGCTGGGTGGAACATCTTAGTTAATTTGAAGAAGTAATGAACGGTTTAATATAGCACAGGATTTACACTACATGAGGTGATGTGGAATGATGTCAGAAAGACTCAAATTTCTTTTTTTTTTTTTTTTAAAAAAAAAAAAAAAAAAAAAAAAGGTAAATAGATGGAAGTAAATATGTAGAGTAAAACAGCTAAGAAGAAATGGAGATACGTTAACAGGGTATAAAGTAGTTGGATTTGAGTTGAATACTTATGAGAAATCCAGTAGTCTAATCTGATTTTTAAAAAAACTTCCACACTTATTTGGGTCCATTCATAGTTGATGGAAATCCACAGAAGGTGTATTATTTATGATATGCAAAACCAAAAGAGAAACATGGATCAAATGAAATTGTACATAGAGCAATAATAAATTGGATCATGGAGTAATGTGAAAGACTACTTGTTTGAGAATTATAAGAAAATTTAGTTGTAATGGGTTACAGTATAATTTATTCATTTTATTTTTATCTTGTAAAATTATTACAGAAAAAATTTAGACAAATGGAAGGGGAAACAAATGAGGTAAGAAGGTTACCTTCCCATATTTTATACTTTCCACAGATGAAGGCAGGAGGCTAACAATGCTTTTGTTGTCACCACTATTTAGTTATAATATTTCAATTTTAATGGTGTTTGGGTGCAAGTGAGTGTGTATGTGGTGAGGAGGAAGTAAAGGGCAGGATAGCATGCTAGTGAGGGTCTTACAAGTACAAGGTGTGTTAAAAAAATAATGGGAATTTTATTTATTCGTCTACAATGCTATCCCCTTCAAAATAGTTCCCATTATATATTATACACTTACGTCAGCGCTTTTTCGAATCCCCAAAACATTTCTGGAATTCGATCTTTGGGGTAGCTTTGAGCTCTTTCATTAATGCACTTTTAATCTCATCTATGCTTCTAAAACAATGGCCCTTCCAGGTTCTTTTTATTTTTGGGAACAGAAAACAAGTTACATGGGGCCATATCTGGCGAATATGGAGGCTGGGGCATCATTACAGTGTTGTTTTTTCCTAAAAATTCACAAGCAATGATGTGTGAGCAGGTGCATTGTCATGACGCAAAAGCCACGACTTGTTTTGCCACAATTCCGGGCTTTTTCTTCTGACTGCTTCAAGTAAACAGTGTTGAACTTGAAGGTAAAGACCTTGTGGCAAGAACTCGTGGTGCACTATGCCATTAAAATCAAAGAATATTTGACCTTGTCGAGCTTTTTGGGTCTTGGCAATCCAGAATTTCTCCACTGGGATGATTGAGCCTTCAACGTCATACCCATACGCCCATGTTTTATCTACTGTTGACACGATTCAATAGTCCTGTATCGTTGTCGACCTCGCTAAGCAATTCCTGAGCAACTTCCATTCGCCGCAGTTTTTGTTTGACATTTATCATTTTTGGAACAAGCTGGTGTCTGACATTATATTTCACAACAATTCAGAAGTGTGTAAGGTTTGCTCACAGACGTGTTTACACAAACACTGAGATCAACTTGCACATGTATAAGAGCTTTAAGAAATGTATGGTGGGAAAGTCCAGTTGATAGAATAACTAGGGTTGAAATTCTAACGTGTTGAGAATTTTCTTTGAAGCTTAATATTTAGCACACATCACTCATAACGTAAAATGGCTGAAGGGGACAGTTGTTACACAATTCCAAAAACTAGTGCCAAAAGCTTGATATTAAGAAAGGATTTCTTTCTTTGTAAATCCTATCCTGAGGATTTCAATGGCCTTTGCAGGGCTGTTGGATTACCAACTTTTTTTAAAATTTCTTTGCAAGAATGATAACATCAAGGACAAATGAAAAGCAACTATCACCAAGTTCTTTGCAAGATCAGATTTTTGCAAGCTGATTATACAGCTAGGTTTGAAAGATTATTGAAATAAGCAAAAATTTTATGTACAAGAAAGAATTTAATTTATATTACATATAAAAATATTTTTTATACAAAAAGTGAATATATTTTAACATTGTATGTAAATATGCACCTATAAATTAAGGCACAGACACTGTACGAACAGTAATGACTTAAGTACTACATCATTCTTGGTGGCTGGAATTTCTTAATTTTCTGTTCTGAATGACGCTGGTTTTCGAGGTGTGCTTTATATGGTGCCATGAACTCTTCCCATTTCTTGAAGAGTTCATACTCTGCAGCGGATGCTGAAATATTGAAAAATTAAACAGTTTAAAAACGGATATTAAATGCATATGAGATTGATGGCCAGGAAAGCCCCAAAGGATCTGGCTGCCAAGAGACAATTTTTCTTATTTGTCACACATGCACTCTCTTGTCCCAGCTGCTCTAGCCTAACCCAGTTATCCTAGCGGATGTAGGGGACTTATAGTTTAACATCAAATCCAAACAACAAAAGCTGTTGTAACTGTCCTAACCCACCTTTCTATGAATTTCAATTTCATGAATTAAGTGCATGGATGTTGGAGAAATATAAACATTTATTAGTTGTAAATTTGAATATTTTTAATACAAATGAGTACTCTTTTCATGGGTTTAAATGAAGTGTTATTTTATTAAAAAGAGTACTATGTTTGAAATATTAATTGAAAAGTTGTAATTATGAACACTGTTGAAGTCTTGGTCTTTTGAGTACTATTTTCAGCTACATGGAATTGTTTAAATTTTGTTAAATGTTAAAATGTTATTCTCTATGTTTATTTAAAATATTTCTTTATGATAAGTCATTTTATATAGATTTTGATTGTTTTTGTAATAATTACATTGTTTGGAGCAATTATCAGCGATCTAGAAACATTGGAGGCATTTCTGATGTTTTCTCAATAATTCTGCAATGCCTATTTAAGCTCCTGGTTTTGCCAACTGTTGAGTTTCACTTCACTTTGCCATAAACTCTGCTAGCAGGATCCTATGTCCGTAATGTGTTTCAGAATCTTTGGAAGAAGCTGATGCTATACTTTATCCATGTATGTTTTTATAAAGATATTGATGGAATAAATTGATAAGTAAAACATGAATTGACGGTCTTGTTATTACATCAACTTCCTGATTATTCAGAAGTTGTAGGAATTATCATACTATGGTGAAAATTATAAATCACCTTGTAACAGCCCTCAAACCCAGTTTTCTGTGAATTTTAAACATAGAATTTAAGTTCAGTAAGATGGGAGTGGTTTAGTTATGAATTTTTTCTATGTGCATGACTATTGCTTTTATGGAAAGACACTCTGTAAATGATTTGTAATATCAGATGTAACATGATGATTGAAATATTAATCGAAAGCTTGTAATTATAAATGTTGTAACAGAATAGTGTTTTGAGAATGATTTTCAGCTTTTGAGAGTATTGTCTGTTTTATGGCATCTAAATAATCTTGACTTCCATTTTAAAGCGTTTCCTAATGATAATGAGTGAGTTTGTACAAGTTGAAATTGTTTTCATATGATTTTAATTGTAGGTGTGATTGTTAAAATTCGATAAATGTTTGTCAGAACCCTTAATTGCCTTTTTGTTGTTTCTCTAGTGCATATTTAAGCTCAAGCAGTAGTAGTTCTGCAGTTCTGTTGACTAAAGCTTGTATTCACTGGAATTTTTCTAATGTGCTTTAGTATCTTTAAATGAAGTTAATGCCTACACATATTCTATTATGAAGATTTCGTCAAAATAAAAGCGAGATGAAAAGTGTATCAACGATCTTGTTATTTCATTGAACTGGTAAGCCAATTCAGAAGTTGTGTTAATAATCATCCTTTGGTGAAAGGTAAAAATCAGCTGGCAGTTGTACTATAGGAACCTGTTAATTGAAGAGTTAATTAATTAAGACTCAGCAATATGTGAAGATTCATTCAGCAAGCAGCATGACTGGACAATAGCAGTAGTGAACAACACAAGTAGTATGACAACATCGCGACCCGATGAAAAATACCTGTAGATGTAAAGACTAATTAAGTTACAACTTAAGGCAAACACTGTGGCAGAGGTGAAGATGGGGTTGAGGGCCTTTCAAAATCCCCGACGAGACAGGGACCATACTTTTTGGGCTTGTAGGATTCCTGACTTTCTGTAATTTCAAGCATACTTTGAATCAAATGACATGACACTGTGTATTATTTTGAGATTTGCATCTTCCAGCAATTGTTTTTACTTTGGACCTTAGATTCTTCACCAAGACATTAGAAACAACATCTTATGTTACTGCATTTCAGAGCTACATTAGTTTCAGTTTCTGCAATGAGTAAAATCATGACTATAATGAACATGTGCCTACATGCATGTAATGTCACTGACAAACTGCATCCAGTGTGACAACCTACAGACATGAACTATCTGTAACTGGCTCAATTGTTGCTAGCGAATTATTAGTCTCGGAGGTACAAATGATTAAAATATGATGGTATTTTGTCACACAAGAGAGTTCAACCTATGATGAGAAAATACATGCTTTCATTTAAAAAATGACACAAAATGAAATATTTTGGGTGACAACTATTCATATGATAGAGATCACAAGGCAAGATTAATGGGTGTGAAAATGAATGAATTTGCTGTTAAGCTCAGGGTGCAAAGCAACAAAAGGAGAATATTGCAAACAATAATAAACTGTGATAGCTGACTAATTGTAGGGTATTACAAGAGAGTGGGGGCAGGTGGAAGTCTGCTGTGTGGATATGTTGGTATGCTTCTGGTTGTATAGTAGTGACAATCATACCACCAATTTTAAAAGTCATCAGATATGGTTGAAAGTTTTCACCTTTCAAGTAAAACATACAAAACAGTCCTTGCACCCTTGAAACATTGTGTGGCCAATAAACCCATGTTAAAGTCCTCTAGTTTATTTGAACATGTGTTGAATAAGTATTTTGAACTATCCAACACATTTCACCTTTACAAAAATTCCTTTGTATATTAAAATACCTTGCCCATTTCATCTGAAATATCCTGCAAATAATCCACTCACTCAGTTTTAGGTGAAAAACCTCTTGCTGATTTGCAAACCAATCATTTCCTCACAGGTTTTCCAATGTAAATCTCCATTAATTTGTCGAGCGCCATGTTCAAACTAATAAGTCTATTGTTCTCAAACCTACCTGTCTCCTGCATTCTGATCATCTGATATACAGCAAGTATTCGGACTCAAATAATATTTCTTTGAATAATAAAATGTCAAATAGTTCTAGCTGTGGTGCAATATCTATGCTTAACTCATTTGTGGTAAGCTATTTATCTACAAAGAGTCCTCCAGAAAGTAGTGTCCATTGAATAATGAAAAAAAAAAAAAAAGCCAGTAAAGATTTTTAAAAGAAGCATTTTTCAGAGAATTTACACAACTTTTCTATGTACCACCATGTAAATTTATACATGTCATATATGTATAATGAGTTTTTGTATTTCTGCCTCATATACCTCCTCCACTAGTTCATTGGGAAAAGTAAATAACTAAGCGACTCCTCCTTTCAGATCGTCATCATTTTAATAACATATTCATCCAAAAAGTCTAAATTTTATAAGAAGATAAAAATCAGGAACCATATCTAGGTTGTAGAGTGGGTCGATGAAAACTTCCCATTTAAATTTTTTTCAGAAGTTGCTATCATTTTCTGGCATTGTGGGGACTAGCATTGTAGTGAAGAAACATGGTGGGCCTCTCTGCTGATTCTGAATAACCCGCTGCAAATTTCCTTAAAGTTTCACAATATGCATTGATGTTTATGGTGATTTTGTAAGGCATGATGTTGTTCTTTTTTTTCAGGCTTTATGCCTTGATGTTGAGGGTACTAGAGGCAGGAAAGGGAAGGGGGCAATAAATGGGAAGGAATTCAGCGTTGGCCTTTTTCAGCAACCATCCCAGCATTTGCCTGGAATGATTTTGAGAACGGATTGAAAACTGATTCTGGTTGGCCAGGCAAGAATTTGAACTCACAAACTGCAAAGGAGTCGATGATTCGTTCTTAAAACATTCTACTCCATTGTCTAACGTTTGCTCTCAGTTGTTTACTAAGAAACACACATTTCATCCCCGGAAATAATATTTGCCAGGAATGAGTCTTCTTCATTGTAGTAACACACAAAAAAAATCTAACGCTGCACCCATACATATTGCGTTCATAATTAAGCACATGAGAGACCCGTCTTGTACAAATTTTTGCTGCACTTAAAATGGTAGCTGATAATTTTCTGAAGATTGGAATATGAAACATGATAATTGCTTACTGATTTCAGTGTGATATGTTGACTGTTCTTTATGAATTCATTTCCTAAATTTAGCAAGTCGTATAATAACTGACAGGTGCCCTGTTCACTCACCATCATGGATATTCCCAACACTATTGCCGAACAGATGATTCATCTATTGCTTTGTATCAATAAAACTCTTTGTTTTGGATTATGGAATTGAATAACTGTTCTCATGTCACGACTGGCAATATTCTTTGTTCTTTAAAACATTTTTAACACTCGCAGGAACAAGCATTAATGGCTGAAAGTAGCCATGCATGAATGGTAAACAGACAGTTGACTGAAACTACTTGACATTGATTGGTGACAACTTGATATGCCATTACATGGTACAAACACCTACCACTTTCAACATGGCCCTGGTGTATAAATATAATAAGACTGTAAATGGATAAAAGTCTACATATTAAATTTATTTTTTAAAATATGAGTTTGGGTCATTATTAATAAACTACAGAGAAAGACTAGAATGTTTTTGAAATTGCTGTCCGTGTGTTTGTATGAATGTGGTTCATGCAAAAACTACTACATTGATTTTCATCAATTCTGACCAATGAATAGGATAATCCCAGGCGCAAAATAAGGTATATTTCATTTTGATGTGAAGGTGGAAAGATGAGAAATTAAGAAAAAGGTGTGTGCAAATTTGTTATATAGCAGGAATTTAATATTGTTTATTGCCTGGTTGTTTCTTACAATCAAAATGTTTAGCAGGATAATATAGCCAAATTCAATGTAAGAATGGCATTGTATTGTTTACATTGAAAACTGATTTCTAACAAAGGTTTTCTTTGTCCATGTGAAGATTGCAGCATGCTCTCTTGTTCAGATTCCAGCCTCAACAGAACAGCATATGCATGGCAATGTATAAATGGTGTCATATTAATGGGATTTAAAACTGATTTTCACCTCTGGCAAAGTTTTTCTCTGTTCATGTGAATTACACTAGCATGCTCCATTGTTTGAATTTATAAACCATAGGCCCTGTTCACCTAGTGTAATTACAGAGTTAGTTGAGGTGCCTATGACAGAGAGGGTTTGTGCAGCTGGTAAGGAACAATCTCAGTAGGTCATTAAAACCACACAAGATTATTATTATACTAAAAAAACTAACTCACCCACAACAGCAGATGTGTAGATAAAGGCTGATTTACCAGCACTTCCTACTGAAATTTACTTATGGCACTAGACAGTATTTTTGGCAAAGTGTTCATTGCAAATCATCATGATCAGTCGCTTAACACATTTATGAACATCTTGATGACATTATATTTCTCACTGAATTTGCAACATTCTCAACTATGCATGGACTACAAAATAAGAGGTCAAATCACCATTACAAGCGAACTTGGAAGACCACGTTTTTTCATATCTGCTTTCAGAAAATTCCCAATTAACACATGAAGAGAACTTTATCCATTTTAGTGCCGAAATTGAGCAAACAGTTGTCATCACTAAGACTATTTTGTCTGAAATTGATTAAAATGATGTGAAATATATTTTAATATACACATGGATAATCAAAATGACATCAGCAATAACATGGAAGAATTTATAAATTCTCTGACTGTAGCCAGATTATCAGCTCAGCGAATTGAACTTGGAAGTTGGTAAAATCCCAAACAAAGTGATTCCCATGGAAGGGAACCTTAATAGTTTTATATTGTTTCCTCTCTCATTGTCAACCTGAAAATCTTTATACTGTTGTTCCCTACAGAAAATTGTAAACATTCTTAAAAAAAAAAAGTTTACAAGATTTTTAACTTCTGCTCCAACCGACTTACTGTTCTCCTGCTCATACCTCCATGATCTGAATAAGGATTGAATAAACTGTCCTTACTAAAATCATTTCTGTAAAAGAGTGAACCATACATGAAAAGTCCACCTGAACTAAATTGTGGGAAATGCTAGTTTTATTTATAGCAACAGTTTTACAGACAAATGGCAGAGCAAAGATGTGTGCACATCCAGACTTGCCACATGAATAATTTCTAGTTCCACATTCATTTTTCTCTCTCCGATACTAACAGCTTTCATGTGCGTATATCTTATCTTCCCTCTTTTCTGTTGTTTCACGTGTTATCGATTCTTTTCTTACTATCCTCTTCTGTCACCTTTCTTCCCTACTTCAGTAATATAGGTTCTGTGATCCTCTATGTTTCATTCTGGGATAAACTTTTCTTCCTCCAATTAATCTCTCTCTCTGAATTGTCCCAACTTCCTCTCCACAGCATTAGTGCCCTCCTTCCATATACTGGATCTTTTCCTAAACTATTGTCAAAATTAACAAATGCATGCATTCTTATAATTACAGCTATAGATAGCAGGTAAATACCACAGGTAACTACAAAACAACAAGAATATAATTTTTGTTTAGAAAGTATTTGTTTAAATGACATGATTTGTTCAGGTGGGGCTCTATTTCTAAAGCTTTACATCCTAAAATTCCAATGTTATTAGTATTACAAATTTGTGAGGCAGCACCATCCTCTCGCTGTCTTTATAATTATGTTTAAATTTGCAAAATGTTAATGCGGGAAGTAAGATGACAATTGTACTTACAAAGTTCACCTTTGAGACACCCAGAAACAACCTCTTCTAGATCATTTGAAGAAATTTTGGTGTTTTTTCCTCCACTATACTTTATAAAAGAGTCCGCGAGTGATAGGTTCTCATCCATAACTAATCCTTTGAGAGTATTCATATTTTCTGTGTGTTTATCACATTTTTTCAGATGAGTATCAAAAGTTTTCTTCATCCTAAAAATAAATAAATAAAAAAAAAATCAAGAGAATCAATGTACAATTATTGCATACAGCAACTAGAAATCATGCTGGATATTTTTACAGTAACTCAGTAGGTTGATTATGGAAGTGAACAAACAAGGTAAACATTAAAACTAAAAGATAAAACTGAGATGTTGTTTTGCTTGTATTAAAATAAACATTTAACAGATATTTGAGTGCTTGCTTGGTTATACAAGGTCAGTTAAAAAAAATGAATCTTCAGCATCGAAAAACAAAATTATTCAGTTGGTTGTTCTAATTACTACTTCCTATGAAAATTTCTACTTGTAATTGTGCACATTTTTACCACACTGTAGTACCTATTAGAAGTACTGAGAAAGAAATAATCAGTCATATTTCTATTATAACATTTCTCATCACCGTATTTGCAAAGTGTTAATCAAGAAACATACCACAAGGCATCATGGAAAGAGTTGAACAACTGAGAATTGCCTTCCAGTACAAGATAGCAGATCATGATGGTTTCAGACTAGAAGTGGAGAACAACAAGGAAGTTGTTTGTCTCAATTATTTCTCAAAAGCATTATGATGAAATTATTAGACTGGTAAGAAAGAAAGCTAAGAACATTAACCCCATGATTTTCCTGAATGATTTGGGGAAGTAAAGAAGAAATGAAACAATGGCTTGAGTCGTAGAAATATGAATTTGGATAATTGAACAAAGAAACTGCCGTTGGGCACTAAAAATAAGATAGGAAAGGGAAAGATAACTCATCACTTACCACAGATGAAGGCAGGAGGGCGAGATGAACACGTAAAAAACAAAAACATGTAAAAAAACCTAAACACCCATCTTCCCCTTTTCCTACACCCACCTACATTTGCCCTCTACAAATTTTAACTTTAAATTCTTTTCACGATTTCAGTAAGTTATTCATCAATCCCCTTGGTAACCCATTTCAATCCCTGACACCCTTACCTGAAAAAGAAAATCTTCCCACACCCTTGTGCCTGAAATCGAGTGCCAGCTTGTGGTCATGGTCATCTTTTCCCTTCCATGAACTACTTTTCAGACCTACACCAATATCTTTCCATGCCTCAACACCAGCATACGCCTTGTACACTACCATGACCCTCTTCACATCCCATTCCAGCTCTTTTATCATATCTGTTACTGATTGCATTCTGCGATAATTTCCAGAAACAAATCTAGCAGGCCCTTTTTTCCACCCTCTCCAACTCCTGTATTTGAGACTCAAAATATGGGTCCCATTCTACACTACCATGTTCTGACCAAAGTTTTGTAACCCAATTCCTTTACTTCTCTCGTACATCCCCTCATCACTCTCTTCAACAAGTGCAGAATATTGAAACCTTTTCCTACCACCTGTCTAATGTGTCCTGCCCAGTTAAGCTTGTTATCAAATGTAGTCTTTATATATAAAGAGGAATGTATGTTTGTTTGTTTGTTGGTTTGTTTGTTCTTCATACAAATCCACAGTTTTCATCCGATCTCGATGAAACTTTGCACACTTATCCTTTGAAACGAGGAGAAAAATGCTGTCTACATTTGATTGAAAAATTATCTGTATAAATAACACATGTTGTCTCATAACTTCGAAATACGGCGATAGACAGACACGTTGGATGTGGACGTCTCCAGACCGTGTTTCCGTGTAGTGAATTGGCAGCTCAGTGGCTAAAGAGCTTGCTTACGAACGTCGTGGTCTCCAGTTCAAATCTCCGTTGAGGCTAAGATTTTTAAAAATTGTTTTTCATCGTAAGAGTCAGGCCTGGGCCGTAGGTTATTCGGATTGAATGTTAAACTGTAGATATTAGAAAGTTAGGGGTGCAATGCGAGGCAAATCGTAGGTAGTCTTGCAATTTTGTAGGTGTACACTTTTTTACGTTATAATAATCCCTCAGGTGTTGTTCTCAGTTAGTGTGTGAGTGAGAACCACAGTAATACTAATATAAATATGGAAGTAAGTCTCTGTCTTTTTGTTACGTTTTGACGACTAAATGGCTATATCGTTGTGATGAAATTTTGTAAGGAAAGCTGTATGAAGGGCACAGGATATTTTTTCCAGTATGATTAACAGTTGTAGTCACGAAATTTTGAGATCTTATCGAATAGTGACAGAAATATGTTGGAAATTGATTCTCTTCAAGAGGCAGGTTCGACGGTAGAATGATATAGTGATAGCTTCCCTGTCATATTATGCCAACTCGATATTGTTTGGGACCAATCCTTCATTACCTACAACTTTCTATATTTAATTCTGGCAAAAAAATTCTTAATCCACGCGAACGAAGTCGCGGGTACGAGGCTAGTGCCAATATATTTACATTTCAAATCTTCAGCAAGCAATTCTTTCCCCACCTTATAATCATAATCAACCTTTAGTTTTTTATTTGTGTATCTAATAAGCTGACACTTCTTTGCATTTATCTTCATGCCATGTTTACCAACCCAACTAGATATTCTGTCCAGATCACCCTGCAACTGTTTACGGTCCTCTACCGTTTCAAGATTCATTTTTGCCAGACATAACATCGGCAACTTCTTTCTATTCCTTAAGTAAAAAAACTGATGTGTGTATCAGTGTGTACATGAGCAAGAAGTGAAAGATCTTATATTTATTTCCCTGTGTATGTTTTCAATTTCTTTCATGCTTGAATGAACTAATAATGAAACTATATTGTATTTGTACAGTAAGAAGGAACTATTAAGTTATTCTCATAAACAAATGAAAATTATTAAAAATTTAAAACTCACTTTGCTAGAATACAGAGTACTGCGTCTAGCCTTAGTCTGTATTTTTTATTTGGAGTTTTTATACTGGAGAACATCTGAACCTAGTTTACACCACAAAACAGTTAATGTATTATTGCACTAGTTCAGTCCAGTTGCAATTAATACTGAAGGTGTATGATGAAAATAATTGTGGTAATTTATGCTATGCGAACTAGGAATTCTGATGCAGAAAATGTTGTTATTTCATGAAATGTTGTTTGCGATGAATTTCACATTTTTAGCTGTGTCTGTATGGTTTGATTTTTTAGCAGCAATATTAGTCAGAGACTGTGGTTAGGTTAAAATGGAGTCTGGGCTAGGATATTCTCGTTACAGCATAGAACATGAGGAATTTAGGCAATTATTAGTAAATAATAAGATGCATTCATGGGTACCATGTTAGTCATAACGTGTATCATGATGTAAACTAGTCCTGAACATCTTGGACAAAATTATGTGATAACCATTTTTATAGTCAGTTTTTGTTAGTAACCAGCTTCTAAACTTGACAAAAATGTTGTGCTGACTGCAGATTATCTGGCTCACAACAAAAAAATCTACTTCATGTATCAGCACTGTATCTAAAAAATTTCATTAATAACTAGCTTCTAAGCTCCTCAAATTTGACTGGTTGAATGTGGATATCTGGCTCACAACTTAAATAATGTTTAAAAGCTTAAATAACAAATTACATCTATTGTAAAGATGAATGCTAATATGAAAATGAAAGCTTTTATCACAACAGCTATCAGATAATCTGATGAAATCATGAACACTGAATGAATATAAACAAACATAAAGCAACCAATAAAGAAAAAAGCAATTAAAAATACTAGGGCATGTCTCATTGTTTAATAATGGCAATTCCTCTGGATATAAATATCTTGTCAGACGTCTACATATGCGCAAAATGATGTGGCACATGCACACTGAAAGGATGACATTTTTTCCAACATTGAGGAGAGTCATATATAAAACTGCATCTCCAAAGATTGGAAAAATAAACTCTGTCACAGGAGTGTTATATTTGGTGGTTATTACTGTGTAGTGCAAAGAATTAAACATCACTATCAACCATATCAATCATGAAATGATGCAGCCTATTAGAGATATGAATTCAGATAGAGCTTGAACAATCTTCTCCATATTGAACGGTCTTGGACAATACTTTGCCAGCTATCTCCAGCAAACTTTCGTATTTCTGTGTCCCATCAGTCTGATGGTCTTCCTCTCGGTCTCGGTCTATGATATTTAAACATCTGCCAAAAGTTTGCTATCCCAGCTTAATGCGATAAAAACTTCTGGCCTCACATCTCCTCTCATCTTTACTATCTGGCCAAGATAAACATTTTTGTAAACATACTTTATTTATTTGTACATTTCCGATTGTGGCTCAATTGTTAGAGGCAAATTTGTTTTTGAAAGTTGAATGCTCAGTTTCAATACTTTCCACTCAGAGATGAGATCGATAACCAATGTTTGGAGTTCATCAATGTCATAGGCCCAAACCTTAATATCATTGCCGAATTTCTAGTCTTCTGCCATTGATTCTATTTGTTCTTTCTGCTCATTCTAGCTTTGACACTGCCACCTCCAAGACAGCTTAAAATAATTTCAGGGAGATAAGATCAGCTTCAGTCTTTGTGCCTATTGGTGGCCCTGATCCTTCTTCTGGGCCTCCTCCTCAGGCCAGATGGGCGACCTTTTTTTTTGTTTTCTCACTGCCCCAGACATTTCCCCTGATATTAACAAAGGCTGAGGTTGTGCCCCAGATGTTCTAGAGCACTCTTGTATAAGCTGTATCAAAGTCATGTTCAGCTAAGGATTGCAGTTCAGCCATGTGGCTTACTGAATCGAATGTCATTTTGAAATCTACAAAAGCTACACAAGAGGCATCTGGTATTCGTTTGCTTGGATAATTAGTTGTCATAAGGCTGGATACACACTTGGCGGTTTCGGCCGCGGCGGACAATTTTCCGTTGCCATCGTTCCAGTAGTGGCGGGAGGGATCAAATGGGAGCTTACACACTAGGTGGTAGGGAAAACCCGCGGCAGTGCTGCCGTCAATGGCAGGTATGCAGCTACTCGCTGCCACTACATTCGACAGTAGTTTAACCGCCATAGTCCACTAGCCCATGTGACCACATAGGTACTTACACACTCGGTGCATTTTTAACTGCTTGTGTGTTTTCAGTCTGTGTAAAGTTAACATTTTTCGAATTTAAAAATCGTAATATGAGTTAAGTGGTGATATATAATGATCTCATTTTGTTAGTAGAAGCAAGACCAGATTTAAGAGACAAAAAATTAGATTCTTTTAAAGATTAGAATGCTACCAGGAAAGAAGTGTGCCTTGAAATTAGGAATGATTTTGACGAAATGGAAAATGAGGAAAAATGCCTTTGGATAATAAACTTTTGATCACGTATTTACATAATCTTTAACATCTTTAACTAAAACTAGTAAAATGTTGAATCACATTTTATAGAAAGACTGATATTTAATACAGTAAAAACTCCTTATTCGCGGGGGATACTTTCCGTAAAAATGCCGCGAATATGGAAACCGGGGATACGTTCCAAGGTTCTGGACAAACCAATTGAAATCAATTTATTAAGAGATTTTAAGCAACATGTTTTAGTTATTATTGTCAGGCTTAGGCAATGTTTTAAATAATTTCGTAATTTTTTCTTGTTTTGCCACTTTTAAACGGTCTTTTAATTCGGACTGATATTCAGCTGTGGCATTAACAATTTGTCTTTTAAAAACAAGACTTCTTTCCATAGACGGATCAATTTTCATGAATAATTCACAAAGCTCATTTACCATCCGTAGACCATCACGCAGGTTTTTTAAAATTAAATGTCACCATTTCAGTGCTTATTGAATGAAGCCTCTTCTTCAATGGTTTGGGGACTTAACATAGCCTCCAAATCGATTTCAGTCTTGCGATTCAAGCAACTCTTCAATGTTACTTGATTCTATCTGTACAAAATAATTTTTGTTTTACTTATGGCTTTATGCCTCGTTGACGTCATTAAAGGTGGGATCAGACTGGAAGGAATTCGGCCATGGCCTAAAGAAGGAAGCATCACGGCATTCGCCTGAAGTTATTTGGGTTCAAAACCATGTCCTCCTATGCCATTCGCAACTTGAGCAATGTTTGAAGTTAAAGTTTGAATTTGCATGGATTCTCCATCATTTCCGACAGTGAGATGAGGCCACAGTTTTTTTGAGCATGATTTCAATCTGTATGGCTTCAAATCTCTCAACGATTCTTGTGCTGTAAGTAAGCATTATGCTATTTCAAAAATTTTCCAGCCTTGCATAACATTCATAAATGACATAAATTGCAAACAAAGCAGAGGGGACAAGTGTTATTCACTCAGAATTATTTCAATGAAGAAGTACTGATAGATTCAGTGGCAATTAGTTTTTTTTTTAGTTGTTTCGGCCAGATAGAGTGACTCTCGGCACGTGCCAACAATACTCAAACGATGCCGACACATTAGTAAAGGATACCGAATGCGCTGAATGTACCGAACGGATCCGCGGATAATAAAAATTTCAAGCGGCAAATACAGAAAGTTGTCCAATTATTGTATCGGCGAATACTGAAACTGCAAGTACAGAAAGTTGTCACAATTATTTTTTCCACGAATACAGAAACCATGAATAACGAAACCGCGAATAAAGAGCTTTGACTGTACTATAAACTGTGTCCTTACAACTTACACATTAGTCAAGGAATACTTTCAACATTAGACCAAAATTCTGTCCTTCGACATTTCGAGACAGCAGCGACAAATACAGTGAGACAAGCTGTTCAGTAAATTGGGCATCATCTTCAGCATTTACTTTCGATTTTTCTTTGTAAAGTAATAGTTATTAAAACACTCAAGATATTACAATCTAACCACAAAAGTTTAATTAGTTGATTGTGCTAGTAAGTAGAAAAGCAATATAGAGTAAACTCAACAGTGAAGGATATGTATTAGTTACAAATAAATGTATGGCATAGTGTATTTTTCAAACTTTCGTTGTACACCTTTTCGTATTCACCTCAAGGAGTTTTCACTCTAATTAACATAAAGTAAATATAGTGGATTGGAATTATATAAACTTAAATGTTTATCTACAGCAGGCCCATAAGAAACTGCTTACTTCAAGGTGATTGCCAGCATTTCCACACGTTAAATACAATTCGTCAACTGGGAATTTCTCCTTTGAATGCCTTACTTTAGTTTCTCATGTAATTGTTGAAAAAAATATCCAAAAGAATTGGAAAACTTGGTTTCGTCATTCCTCAAATATTCTGTTTTCCTTTTCCTATTTCAATGGTGAAGGGACTTTCAAAATATAACAATTTTAAAACCTAACTACTAAGTAATAAACACCAAACTTTGTACAGAAAAGCAAGTATATAGGACAGTTATTTTTCATGTTGTGAATACTTCCTTTTTGTGAAGCAGAATAATCTTAGCTTAAAAAAGAAAACTGCCTTGTAGGTTACCACAGAACCTTCTGACAAAATCTAAAATTTCTGCTTTGCTATAAATTAATACTGATGAATAAGGTTCAAACCTTTATGAATATTCATATTTTTTTCCTGACTTCTTTTTGATCTGTAATGCTGAATTAAACATTGATTGAATGTTTCTGATTGTATTTAAGTGCATTTTATGTAGCATAAAAAGTCATATTCAGACCATTTTCCTAGTTTTGGTTATATTACTATAATATTTATGGTCATATTTTGAGGAAAAATTTGCTAATTTCTTAATAGTACTGGTAATTAAAAAAAAGTAATAGATGAGAAAAAAATGAAGATAATTATTCACAGAATGGTATGCCTACTATACATTTTAGGAAAACACAAAATTGTCACTGAACTGGTCAGAATTTCCCAGTCAAGAATTAAAGTTATATATTTTTCAAATCCATTTAAAATTTAATTTCCAACTTCTGCAGCGAGTGCACGGAAGCCAATTACATTGTCTACATGAAAGCGACATATACTTGATAAAATAAAGGATGAACAATTTAGTTTGTTTTGATGTATTGGAAATTTAAATGTTTGGTCATATTTTGTTATTTTTAGGTCATATTTGCATTCATATTTCTCTACTTTTTGGTTATAAAGATCCGAACCCTACTGATGAATAAAAAAAATTTTTGTTTACAAAAATGAAAGCAGTGTATTTTATTAACGAAACTTGTGGTGTCTACATGAATACAACAGTAACTGAAACCAGGTATCATTGCTTGTTCGCATACTTCTGCTTTTCATTTACAGTATTATCAGATATGATAACTGCTAAGGTCTGTTTCCTTCAAATGGACAGTTCAAGATTATTTAATTTGATTGCGATGGAGCACACACTCCGGTGACGATTTCCCTATAAACACATTACCCCTCTCCTCTTTCCTGTACCCACCTACTTTTGCCCTCTACAAATTTCAACTTTAAATTTGTCCAATGTTTTTGGTAAATTATTCATCAATTCTCTTGGTACCTTATTCCTTATTGCCTACGAAAGAAAATTTTCCACACTTGTGTCTGAAATCAAGTGCCAGCTAATGATCATGGTGATCTTTCCCCTTCCAGCAACAGTGATATGAGGAGATGGTAAAAAAAAAAAAAAAAAGATTTTTTATAGTTTCTTTAGAAGAATAGAAAACTCCAAAAATAATATACTTTTTTGGAAACTGCATAAAACGACAACAGGGAAAAAAGTGGCATACATTGCAGCATTTAAATAAAAAAGTCAATATATGTTACCCAAGGCAATGCCTTTTTTTCCATATATATATATATAAGGTATTGCAGCATAGGTCACATTTGTAAGAAAAATGCTCGGCAATAGCGCAATCACTGGGACTCATCAAGGAATTGCCGTTTTGGTCTGAAAACTGTAGCACATGTTCATTTGGTGATACTATTTAATATATGTTGCTCTTATAGGTGTAAAATGTATAGATACCTCACTAACTTCACCCGAAAAGTGTCGTAACGCTATACCGCTAGCGACTGGGAGAAGCCTTATAGCGAAGTAAAATGACCATGACCACGTTCTTTGAATGATATTATTTGGGAATATGTTGTTATAAAAGTATAAATATGGAAAAGATTACACACTAAAAAAAACTTTGAACCGTAAGCGAAGGTTGGTTGCCTCATTTACGGACACATACGCGACGTCCTACGATAACTCGTACATCGTCAAGAAACATATCCACATGTTATTTCCAAGATGTTAATATTCTACGGCATTTATCAAAGTAGGTTGCGGCAAATTAACGTAGCTTATGTTTAGGTTGAAAGTGCGGCAATATGCTTGTTCCAGCATTACGTCGAAGGAATTTGATTTTATAGTTGAAATGCAGCCTGTACCAAAATGGCGTTGTGTTGTTGTTGTTCAAGCATAATTCGCCAGAAATTTGGATTTATTAAACATTTATCATGATTTTCAAGCAAAATTGTTAGCGGCGCCTGCGGATAGGTTGGAATGCAGCCTGGACCAAAGTGGACATAGACGCTCGCGGTATAGCGTTACGGCACTTTTCGAGTGAAGTTTACAAGGTATCTATACATTTTACACCTCTAAGAGCAACATATATTAAATAGTATCACCAAACGAACATGTGCAACAGATTTCAGACGAAAACAACAACTCCTAGATAAGTCCCAGTGATTGCGCTATTACCAAATGCTCTTTGTCCAATCATCTAATTTGATACAACATGATAAGATAAAAACCATGTAAGGTAATTTTATAGTAGCAGTCTGAAACGGTGTAAAGACTGATGCCTAATGCATGGATGATTGCATAATTCAAACACTGATGAATACACATTAATGAAATATCTGGGTATTAATTCGTTATTGGCAGAAGCACATGGTGCAGAAGGGAAAACTGTTAAGAAAACATGGCTAAAAAATAGAAAGGTGGCATTTGGAGAGGTGAAGAGGGATTGAAGGAGGTTAAAATTGTATAATCATGATGGCAAAGAATTGTCTTTAGGCAGTACAAATGATACTGCATTATATATATAAAAAAACTGAATAAATGTTTTTCTGATTAGAAAATCACTTTTACTTATTTATATTCTATTGTACCAAATGACTTGAGAGTTCAGTGGTTAATAACGTATGTACATAGTATTTTAACTGCAAGTATAAGAAAAAGAAATTATGAAGACTTTTTGTAATGGCTTTCTACATGAATATTATCTGTGACAGGCAACAGTGTTGAAACACAAATGGACACTCTTACTTACTCATTTACAACTGATGTTTTAGATAGCATCATGATGAATTCTTTCTCACCTTGTTCCAGTCTGAAAAAGAAATAAAGTTATTATTAATATTCTACAATTGAAACGATTACTATTTCCCTACTTTTAAAAGTAACTATAACCAAATAACATTTTTGATTGGAGGCAGCATTTGTCAAAAAATTATGGCTGACTCCATAATCACATGAGAGTTAATGATATGCATGATGCCAACGGTTTGATCTGGCATGATTGCTAGTCACACAAAATACTGAATATTCATCATTGGTAAATGAAAAGGTTTCTTGTTTTCACTTCTACAGCAATGCTCTGCAATTCAGGCATATAGTAATTGGCAGAAGACGCTAACTCAGGGCATTCCAGTCTCTAATTGCCGAAGGATATAAATATATATATAAGCAACAGTATGGCATATTATTTGTTTAATCTTATCTCTCCTGTCATTACAACCTAAATAGATTGGTGGACGAAGTATTTCATTGCACTTGTTAATGAAAGAAGACTTTCACATATTCGCCAACAAATTCATATGAATCCGATGTTGTCTGTTTGCCACACGATCTCCACCCAATACATGTGTCAATTCTGGGTAGCTTTCATGCAGGCTGTAGCAAGCAGTCCCACATCAAGCGGCTCTCCTCTGTACTTTTTCTAATTCGTTAATCAATCACTTGCGATAAGGATCCCAAACTCCACAACACCAACCCAAATGAGGACGCACGAGAGTTTTATAAGCTATTTCCTTAGTACGAGCATTGCAATTATTCAAAATACGACCTATTAATCTTAACTTAGAATTAGCATCATCCACAATGGAAGTTATATGCTGGTCCCATTTCAAGTTGTTTTGTACTAATATCCCCAAATACTTCACAGAATCAATCATGTAAACAACTGAGCTGTTCACTGTGTACTAATGAGCAAACAGATTCTTTTTGTTAGATATATGCATTGCTTTTGCACTTTAGTGTAAGTTGCCATTTACGGCACCATTCCGAAATAACATCCAGATTGCACTGAATTTCTAAGCAATCGTCAGAGCACCTTACTTCCCTATAGATAACTGCATCATCAGCAAACAGTCGTAGTCTGCTATTAACGTTGTCACAGAGATCATTTATAAAAGTTAAAAAAACAAGTGGTCCTATTACACTGCCTTGAGGTACGCCTGAAGTAATATCTAGATTAGAAACGTCATGGGATGATAAAGACAAGGAATGTCCTATCAGTCTGAAATTTGGTACACATTCCTCAGTTGGTGCCATTTGAGAAAAACTGCAGATTAGATTAAAAGAAGAAACCATACCTTCAACACAATGTCACACAAAAGTTACAATATGTGCCAATGTTAGACATTCACCAGTGACCATTTGTGTACATTTAACTAACCATACCCTCTGCCAGAAAAAAAAAAACTAAAACAAATGAGCTTAAGTTATTAATATAGAATTTGTTACTGGTGCCCTGTGCCATAACAAAGCAAGTAAGTTTTCACTATGGTCCTTCTGCATCTTGACTTAATCAAATCTGGATGTTCTAACCCTTGTGTAGACATTTGGAAGCACATTATCAAAAATCCCTGTATCAACAATGGAGAAATGGAATATGACAGCTATACACAGAAAAAAACTTGGATCCGTCTATCTATATTTCAAGTAACTTTACTTCACTTGCATAAATTTTGGGGCTTAACTCCACTTTATTTTTCTTAATAGTACCACCTAAGGAACACAAGTATCAAATTTCAAAATGGTAGGAGATTCCTTGGTTGTTTATCTATATCAAAGCCTTTTATAATTTTATTAATTAATTAACGAATATAATTGCAATTCATACATATTTTTACTTTAAATTCCATCACAGTTTGCTCACTAGGCAATTTCTTCCAGTCCCTCAATTCCCTACCTACAAATGAAATCGTTCATACTTCCTTAAGCCTGAAGTAAATTGCCATTTCATTACCATGGTCCCATCTTCTTTTACACATTTCTCTTCTCAATATCACACCAATATTTTTCAAGCCTCATTACCAATATATGTCTTGTACACACCCACAATTCACTTCACCAACCTTCTAACCTGCAATAACTCCCAAACCAATTTTTTTTGTCATTTCAGTTACCAAGCATTCAGACAACTCTAGCTAGCCTTCTTTGCACCTCCTCCAACTCCAGTATTTGAAACCCATAATGACAGTACCCTGTCATACCCCAATATCATAAATCAAGGTCTGACCAAAGCTTTGGAATCAAACTCTCTTACTGGTAAAGTAGTTTTTCCAATCTCTTTTAAATTACATTAGCAAGATTAAAAAATATTGTTCTGATCAAAATTTTGCACTATTAAAAGGCACATTTAACACAAGTTTGGATTTTACAATTTTGAACGGAGTGGTTTACAAGAGCACTGACAAATACCTATAAGCAACAAGGTTAAAATTTGAAGAGCAGAACCCTTCTTAAAAAAGTTGATGTGTTCAAACCAGCAGTATAACATAAATACAATTTTTATCAAGACATCTCTCGCTGAAAAAGAACGGTATTTTCGAAAAAATCATAACTGAAGCCGTACTTTTTTAACTTAATCTCACGTTCCGTTGTCATTTCTTCAAATACAATAGTAGTAAATGCTGACAATACTCTTTTACATTTGACACCACTAAACACAGAAAAACTATATGCTAAAAAATACGACACTATACGCTCAAACTACCAGAGACAACTACGTCAAACCCATCCTCCATGCGTCAAACCATGGAATTCAAAGTTTCAAACGCACACACACTTTCGATTTGATAGCATCGCTGAATTGACCGATACAATATCTATGGATATTTTCTGGAGTGGTATCATAAATTATTCCTACTACTATTTCCAGAGCTCTTTCCGGCACGGGAATCCCCCAATCCAGCTGCACCGGGTAGGGATTCGAGAATCTCCTCTTTGTGATTGTCAAGAGCAGGCTATTGGAGACATAAATAATATAATATTCTAATACAAAAAAATGATAAGTGACAGGCTTCTAAATGATAACTGTTTTTGCCAGAAACTCTAACCCTGAGACAAGATTTTTAATTCTTAACGAAACTTTTCTAAAACGCCATACGAGTTTCATTCATAGACCACTACTGGTAACAAACTTCTATTGTTCAAACATGTAAGTGAGATTTATGATCTGCATGATGATTTAGTAAATATTTAAGACCACAAAGTGAAAATGAAACTTGTTTATATATGCATAAATTTTAAGATCAGAGGATGAGGCTAAGATTAATATATTGAGTAAGATCTTTAGAAGGTTAAATTTATATTCAGTTTTCCCTTTGGTCACATACTAATAACAAAACAGAATGAAATATTAAATAAACACTTGATCCTGACATCTATTTGAGTTAGTTTAACGATCTAGACAGGACTCCTAGTTAAGCATAGAATAAAGATAAAACCAAGCAGAGCCGATTTTTAGGTGTACAGATAAGAAAATAATGGTTTTTGTGATTATTCAGTAGATTTATAGTTGAAAAAATAAGATGCTAATGCCTGAAAATATTAATTGACAGTAGTTAAACTAGGTATTTCTCACTGGGGTGGTTGTAGGGAAAGGCTTTAGAGTATTGCATCTGCTGGAGAGGATGTTGTACAGGGGAAGTAAGAGAGATGGGTTATAAAACTTTGATCGGGCCCTTGCTGGAATATTGTGGGATGGTATGAGGACCACTTTATGCGTATAAAAACCAGGCTACAATTGTTAATTGAACTGCAATGGAGCATCTGCTCCAGTGGCTATTTCACTACAAACTAATTTTTTCTCTTTCCAGCCTACTTATACCCGTTATTAATTACAACTATTAGCGTTTTTGGTAAATTATTCATTATTTCTCTTGGTAATTTATTCCAATCCCCCGCCCCCTTACCTACGAAAGAAAATCTCCCTACTCCCTTACGCCTGAAATCAAATGCCAGTTTGTGGTCATGGTCATCTTTACCTTTCCACACATTACTCCTATATCTTTCCATGCCTCATCACCAATATACACCTTGTGCTCTCCCATGACTCTCTTCAGCCTCTTCCTGTCTTCCAATGAATCCCATACCAGCTCCTTTTCGATATCTGTTACTAATTGTGTTTTGCGGTAACTTCCAGGAACAAATCTAGCAAGCCTTCTTTCACACTCTCCAACTCCTGTATTTGATACCAAAAATATGTATCCCATACTACACTACCATATTCAAGCAATGGTCAGACCAACATTTTGTAACACAATTCTCTGACTTCTCTACCTCAGCCTCTCAAAAATCTCTGCAAAAAGTGAAGGATTTTGAAACCTTTTCGTACTACATGTCCAATGTGCCCTACCCAGTTGACTTAGTTATCAAAAGTTATGCCAAGGTATTTATATTTCAAGTCTTCAACAAACAATACATTGACCACCTTACAATCAAAATCAATATTTAGATTTTTATCTTACATTAAATGAAGATAAATTTTATCTTCATTCCATGTTAATCCAGCCAGTTAGATATCCTGTCCAGATCATCCTGCAGCTGTTCACAGTCTTTTACCATTTTGATCCTATTATCTACATCCATACTCTGCAAAACACAAACATTGTAGGTGGTAGAGGGTGCTAAGCACCAATCCTAAACCGGCACATTCCAATCCCGAATAGCATGACGAAAGAAGGAATACATAAAAGCATCCGTACGATATCTTATTTCTCTAATCTTATCCCTCCGGTCATTACGACCGAAATAGGTTGGCGGAAGAAGTATTTCATTGCACTCGTAATTTAAAGATTTTCGCATATTTTCCAATAAATTCAAACACAAACTACGTCGTCTATCTTTCAAACTATCCCAGCCCAATCTATGTATCAATTCTGTGACGCTTTCATAAGGGATTTAGCAACCAGTCACGAATCAAGCTGCTCTCCTCTCCACTGAATCGATCAGGTCCTTGCGATACGGATCCCAAACTCCACAACAGTAATCCAGATGCTAACGCACAAGCGTTTTTGTATGCTATCTCCTTTGTATGAACATTACAGTTCCTCAAAATACGACCTTTGAATCGCAACTTAGAATTAGCTTAGCCTACGACGGAAGTCACTTTTCACGTTGCTTTGTACTATCACCCCAAGATACTTCAGGTAATCAACCGTGTCAACAACTGAATTGTTGATTTTGTACTCGTGAGTAAACTGATTCTTTTTTGTTACTTATTCACATTGCCTTGCACTTTTTGCAATTAAGTGTAAGCTGCCATTTACGGCAGCAAACGGAAATAGCATCCAAATCGCGCTGAACTTCTAAGCAATCGTTGGAGCACCTTATTTCCCTATAGATAAATGCATCTTCGGCAAACAATCGCAACCAGCATCTGACGTTGTCACCGAGATCGTTTATGAATATTAAGAAAATAAATGGTCCTATTACACTTCCTTGAGGAACCCCCGAAGTAACATCTAGGAGGCTTACCGTTCAACAGCGACATACTGTGATCGACCAGTTAGAAAATCACGTATCCATTCGCAAATCTGATCCGGTATACCGTATGATTGAATCTTCCCTAAAAGTCGGTAGTATGGTACAGAATCAAAAGCTTTCTGAAAATCCAAGAAGATTGCATCAACTTGTGAACCTGCATCGATAATTTTCATGGTGTCATGTGAAAATAGGGCCATCTGTATTTTACACGATCTCTTCTTCCAAAATCTGTGTTGACACGGTGTAAGTAATTCGTTCTCATCTAGAAACTTCATAATGTTAGAGCATATAACATGCATCAGAATTCTACTGCAGACAGATGTTAGAGATATGGGTCGATAATGCCTAGGATCACTCCGATCTCCTTTCTTGAAAACGGGAATTACCTGGGCTATTTTCCAGCTAGAAGGTACTTTTTTCTCTTCTAAAGATTTACGGAATATATCTGACAGAAATGGTTCAATTTCTTCTGCGTATTCATAAAATACTCTTACCGGTATACAATCGGGACACGGTGCTTTACCCCACTTCAGGAGCTTTACAATACCTACGCTTTCAATCTCTATCGGATCCATCTCTACTTCCACGCGATGTGGTAAAGTGGAGATATTTTCGATGTTTTCGCACGTGAATGAATTTTTGAATTCGGTGTTAAATACGGTAGCCTTGTCGCGGCTGTCGTCAACTTCCCTTCCATCTTTTATTAGAACTGGCTTATTGTATCCACTACAACTAACTTTTTTTTACATACTTCCAAAAAATTTTAAGGTCTTCGGTGAGGCTCTTAGAGAGAGAATTGTAACGAAAGTCATTAAAGGCATCACGCATCGCATTCTTAACATGTCCCCTTATCTCCTCTAACTTATCTAAATCAGTCCGATGCATCGTCCTTTTTGATCGTGCATGTATCTTCCTTTGCTTTTTGAGTAACCATTTAACATCCCGTGTGTACCATGGGGGATCATTCCCTTCCCTGATTGTCCGTTTCGGTATATGCAAGTCTATACCTTCCCTGACTACACATATGAATCGATGCCACCTCTCTTCAACGTTGCCTCTTGCTACTATGCCTCAAATAGGTTCTAAAACACTTTTGAAGCCTTTTAGAATCTGTAAACGATCCTTTCTTTTCTCTTTTTGCTCGTGGCTGTTAATTTTAGTGTAGCAATTACAGCTTTGTGATTACTTGTTCGCACGGTGGTAGAAATATCCGTGAATAAAGGCCTATTTGTAAAGAGAATATCTAAAATATTTTCGTTACCGTTGAGGCAACGCGTTGGTTCAGTTACGAGCTGTTCGAAATTGTGATCTGAGAAAAGGTCTAGAATAATTTCGCAAGCTGCTTTATCCCTGCCAACAGTAACGTGAACGTAATTAGTCCAGTCGATATATGGCAAGTTAAAGTCACCACCTAGCATTATTGAATGGTCTTGAAATTAACGAGCTATATTATTTATATTATTCCTTAAGGCCTCGGCAATAGTTACACTTGCATCTGGTGGACGATAGAAGGAGCCGATCACAAGTTTCGTACTAGCTACGTTGAGCTTGATCCATAAAATTTCGCACACAGTATCGACATCTATTACATGGGAGGTACTTACTAACAGCTATAAATACACCACCTTCTTGGGAATGCAACCTATCCTTACGGAAAATGTTCATGCTGCTATTAAAGATTTCGGCGGAACTTATATCCGGTTTTAACCAACTTTCTGTGCCTATTACGATATCAGCATCTGTACGACGAATAACGTTTTTCGAGTTCAGGCTGTGTATTACAAACACTTCTGCATTTAACTACTAGAACTGTTAATGTTCGAGATTCTTTTAAGCTACCCCTAACCCGCGATGCTAAATTTATCTGGGCTGTCCGTAACTGAATTTCCTTTTCAGGGTCATCCTCCGTCAGCCTAAAAAACCTCCCAATGCATTCCACATGTCCCCTGCCACCCGCGTAGCCGATTCCCGTTTGTAGTGCATCCCTGATCTATCCAAGGGATCCGTCCTAGACTCAACCCCAGGGCGAAGATAGAGGTATCTGCAGCCATGACTGCCGTAGTCTCTACTTCAGCCCCTCAACACGGCCCTGAACCAGAGGTCCAAAGTCAGTTCTATCGACAATGGTGCAGATGGTTAGCTCAGCAGAAATCTTGCGGCCAATGGCCACAGAGTTCACCCTTTCTGCAAGTCGCCCAAAAGAAGAGAGGATAACCTCCGACTCTAGGCGGCAAGCATTATTGGTGCCGACATGAGCCACAATCCGCAGCTGGCTACACCCTGTAGCATTATGTCATCTGCAAACAACTCAACTTCTGATAGTAATCCATACACAATAATAGTCCTAAAACGCTACCCTGTGGCATTCCCATTTTCACTTCCACTTCTTTTGATACGGCATTTACTACCCTACCTTTTTGTTTTATACCTTTAAAAATTCTTGTGCACATCAAATCGCTTTCTCAGCCACTCCAATAGTTTTTACCTGCTTTACCACAATTTTATTGCTTAACCTGTCAAAAGCCTTTGAAAGATCTAGTGCTACACTATCAATTTGGCCTCCCTACTCAATTTCATCCGAAATATTTAGTATATAACCTACTAACTGAGATTTGTGCGAATATCCTAACCTAACGTTGTCGACTTGAAAAGCACTTACATTCCTCACAGACTTTTCTGATGTGGTTTCATAACAATCTATCCACTAATTTACCTACTACTAATGTCAAACTGATAGCCCTGAAAGTTTCGACGGTATTTGTCACCTCTCCTTTATAAACCGGTACTACTATCGCACTTTTTCAGTCCTCTGGTAAGCAGCAAGTATCGAGACTTAATGTAGTAACATTTCAAGATAAGGCACAGTGTTACATCCTGCTATTCTTAAGACTGTTTGGATAGGATCGTTCTCCGATTTAGACCCTCCCGTTTCTGATTCATTGTCCCTAACGCTCTCACTAAACAAGTTACTTAAATCGTCTTGAATAATAATTCCTAATGGTCTCAATAATCCAATTATTTAAATTTTTCAAATCTTCAGTACCTTCTTCTCCATCCTTATCTATAATTGTCTGAACTCCATCCCTACCCATCAGCATTCTAACACAGCTATAGAAATTCATAGATGCAACCGTCAGTGGTCCTCCTGTATCAATAATATTCTTCATAAAGTCATTTTAGCCACCTTTTTGCTGTAATTAATTTCTTATTTAGATGTTTCATATATTCCTTATTGAATTGCTGTCTCCTTATGTTCTCTTCTCGCCAACCCCTTTAATCGCCTCACGTCCCTATTATAGTATGTAGGTTTTGTACTTCAGTTTATTTTTTGTTCTAAATTAAATAATTCTTCACCATTTTTTTACTATCTCTTTGAACTCGTTCCACTTTGACTCTAATGTACTTATGTCATCTTTACATTTACAGAAACTTTCCCTGAAATATCTCTTCAATTTCGAAATCTGTGCCATTTTATGACTGTACCTGTTTTCAATTTTCGCCACTGGTTTACTGAATCTTCTAATACCCATCAGAACTGCTTCATGATCACTTGTTCCTTCAGTTACTTGACACCCCAGAAGGTTATCATCGGGCTTTATGAGGAAGATATCGAACAGTTTTGATCTCCTTGTATTTTGCTCTACCACTTGCTTAAAGCCTCCTTCCATTACAAAGGTATGTCCCTTGTGTTATTAATTTTATTTCTTGCCCAGCTGAAATGTTTAAATCCCCGCAAATAATGACTATTCTCTTCTCTTCTGATCTCTGACTAAGAAACTCATATTTATCACTCATTCTTTCTCTATGGTAAGCATCCAATACCCTGATTTTTTACTACCCCTGAAATGTACCTCAACTAACTCATGGTGAACTGTAATAGTGTTTGCTAACCAGTATGAATACCCCTATACACTGATCCTCTATCTCTAAGGTACACTCTGTAACCATATGGAAAAACCTCAGTGACTACTTCTTCTTTTTACCAAGACTCTACCCCTATAATGATATGTGATTCATGTATCTCTATTATGATTGCAAGTTCTATTAGTTTGTTCATTATACGTCTGTAGTTCATCAGTAACACTCTTATAACTGACTTTGTGATATTTTCAGCATTAACCTTTGCGTTTCAAATTCTGTCCCCATCAGTTATCGTTTTAGCAGCTTCATTTATGTATTTCGTAATTTTTATTTTTCCGACGTGGATCTATAATCAGTATCCCTTTGAATATCTATCTCATCTCCTCGTCAGCAACCCAAAATCTAGGTCATGCCTAGTGAAACCCCACCTACCAATGGTGTCTACAAGCACAACCCCCAAGACAGAACTAATGCCTTTCCCAAGAAGCATCTCGGTCTCCATGTTTTCCCACCTCACAGTGTGCTTCAACTGTGGCTAATCATTGCAACCAAAGACCTGCACGAATTCCACCCCCGTGTGCTATGCCTCCTTCGCCACCTTCCTCAGTTCACTCTGTATTCTATAACTATTCCCTGCCCTAAAAATCCACCAGGTTTGAAAAAAATGTGTGACCTGGTAGCCTGTAGCTAGCTGATCCTGCAGAAGAGGGCCTACACCTCTCCCATAGCTACTACATATAAGTGGAACCCTTTTATCCCTATTCTTTCCTTGCATGCCCCTATTCCTAAAGACCTCCTGACTCTGGAAATAGCTCAAATCTGTACAAAGGAGGGCAGATAGATTTGTCAGTGGAAATAAAAATGAATACACTCCCCAATTGAAATGATAAAATAGCTGGGTTGGGAGTTTTTGCAAGATAGAAATCATTTTTCAATAATGTCTACTCGTTGAACTATCATTACTACGGACGTTCTGAAAAGTTCTCACTTTTACATTAACTATCAATTTACTATATATTCCGGCACTTTTGAACTCCACGTACCTATAACATTTAAGGTGATCTTGTACTTATGAGAGTAATTGAGACGCAGAATCGTTGTAGCTTGTGGATTGCAGAAGTTCACATTCAACACAACTCGAGAAGTAGCGATGGCTGACTCTATCCACGTAATAATGGCGGAAAAACCCATCCTACCGTTGTATTTGAGACCGAGACTATCCACTAACTATATGTTATTGAAATGAAGTCCACGAACCTCGGGTATCAAGAATATTAAAAAATATGTCTAAGAGTTTATTCTTTCAGCTATACAAATTAAATTTTCTGAGATTCATTTGTAGACGAGGGTGGCAAGAGTACATCACTAATAATTAGCGCTTCCTCTCGTTCATGATAGAAACTAATAAAACCTAATGGACCGAAATACGTTGCCAAGTCCATACGAGCCATACTAATGTATCACTTCAATTACAGTCCTTAATAATACGTATACAATACACATTCATACACAAAAAGTCAATTATTGTCACTGTTGCATAGACACAGCAACCCAAATAACGGCTATGTCGTTTCACCCCCACCCCCTTTTTCAAAGTTGACAAATGATACATTTTGAGAAAACTGAAAATTTGTAATAAACTAAATGTCAGGACATACATCGTATGAAATGTCACTACACATCCCGAAAATTTACAACTAATACGACATACGACATTAATAATGCAGGTAGATAACCCCTACACGAAATAAATTTTTGTACGCACCTAACACTAAAGTAAACAAATGCGAAACAAATATTTGGGCCAGAAAAAGCTCCACTGTCCATTGATGCTGAAAAAAGGAACAAATAAAATCCAAATGATATTCTAATTATTTCTTGTATGTCTGATTGAGTTCTTCACTGAATGTATTTCACTTAAGATGGTCTTGGTCAACAAGTACTATTTGCAGTCAAATGGTCAATATCGCGCGAACAACTATTTGATTGTTAACGCTGAACACGTAGCGCATGTAACACTATATTCTTCAATTGGTCTCTTAAGTTATGTAAGTAAGCAACAACAGAGTTCATGGGATTATAGCTCGTACTCTGAGTCGGAAAGATGAAACGAAAATGATTCGTGTAGCGAAAAAGTAACTCTCTCCAACCTAGGAAAAATAATTTGTATAGAAGAAAATTATGTGTTTGTAATAGCGTTAGTGGATCTGAAGTAGAGTACAAGGAGTTCAAGTAGTTTCAACTCCTAACTATCCCGAACATAATGTCCCGATGAATGTTTGTATGCGTTCAGTCTGCCAGTAAAGGCCCCTGCCAGGCAGACCTCACACACAACGCGCCTGCACGCCGGGATACATATACGACTCCAAACAGGCGCAGAGGCATCAAAACAACCAGGAAAATAAATAGAATCATCTAGAGGCTAAGTGGGACTATTTCTTACAGAGGTCGCCGTACTACAACACAACGGAATTCCTGCGCCAGGCCGCCTATATAAGCGTAGCCGGCCGCTCCACCGCCAGTTCCAGCCTGACCGCTGAACCAGCGTCAACTACAGAAGACCACCGGAAGTTCGCGAGAAGTAGAAGCCGTCACTCTACCCCGGATCAGGACCAGGCTGAAATTCTCGACGGTCTTCTGATAACTGTACCCACATTTGTTTATGGTTTACCTGTTGTATTGTGTACCGAGTAATAAACTTCAAGGAACCGTTAAGTGTAGTTCACTTCAGTGGCGACAAGGTTGGGATAAGAACTCTCGACCATCATGGCTACGCCAGCAGCACCACGGAATGGCAACAGTTCCTCCAAGGACTTCTACATCAGTTCTTCGAATCTCAGAGACAACTGATTGCGGAAGTCAGGAATCTCCGCCAACCCACGGCCCCGCCTCCGTTCCCAGCATTCAACGACGACGTCGAGGAATGGGAGACCTACGAGAAGCGCATAAGACAACACTTCGCAATTCACCACATAACCAAAGAAGAAGACCAACGTGCATATTTCCTTTCCTGGAACCAATCGAAGATGTATGTCTTGCTCACCAAACTTCAGCCACAAGACCCCGACACCCTCACCTTCACGACTATCTGTACGACACTGAATGCATACTACAGACGCCGGTAACATGTCGTCGCGGCCCGCGTCGAATTCTATCAATGCCGGAAGAAGCCCGATCAGACGTATCGCCAGTGGGCGGCCGAACTCCAAGGCCTTAGCAGAAAATGTAAGTTTCAAACTCGTTGTTCCCACGAATCCTACGCCGACGACATGGTGCGTGATCACATCATACAGGCTGCACCAGATGCCGCACTCCGGCATGACGCCCTCAAGTTAGAGGACCCATCCCTGGAGCAGGTCATCGAACTTGCCTACAAATTCGAAATATCTACGGCCGCAGATCGCCGCCTGGAGTCCTGGGCGGATGTGGCCGCAATCCGAACCGACGTAGAGGACACACAGGACGTCGCCGCCATCCAGAGCTCCCAGTCGCGCTCCTCCCGACACCACAACCGGGGACCGCTTCCTCAGAAGGACATCGAACCGGCCCGTTCCGGCAGGGGCACCAAGTCTCGGCAGCAGCAGCGGATCCCGCAGCGCCGACGCCGCAGCCCGCTCCGCCTACCCTCCTGCCCCGCCTGTTATTCAGCACATGAGAGGGAAAATTGTCCGGATCGTTGGGCTGAATGCTCACGTTGCGGCAAGGAAGGACACCTGGCGTCCGTCTGCCGCACCAACACCACCAATGCCAATCCCGGCTCTCGCCGCCCAGGGTCTTACCAAGACAGGTTGAGCGGCGCACCTATGGATATCAATCAGGTAGACACTTCCACAGCATCCAAACTTTTTATTGACGTTACGGTCAATGGCAAGCCTCTGTGCCTACAAGTCGACACAGGAGCAGCAGTCTCATTGCTTAATTATACTACTTATGTGCAAATTGGCTCGCCCCCCCTCTCGCCGGCCCCCAAGCGCCTCCTGACATACAACAAACAGGAAATAGCACTCCTGGGACAATTCACAGCAAACGTCATGTATAAGTCTGTACATCGTTCAGTCCCCTTTTTAGTAGTTAACAGTTCTCTCACAGCAGACTTATTTGGACTGGACGCTTTCCGCTTATTCGGATTTTCAATTGAGGATAACATACACCTCGTATCTCAGCATGTTCCTTTTCCTGAAGTGGACGCCCTTTGCACCGAGTTTCAGGACCTGTTCTCACCAGGCGTCGGCTGTGCAAAGGACTTCGAAGCATCACTCCAACTCCGGCCGGACGTACGGCCTCGATACTTCCGGGCACGCCAGGTACCCGTAGCGCTTCAACAACCACTTCAGGAAGAACTTCAACGTCTCCAAGACGAAGGGATCCTCCAGCCGGTGCGGTTCAGCCCCTGGGCCACGCCGTTGGTCATAGTTCAGAAGCCAGGACGCCGCTTACGTCTCTGTGGTGACTTTAAGACCACCGTCAACCCGCATCTGCTGGTAGACGATTATCCACTTCCGAGACCGGACGACCTCTTCCGTAAACTAGCAGGAGGTACCTACTTTACAAAAATTGACCTGGCAGAAGCATACCTTCAAATCCCTTTGGATATCCAGTCCCGACAATACACAGTCATCAACACTCCCTCTGGCCTCTTCCAACTCAACCGGCTCATGTTCGGCTTGGCCAGTGCTCCAGCGATTTTTCAACGGTATCTCGAACAACTTCTCCAGGATATTCCGGGATGCATCAACTATCTCGACGACATAGTCGTCACGGGACCCTCCGCTGCCGAACATATGACCAACCTCCGCCTACTCTTCCTCCGCCTCCGTGCAGCAGGATTGAAATGCAACCTTTCCAAGTGTCAATTTTTTCAACAATCCATTTCCTACCTGGGTCACATCATCGCTCAGGAAGGCATTTCCCCAGCATTTTCCTATGTGGACGCTATTTCCAACTTACCTCGGCCTCAGGCTCTACATCAGTTGAAATCTTTTTTAGGCAAGATTTCATACTACAGAAAATTTATACCCTCAGCAGCACAAGTGGCAGCACCCCTGTACCACCTCTGTCGCAAGAATGTCCCGTTCCGTTGGACCCCAGCTTGCGAGACCACATTCCACACCCTTAAACAGCAGCTCAAGTCCGCAGCATGCCTCATGCCATACACTCCAAACCTCCCCTTGATACTTGCCACAGATGCATCCGATTACGGTGTGGGGGCAGTTCTGTCTCATAAATTACCAGATGGCACGGAACGCCCCGTAGCTTACATCTCCAAAGCCCTATCGGCTGCTCAGCTTAAATATTCTCAAATCGAGAAAGAGGCGCTAGCTATTGTTTTTGCCTGCTCCAAATTCTATTCCCTTTTATATGGGATTTCTTTTCATCTCATTACCGACCACAAGCCACTCCTATCACTATTTGATCCGTCCACACATCTGCCTACCAAAACATCCCACCGCATCCAGCGTTGGGCACTATTCCTGTCCCAGTTCAGATATACCATGCATTTCCGTACCACCTCCAGGCATGCCAATGCAGACGCCTTATCCAGACTACCGCAGGGACCAGACCTTGCCTTCGACAAGTCGGAACTTCTGGTGTTCCAGATCGACGATGACATACAAGAAGCACTGAAGACATTTCCAGTCACGGCCTCAAAAGTCGCGGCAGCCACAGGGGAGGACCCCCTCCTCCGTGTCATCCGACACCACATCCAACACGGGTGGCAAACACGTTCCCCTCCACGCCATCATCAAGACCTCAAGTTCTACTACTCCATCCGCCACCAGCTCTCAGTAGTAGAGGGAGTGCTTCTCCGCACAGAACCAAATTCCACCCCGAGGGTCGTCGTTCCAAGATCCCTACAACCGACAATCCTCCAAACTCTCCACCAAGGACACGGGGAATTGCCCGCACCAAATCCCTTGCCAGACGCCATGTAAGGCCGATCCATTCTGGATCGGCCTTACCACGGATGTCACGGAGATGGTGCGGCGCTGTACCATCTGTGCCCAACAACTGCCCCGCCCCCCTCAAAAGTTCCTTTCCTGGCCGGCACCGTCCGGACCCTGGGAACGCATTCACCTCGACTTCGCTGGCCCATTCCTAGGCCACCAGTGGCTCCTAGTGACGGATGCCTTTTCCCACTTCCCATATGTCGTCCGTTGCTCCACAATCACCACAGAGGTCACCATTTCAGCCCTCACGAAGATCTTTTCCATCGAAGGATTACCATACGCCATCGTCACAGATAACGGACCGCAATTTCGAAGTCGGGAATTCCTATCCTTCTGTACCGCCAACAATATCCAACACCTCCTCACCCCGCCCTTCCACCCCCAATCTAACGGGGAGGCGGAACGGCTAGTCAGAACATTCAAAACCCAAATGACCAAATACACCACAAGTCACAAACTCGAAGAGGCATTGACACTCTTCCTCAGTTCCTATCGAACCACTCCAGTGGGGGCCAAAAGCCCGGCGGAATTGCTGCATGGCCGCCAACCTCGCACTCTCCTCCATCTCCTCTTACCCCCGCCCAAAGTACAGGTACCTTCGGGCCCATTCCGTTTCACCCCGGGCACCCTAGTCTGGGCCCGCGGGTTTGGCTCCCGGGCCGGTTGGCTTCCGGGGGTCATCCAGCGGCCCCGGGGCCGCCAACTGTTCGACGTCAGCCTGGATGGCCGGATAGTGCGACGCCATCGAAACCAACTACGTCCCCGCTACCCCACGGCACCGTCCTCTTCCACCACGGCACGGCCATCCACTTCTTCCTCTCCTTCCCTGCCACCTCCACCACTCCTGCCGTCTAACCGTTGCTCAGGGACAGTTACAGCGCCACCACCGACGCCACAACCTGTCGGTCGCTCCGACACCCTTCAGCCGCAGCCTCTCGACCACCTGCGGGGACCATCTTCAGCGCCCCCCGTACAGCCCCCGGCCATCGACGCCGACGAACCGATGCCGTTAGCTCCACAAGTACCTCCACCACAACCTGCACCACGACGCAGGTCGGCACGCATCGCCAGGGGAACAGCTCCGTACTCCCCTGGAGGTAGCCTTCATAGTCTGCTCCAGGGCGCCGCGGCAGACGACCTCGCAGACGTCGCAGTCATCGCTTCCCCCCCCCCCGGGAGGGAGGTATGTTCAGTCTGCCAGTAAAGGCCCCTGCCAGGCAGACCTCACACACAACGCGCCTGCACGCCGGGATACATATACGACTCCAAACAGGCGCAGAGGCATCAAAACAACCAGGAAAATAAATAGAATCATCTAGAGGCTAAGTGGGACTATTTCTTACAGAGGTCGCCGTACTACCACACAACGGAATTCCTGCGCCAGGCCGCCTATATAAGCGTAGCCGGCCGCTCCACCGCCAGTTCCAGCCTGACCGCTGAACCAGCGTCAACTACAGAAGACCACCGGAAGTTCGCGAGAAGTAGAAGCCGTCACTCTACCCCGGATCAGGACCAGGCTGAAATTCTCGACGGTCTTCTGATAACTGTACCCACATTTGTTTATGGTTTACCTGTTGTATTGTGTACCGAGTAATAAACTTCAAGGAACCGTTAAGTGTAGTTCACTTCAGTATGGTTTTAATGAAATACATTGTACACTCTTCTTTCCTTTCTCACTACCAGGATAAACTAAAAGATATACATTAGCTCTATGACTATCACGCACTTGGTGTAAGTACTCATATAAAATTTTGAACTTTTTGATTTCGCTGGTGATCTTATCTTTGTATTGCCAGTTTTATACCTCATTTTTTTTTTAAGACCACCGCGATGTTCTCTTGTTGACTGACGTTTACACTTTCTGTAAAATCCACATACTTTGGTACTATACTCTAGGGCTGCTTCTTAAATACAAGCTCGTACGGTACCATAGACTTCGAATCATACGGTATCTCATTTAGAATCTCTCCCAACTCATCTATTTTCGGAACACAGATTTGGTGCTGTTCGCTACAGTGCGTTCTTAATCACTTACCGATCTCACGCATCGCCCTCTCTGCCATATTGCTACTGGATTCTTCTAAACTTCTGTCCCTTCCTTCTCTAAACCCTCGGACCAACGCCTGCTGTGGAACTGATTGGCCTTGTCTTGTAATCTCGTGGCTGCCGTACTACAGGAACGTATTCTTTGACGACTTTACCATCTAACACTTCAATACTAGCCTTCTTTAGCGGGTACAGTTTAATATATTTTGAAAACGTTTCGAGGACAACTAGAATCTAAGTGACGTCCACTAAGGGCATAGGCACTAACCGGCACACTTTTATCAACTCCCGAACATTGTTGGGAATCACCTTTTTTTATGTGAATTATTGCTATATTGTCTATTTGACTCGCTGGAAAACGTCACAAGTTGACAACTGCTCAGAAATACGTCCTGGCTTGGTTACAAAAGCAATATTTTTTTCACTACGCAAAGAACCTTGCACGCACGATAGTGCTCATGACAAAGGTGGTGTTGAATGATAAACGCTTCAACGGAGGCATTAGGAACTCGTAGTTTCCAATCCTTTGTACTGCGCTGAAATAGAATGCCCCAATACTGATATTAAAACTTATTTAAGTTTCTGTGCTTCTGTTTCCTGATCCACGTATGCCATCAGAAACTAGTTCCACTCAAGTGTTCATCTGGAAAGTGGATAGCGAGTTTAATTCACGGAGGATACAGCTCGCAAAAGAGCTGAACAACTGCCAAACACTTCATTAATAGCATGGTTAAAACACTGCGAAGAAGACCGCTTTGCTGATATGTTGTTATACGCGGAGGTAACGAAACGTTACACGTGCAAAACTTCCAGGAGGAAATTCTTTAGACAAAAACGCGGTGCACGTGTGCTCCAACATCCAGATATGATTATGACCGACGTTATTGGACGTGTGTATGCCGTCAATAACAACAACGCTGAATGCTATTTAATTTTGTTGCACACAACAGTACTGGGATACTACTTTAGCTGAAGTTTCCACCAACACCTTACCACAACGGCTCAGAAATCTATTTGCAATCATCATAACAACCTGAGCTCCCCCAGCCCAAGAAGGTTATGGGAAGAATATAAATAAAATCTGAGTTATCAGTCCATCAACTATTGCACTGAAATTTATAATGAAGCACTTTCCACCTAGTAGAAAAATGTAATGTATTTTAATGGCAGGGAAAACCCTACTTAAGCTTGAGCTAGCGTCGCGTATTCGTGTTACCCATGAAATGCTAAATAGAGACGTTTGGTGGGAAAAATGACTACGGCGCAATTGAACGCCAAAACAAATCTCGGTTGATTGCTTATCAGCTGTTTCTGAAATAATCTCAAGTTTTATAGACATCCAACAAGGAGGAATATTTTTTCTAGCTGTACCAGAGAAGACTTAAAGAAGTTCGTCATCAACTTGCTACTCTCCGAGGTGCAACGGCGGCGTGAAATAGCTCTCACGTTAGCTCCATCCGGTATAGTATCGACGTTGTTACGTGGAGGACGAACAGTGCAGTCCACTATTAAGCTGCCCCTGCACCATAAGACAAACCCCATATGTAATAATAAGCACTGGTGTGCAAAACTTAAGGGCAAGTTAGATAAAGTGACATAACGTGTTAACTACTAGGAATGAAAGTATGGGAGGATGTTGCTACAGGTCTCCTACACGAGCACAGAAAACAGTACGTTAGATGGCGTGAGGCTAATGCAACTACCGCGACAAACGTGTTTGGCACCGCAACAAAAAGCAGTTCAAGGAACGGGACAAGATCGTGTGCGTCAGCAACCGAGCTGTTAGTGTGCACTGTCACGATTCATTGTAACATGGCTCGGAGAGAACAACTGGGTGACTTCACACAGAGAAGAATTATCGGGAAACCGAACTAAAAGGCCAAAGTATAGAACGGCACCGGCAATTTTAAGTCAGGCTCCCCGTTCCCTTAACATTCCTGTTTGCAAGGCTTGCCTCGCAACATTTGAAGATCCACATACCGTTCGTAGGTTCAGCTTGCGCCTCCCCCCTGGCCGCTTCATCAGCGCTAGGATCCGTCCTCGGGGTTACCTGAGCCAGGCCCACCAACCCACTTGAGAACCAAGCCAGCAGACTACCTTGCCACTTCGCAGCCACCCCCGCCGCGGAATTGGGCTCTTCCGAATTACCCGCCATTACGGCAGGGACGGTGAGGCAAGGCGCCTTCTGCCACCCTTTATGGGTGGGTGCCCACGGGGAACCAACGTGAAGGCGGCGCCCGCCACGAACCAGGCCGAAGACCCTCCCAAAACCTGGCCGTATAGCAATGCCTCTCTGTGGTTCCCACACGAAGTCCCCAGCCCTACCCTAACCCCGCGGGATGGGCGGAAGCCGTAGCGACCGAGAGCCTTGCAAGAAGGCCCCCCAGCATCCACTACGCCAGCAGGCCGAACGTATCATCCTCGAACGCAGCGTCCCACACCGGGGGGGTTGCTCCTAGTATGCTTTCTCCCGCGCCCGCCTGACACTTGTGTCCGGTGCAAGCACAGGATCCCACACACCAGTCCCGGCACTACAGAATGCGCTACCGGTTCACACATATATAGTGAACCTACTATGGCAACATAGAGACATGCTCCCACCAGCAGAAGTGCATTCCTGACCCCAGGGACTGAGCCCAGAGGCGGCAAGCCGCAACCAAGCACAGCCCCCAACACCGTGGTACTGGCCCCTTCATACGACTCCAGGGTCTATGCTACGCTGACAGCAGGGGTGCACTAAGCCCCTGGGGTGCTTGGTTTGCGCGAGCTCCTACCCTACATCTCATGTTACTGGTAACACCAGTCACCCACAATGTAAAATGTGGAAGTCCGCCAGCAGATTTAAGGGATTGTCTCGGATTCTAAGACCCAGAACGCCTAAAACGCCCGGTAAACACCTCACGCGACTGCCCTACGTGGATTCCCTATAGGACGGCTTGAGTAGGCTTACACCATCCTCCCCTAAAAACATTGGTGTTTACTTTCTTGTTTTTTTTTTTTTTTTTTTTTTTGCTTTAGCCAGTTACATTGAATAATGGAGCTCTTATATTTATATCATGCCTTTAGTTTTAGTCACATTTAAGTAAAATAAGATAATCGCTTTCTTATTGGGCGCAGCGAGAGTTATCATCACATCTGCGATGTCTTCTTGGTATGTAGAGCGTCTTTTAATATGGTTCTTCTGCATTCGCGGTGGCGCCTACATCTTAGCAGAAAGTGGTAAATATCCTCCACTTCGTCACAGGATTCGCAGTTCGGAGAATCAGAGACCTTCAGTAGAAATTTTTTATCATTTAACCAGATGTATCCCGTTTTTAACCTACTAAACATCGTGACTGCCTTCCTGGAACCATGGTTTCAACGTAACTTTAGGTTCTCTTGATAGCATTGCTTCCCTTGAAACGTTTGAAGATTCACCGCCAGGGCCACTTACGTGATCTCTCTGTCAAACATTTAATCCATATTGACAAGCAACCATGTTCTAATGCTTGGGACTGGGTAGCTTGCCAGTATCTTTAAGTGTAGACGCCGTGCGGTATGCCGGGAGCTGGTCTCGGATACTAGAGCTTGATGCGCTGCGACACCGCAAGCGACTGCTCCTTCAGCGTACCCAAAGAATGTATCACTTACTTTTGCAAGCAGCGGACACTCTAGACACAGTGCAATACAACGCTTATGTTTGCCACGTTACTAGAAACCTCTTCTCAAGGCAAAGTCAAAAGGGGGACACTGTGTGAAGAAAGTACAAAGTCGGTACACATAGTAGTTTCCAAGCGTCCACTTAGTTAGCACGCATTATTCATGTATTCATGCCACCAATGGTAGTGAGAAACCCTTCCACCGGCTCTAGCAGGAATCCACTTTGAATTATGTATTGGAGGCAGTCGTTAAGACTATCAAGAAGTAAAGTGCCGGGTTTATAAGCCAACATAATTATTTATCCACTCTCTGGCGACTTAAAGAGGGACCTCCTTCTCGTTTTAGATCGACGATGTAACTTTTATGCATTCTCTGATTTTTAGTAATCAACTAGAGGATTTCCATGCGTTCGAGAATTTGTAACTGATACTTTCCTTCGTTAATTATTATGTTAAACGATATTTAACTTACCAATCTTAGGCAATCATTTAAAGAAGCTACCCACATGTTAGTAGTTATTTTTCCAGTAAGTCTTTTCCTACCTATTTTTTTACAGACTCGACTGAATATGAGTCTAAACAACCGACGGTAAATGGAGCTGGGATAGACTCGTGCCAAAGGGGTAAGAGGTGTTTTCTACGCTCGTTTACACGCGTCATAACCTCATTTTGTATGATGTACAGATGTGGGTTACCATACAGTTAAAATAGCACAGAATACAAATATCTTTCCCTCGCTATAACAAACCAGTCCCGCAGAGGGAGTGATAGGGCAAACATAGTTGGAGAGGAAGAGATACAAATCCTTGAGCGAAACGAAAGAGATTCGGACACAGCCAAACAGCCATTCATAACAGTACGACACCAATTTACTCAGTGGATATGTCGCGTTACAGTTAAGCTGAGGCGTGGCCCCATGCGGTAACACGCTACTCGCCGCTCGCGTAATTACAACATCGCAGAAGGCGTTAGAATCACAAAAAACGTGAGTACAGTGAAAAACCATTGCCTAATCTGTGTTAATCACGGCCACAACCAGTGTTAACAGAGTGCATGAAACAAGCAGTGTGAAAATTTCGGCCAAGATGCCCTAAAGCTAATCCCAAACAAGTCTGCAGGAGACAAAAATGAATTGCGTTCCTTTAGTGATAATGTTACAACAGCTCTTTCATTGGAACCTAAAGAATAGCATGATATATTATGAAAGATTTTCAAATCTAAGGGCAAGTAAGAGGTAGAGGTTGCTTGTTAGATAGAATTTAAAAGAATGATCTTCAGTCAAAGCTATTCTAAAGGAAAATAGTAGGCAACATCGATCCTTGGATTTTTACTCATATAAGTTATTCTAAGCCGGACAGAGGCCCAAGCGTGGTGGATAAGCGGTAACGCTCTGGCCTTGCATTGATGAGGACGCTGGTTCGAATCCCCAACGGGGCATCCAGATTTGGGTTTTCTATGATTTTCCCAAATCACTCCAGGCCAACGGCTGAATGCTTCCTTTAAAAGGCCTTCACATTCCTTCATACATATCCTTTCCCGCTTTTAATTACCTCTCGACGAGGCCTAAAGGCAACGGGGAGAAAAAAAAAAAAAAAAAGCTGGACAGAGGAACTGGAAATCAATTACCGAATGGATATCGATCGCTCTCTAAGTTATCATCACATGATTTCACTCGACTGGATGCTACTGAAATGGAAGAATTCGATGAGTTGGTACATAAATAATCTATAGCGATCTTCATACATAAAAACGAAGAATCCAAACAGTTGTCAGCGCACAAGTGCCAAAACTGACTCTTCCTCAAGCTGTTGATATGGCGCTTTTATAGGTTTCTGCTATGTTACCGCAGTGAGAAAATCTGAAACCAAAACCTTGCATAGCGGAAATAGTAGAAGTTTCTTGAAGAAGTGTAATACATGGAGAAAGGTAGTGTAAGCTATCTGTTAAATTTTGTTAGACAAAATTTTATTCTCAGACCACGAGTTAGATTGGATAGAATATTATTGCATTTAATTTTTACAGTTAGTTTTTATGTTAATTCAAGTTAGAAAGCAGTTTTCAAGATAATATTTTCAATTTTTTCAATTTCATCAGTTTTCGGCATTCGCCTGGAGTGGGAAAGTTCATATCTAAATTATTTATTTTCGGCTAAACGATTAAAGTTAGGATATTTTTCATAAAAACTAAAGTTAACGTTTATTTAAAGATCTAGCGATTGGTAAAATTTCAGAAAGATTGAATTATTTTTATTTTCAAGGTCACAAGTTATATAATGAAACCTTCAGATGTGAGATGAGAAACTGATCAGTTATCGGAGAGATTCTCATGGAAAGTGCAGCCGCTAGGTTTTCCCACGCTCCGTGAGTACCAGAACTTTCCTGGTTAGTAGCCACAGCGAGCGAGTCAGTCTTCAAGTAGCAATCGGCGCGACACCACGTAAGCTTCAGTAGTCAGTGCAAGTTTTATTTTGGGAGTAATGTCTCTTCTTTTAGTCAAGTTGAACATATTCGCGTTAAAGTAATTTTCCGAAATGTGGAGCCTCGGGATTGTTTGAATTTACTAAACGGTGGAACAATGGGAGCGTGAGATTCTCTTTCATTTAATTATTACAACTAAAAGTTTGAACTTGGAACTATTAGGGTGTGGTCTGGCTTGCCCGGTTAATCGAACTTGTAAAACATTACTTTGGAAAAGTCGTCTGATTGCCTGTACAGTGTTTGGTTTTGTGAAATTTGAATGAATATAATTGTTTAAATGGCAATGAACTGTTTATTGAACTTTACCTTTTTATAGTTTTCTGGTTAAAATCTATGTGGCGGCCATATTATCCTAACTAAGCCAAAACTGTAGCATCCAAGGCTACACATGGTCAGAGTTAAGATTGAGCTTTTTGCAGAACCCCACTGCAAGCAGTTGCCTTACAGTAGTGCGTTTAAGTATAGAGTGCAGAAGTTCAATAAACTGTCAATTGTGCAGTAAAGTTGACTACAATGCTATAAATTGTAAAAGTAACACAATATTCAAAAGAGTCCAGTATATTACTTGCAGTTATTGTCACATGTGGGTCATTCTGTGTCAGATTGCCAGACCAAACGAAACAAATTTTATAAATGTCGCAACACCGTTCACTTTGCATCCAAGTGTAAAAATAAGTTTGGGGATAAGACACATACAAGCAGCAAAACAGAGACAGCACGAATACGGGCAGTCGTATTTGCGTTCACTAATATGGTTTAGTATACCATACGGCAGTGTCAATTAGAATGTCATAAAAATCATCATTCACAAAAACATTCAATTTTTGATCAATTCAGTTGATCAAATAAGGTAAATAAACCAAGCAGTGTTAAAGACAGACACACACACATAAACAGACAGCCAGTAACACAAATCAAGAGAATTTCATCAAACATTGTAAGATCTCGTGGCACAGTGATATTAAAATTGTAAATTCATCAAAATAATTACCTCACCCTAGAGAAACAAGTTTACATACGACGCTACCATGTATCGATATTGTCAAGAGTGGAGAGAGATAACTTATCAGACAAGAAAACTAGAGTAGTGAATTTAAGTACTGGCCATAGACGCCCTCCACAGACGAAAGAAACTTGCCAATTCGAAGTCAGTACTAGCCAGAAGAAATCAGCAGTCAGAAATATAATAGTGATGTTTTTCTCGGCGTTGAGAATTAATATAATGTTCTCGGGTGAATTGCCATGTGAACAAGAATTTTACGATATTTCAACGATCAGATTTCTTTGTTGCCATCTTCTGATGAAGTACCGGATGCGGCTGAAGGATGGTATCTTTATAACCTAAGATTTAGACAAGTGCGCACGAAGTTGACGTGCACGACGCTGATTTGCAAACTTATGCAACGCCTTGGCACTAGAGTGAGGATAACACCGGTAGCCATCTGGTGTGGGCACAGTTGGTCTGGACCCACACCAAAACATCTTGCTGCAAATCACTGCCCAATGTTCGATCGGAGGAACATTATCAAGTACAAAACAGAAGAAGAGAACGAACAGCCAGATGAGCCAGCGACACCTGGCAAACCTAAACAAACCACTAAATACACTGTTGCAAGTTTGATTAAACGTGGTCCTAGGAAAGAGAGAATTTTCGGTATAAAGGTTCAAGGGAAAAGAAATAAAGAGGCTACAATAAGAGTAGGTATCTCTGGGAGCTGCGATATGTGACTCCAGGTCACCCCGCCACCTGCCGGGCCTGAGATGGTAGATTGCAAATACGCGATGCGCCTCCAATCGGAGAACCAAGATAATACATACAGTGACCGCGGAAACATTCGGCATCATACATATATTAATGTTGGTTCCACCTCAGACACCGTACACAAATTGAAAATATCATCACATCCATAGACCACACGAATTTACTTAACATTCAGTAACCATTGAAATAATTAGAATATTTTCGTATAGTGAGGTCAGTTGCTCAGGGGATTACACCCCGTCTGTATCTATGTAGAACAATGATGCATTTGAGATAATGTAGTGTGAGGCATGTGCAGATTTTTACAGTAATTAACCTCTTTTTCAGCTTGGCTTTCATATTACAGTAGTATGTAGTCCAGCGTTTCAATTATTCTCCCCCCTCCTGCGGCCACCTGCCATCAAAAGCACCGCCACCCTCCCCACCCCCTACAGCCAAGGCGCCGCCTACATTAAAACTTTATTAAAATTTCTTTCAGAGGGATAATAAACGTCCTTGTGTAGATTGCTTCATTCCTCCTCGCCTTTTAATTAAAATTTATGTCAGAGGGATAATCAACGGCCTTGCGTAGATTGCTTTACTCCCCACTTCTTTTTTAATCAAAATCTGTGTATTTAATAATTGCCATTACGGACCGGAGGTCGCCGGGGTCTTTCCCCCTCCACCGGAGCCACGTGCAGACTGCTACGTGTGTGCCTCGACCGGTTTATCGCCCTCCACAAATTCTCCCAACCGACCCTTTATGCGCATGATTTGATATGTTTGTTTTGTAATTTCTTGTAAATCAGTGTATATAGACTTTGTTTTAGGTAAGAAAATTATTTAAAGTCCATTTAATATATTTAAGAACCGAATGATGCAAGAGAATTTCTTAAATGTTTGTAATTCTATGTATTAATGTAAGTTACGGTGTCTACAGGACAATTTTCTACCGTTTGAAATGATTTCTGTAAATAATTTTGTATTTAAGTATCTATAATTACCATTTCTGATCATTTTGTAATGTTGTTAATTAATTTTGTATTAATTCCGATTGTTTTTAATATGTTAGATTGTTTGAGTGATTGTTAATGATCGAGAAATATCGGGCGGATGCCTTTGAAGAATTCTCGTAATTTCGATAGAGAATATATAAACAGATCGCCTGGACAGAGAAATTCAGTCAGTTAGTAAGTCAGTTTAGTTGACAGTATTCAGTGTTACAGAGTGTTTCAATCATTCAGTTGAGTTCACAGAGATTATCTTTGCGATTATTCAGAAGTGCATATCTGTATTGTATATATGCTTGTGAATATCGCTGACTTGTTTGGATCAAAATAAACGAACATCAACATAACATTTTTTGGTGGATTTTTTTAAATTAATTAATCAGTAATTAAACCACCGAAGAACCTTAATAACGTCATCGATTGACAGGGTTAGAAGGTGACTGAGGATGTCCCATTTTGATTTAGAATTCGCCATTCTTCAGTTTAGATGCCCTAAATTACTTTAAATAGACACAGATAACTTGGGAGGTAGAGTCCCCATAGTGAAAAGGTTGTCGGTGTTATGAAGGACGAGGCAAATGGCACCCTGATTTTGGAGTTTCCTGGGTTGCGGGAAGAAATGAATACCAAGTAATCAGTGGAGATGCCACATTTTGTGCCTAGGAACATCTCTTGTAGTATAAACTCGTAACCTTTCTCCAGAGCAGAGCCTTCATGGTTGGATCCTCAAAAATTACGCCATACTTTAGGTATGTTTTCAACCGAAGTGAGAAAGATCCACTTCATTCCTAAATGGTTACAACAGATATCATCATGTATTATTACTTCAACCCACATGTATAGAAAAACTGTAATCTGTATACCCAGATTCACAACGGTATCCTCCTGAAGGAGAGGCCAGCACTATCGGCGAAATGATAGGTGACAAAATTGTAAGTGTTTGATTTAAAAGTGACCTCTTCACAGCATCAGCTAATCGTTTGCACAATTTGAATAGCTGTATGATGCAAATTGAAATCGACACTTCACGAAAATACGTCACACACCCTTTGCGTTTGATAAAATAGTCTTCTTTTATAAAGACAACCTGTAGACTTCGTGTTGCTAACTTCGCTTCACGCATTTTTATAATAGCATTAGAGACCAGATTGATGAATTGTGGGCAAGTGTTCTTCCATAAACGGGATTTAACAGGCTAATACCATCCACCATCACTTCCCCCACAGGACGTGTCGTTGAAGTGTGAATCATAGTATGCTCGATTACACATACTCATACACCAATTTCAGTTGGACTCTTGTACTGGTAGCAAAATGTAACGCTATATTTGCAGTCATATACAACGTAGAGAGTTTTAGCCTTCCAGAGTTATCAAGCTGAGTTTTTAGCGATTGACTCTGTCATGCGGAGGTGGAGGGTTCTATTGCTGGTCCGGCTGTTCATTAGTATCTGTTGTTTTAGTAATTTAGACAGAAACAACCGTTTTCGACAGCGAAAATCACGTTTAGTGGTGTTTGTGGTGGTCGGTATGAGTTTTTATTCGTATCCATTTGATACAACTTTTAATGTATGTTTGGCTGGGAGTCCTTGAATTGTTATTCATATTCAAAAGTACCTGTTTCGATTTTCCGAGCGCTCCGTCTACGTAAACCTACAGTATTCCGTTTCGGTATGGGCAGGGAGGAACTTAATCATATCGTGATTTAGGTGATACGATCTTCACTCTCCAACTAACAGGCTGTCAAACAAGTGAAAATTCTCTCACTTTACACTGATTTCAAAATTCCTACAGCCACAATACAGAAATTCACCGAAAATAGCGTCCACGAAGTTGTAGATGATGTTAGATAATTCATGAAATTTTTTCGTCAGTGCCTGTGTCTGTTCCGAAGTCTAAAAGGATCTCGTGTGCAATTCCCAAAGGGTACATAGTGAACAACGCGATGGTGGATTGGTGAATTGTGGGACAAGTGGTCTTCCACAAACAGGATTTCACACGTTTACGCCCACCACCACCACTTCACCCACAGCTGGTGTCGTTGACAGATTGATGGATTGTGGAGCAGGTGTTCCCCACATACAACAGGCTTACCCCCACCACCACAACCTCCACCACAGCACATGTCCTTCCGTGGACAGGACTGAACAGGTTTACCCCCACCACCACTAGACCCTGTTTAATGCCCAACCCGCCAGCTAGCGTCAGTGCTGAGAGATTGAGCGTTGAGCTGATACACCGGCGAGAACAATAGTATCGGGCGGGCCATCTCTGAACACTGTTTAATGTTATTTTAGACGATGGTAGGTTATTCGTGAAAATTTTCCTGAGTGTTTAACTCACTCAGGGCAAATATAAATGATTAGATAGTTTATTATTCAATTATTGCTTAATCTAAAACTGTGTGGGTATTTAGTCTAAAACGATAGTTATTAGACTAATTTAGCTAGTGCTAAATCACAATCATTTGAAAAAAAAAAAATGCACCTACTTGTCTTTTTCGGGGTTTGCACTGCGCAGCAAAAAAATAAATAAACGCAGCGCAAACCCCTAAAAAGACAAGTAAGTGCAATTTTTTAAAAAAATAACGCCTTGGAAAAGTGTGAAATTTTGTACACAATCATTTGATTTTATATAATCACCAACTGATTCATACATCTAAAATGTATTATTCTGATTCATAAAAATTCTGAAGAGCAATTTTCAGGGTTTGGAGTACGGAGTTCAGGGGTTCAAAATCCCAGTATGTGTAAAAAGCTAGTTTTTATGTCAACTATATAGTGTTTCATAATTTCAGATATTTAGACTGCATTCGACACTAAACAGTGTATTTATTCTTCCGCTGTACAAACTTCGATACAGAAATCGGCATTCGCCTGAAGCGATCTGGGGGTAACCGTAGAAAACCGAAATCTAGATGGCAGGACACCGAATGATGGCCCGACGGTTACAGCCTTACTATGTTCTTTTCCTTCCTTCATGGTTTTAACATGAAAGTGAACTGTGTTGGTAATAAAATTAGCTTAGGGAAATATTTCTGGATACTTGTTATTCAACTGAGATCTTTTTGGTAACTGCAGTACTGTATATCATGACATATTCGGCACCATGAACGTGCCAGAATACCTTCATTATTTATTCTTTTTTACAATTAATCATGTTATTCAGTAATCCATTTCCACTATTATTGTAATGTATCTTAGGTGATGCAGTTATTGCTGAACGTGGGAATTCTACGATGACTGTGGCGCTGCTGTTTGATGATTGTTTATAATGTAACTCGACCGGACAAATCGAAAGTAAGAATAAAATTGTTCGAAATCTTACTTAATTCTCGGGATATACTGCCTCAAAATTGAGATGATTAGGCTGAGATGTGAAAAAGCAAAGAAATATCTTTCCTCCATGGGTTCATCCCGCTGGACATACACAATGGAAGTTTTCTTCTCTTACTACCGATTGTAGTTAGGTTGAAACGCGGCCTGGACGAGAAGATAAACGTCGTCAAAGGCACAAGGAATTAAATGTATACATAAATTTTGGCAGTCGATATCTCGAGAACTATGCGATATATATATATATATATATATATTTGTTTTCGATTTTTCTCATCGAGTTACATAAGAATCCAACATCAAATTGCGCCCCCACGGCTACAGCAGTGCTGCCATGAACGATTTTGTCTTTTACACATATGTTGAACAAACAACGAATGTTTCTGCTCACTTGTACGTGCAGTAATTGAGTTGGTGGCACCGTTCGATATCATTTAAATCTTCTGCTACCACCACTGTGTGTAGTAAGGAGAGCTGGGCACAATTAATCCTAAAGTTAACTTCGTTAATCGTTAATCCGCTACTCAAAAAGTTAACTTAGATAATCGTCCAAGCGTTAAATTTTTCGCAAGTTACAGTTATCTGTTAAAAGTTAACCATCAACAATACATCTATCCAATGTCCCTCTGGAAATTGATTTCTTACTGGGGTTCTACATTTTAATCAGCTTCTCAAACGTATCGGATTCAACAACATGTAGTGAAATCATGTTGGCAACGAAAAAGTTTACAATGATTGGTCAACATTAGCTTGAGATACGCAGCTTTCGGCAACTAAGACGCCAAAAGATTCATCAATGCTTTGTCGACAAAACATTTTATTAGCAAATGGAGATTGAAAAAAAAAAAAAAAAAAAAAAAACTTCTGCTGCTATCTACACCAGAAGAATCCACTGCACTTGAAGAAGGCTTTGAATTGTTTTGCACTTTCCCGTGAATTGGCCCTGCTTTTAATTTTTCTTCAATCTTTTGATATATGCATCCTCTTCTTGTGTTATTTAAGATTATTAAGGATAGAATTGTGAGCCTAGATTATAAATAGTTTAGGCAGACACAGTTTGCATTAATAAATGAACTGTTCTCCAAATCTTGATTTGAATGCAACATAATCGCCTAAATTTGGCCAAGGATCTTCTCGTTACTATTGCACGCGTTGCTGCTTTCACTAACAGATTATAAATCTTCAGTTACCATGATGTAAACATGTGACTAATGCTAGTTTAATTTATTTTACTATCAAACTCCTAACCAACTCAAACTAGAAAGGGGCACTATATTCCCCGTAGTAAAAAAGTTAGGTTATAAAAATTTGAAAATCGGCCACCCCTCGAATTTGAAACGAGTAGTGAGCGCCGATTTGCAGATGTAAAATACAAACACTCCACCACTTTAGCATTCCTGCTCACACCCACGCCATTCCTAACAATTCAGCATAACAGTTATATATGCATCATACTCGCACTTCACATTACCTGATTCGTTTGCTATTCGACTCGATGAACGTGGCGCACAATTCAAACAAATGAAATGCCGTCAACAACCAATGTAATGGGCTAAAGTTAACTGAAGTTCAATTTAGCGGAAATTAAGAAGAACGTTAATGATTTTTTAGGTTAACTTAAAAGTTAAATTTCTGTAATTTTGTTAACTTCTTTAATCAAATATTAACGGTTTTCTGTCCAGCTGTGGTAGTAAGTAGTTGTGCAAAACGCAAGCTGCTCTTACATCTCTCATGATGTACAATTTATTTTCAAAAATTTCCTGAACACACAAAACCGTAAAGATACTATACCGAAGGTGCATTCTACAGTTTCGAAATCTCGAGAAAGCAGGACGTTGAAAACCTGATGTTCATAATTTCCAGTTACATGTCTCCTTGGATATGGTCTCATTAGATTTTTTGATGAAGGAAAAGACTTGTCTCCAACAAAAACGTACATCATCGACTCAACAACAGTAGGTATAAGTTCAGGAGAGGAAAGTAGTTAGTGTATTTTATCAGTTTATAGCCTGATGCACTACTAGCAAATACATTTGTATCGATGAATCTTCCCATAGCTTCAAAATCAAAGGTAATAAATTTCTAATCGCCGTCCACTGCTTTCCTTTCTGCCAAAATGTACTTATTAGGTGATTTAAATTTCTTATTCGGCATGGAATAATGCTTCAAAGGGCTTGAATAATAACAACTGTTAATAATAACAACAAATGTTTTCTTCAAGTGTCGCATATTTCGAATGTGCGTTACTTGGAAACTGTGTCTCAAAATGCGAATCACCACGCTTCTCGTGTCGCACACGCGCGTCATGCCGCTCGTCTCACGTCACCTCACACTCGCTATACGCGTCTCAACTTGTGTCTTGCCTTAAGGCGCGTGGTGGGCAGTTAGCGCCTTTCGTCTTTTACCGCCTGCCGGTGGATCGAGGCGCGCCTTCCTTGCTAACATATGCGGCAAAGATAAAAGGCGTTCCCTATCATGCGCCGAGGGTCGCGCCTTTAGCGTGCTTTACTCTCGTGATCGTTCCACAAATAGTAGCAAGTCTCTCCCTTCCACCTGCTCTAGCAGGAGCCTACTTTGGTTGAATTATTGCGGGCAGTCGGTTGGCAATCGTGAAGTGAATTTGCCTAACGTGTCTCTGAGCCGCGATTAGCCGTGTGTAGAACACCGGAGCTTCCCCCAATTATTTGAGGTCCCAGCAATTACTTACCCTTGACTGTATTGGCCATCTTCCAGCCGGCGTCTGCAAGTATGTAGCTCCATTTACATCTACATATATTTTCAACAATTCACAAAATTGTGGGTGACAGAAGGTGCTTTGCACCAAAACTAATTTCTACTTTGTGTATTCAATCCCAAATTCACGAGGGAAGAAAGAATTCATATAAGCACCAACGCAACAGGTTTGAGGTAATCATGAAATAAATACCAACAGATGAAGTTCCTGACAGTTTTTAGAACTTCTGTGGAGGCAGATAGTTGAATACAATATTTTTACAGTGGGGATTTTGTAGCTGCGCACTACATGCCGCTAAATAACAATAGTAACCAGACGCTCTCTGGGAGTAAGAAGGGTGGAACGGTGGTGATAGAAGTTAATTATTTTCTGTAACGGTCCTTTGTGACTTAAAATATTACTTTTAAGCTTCGGAGTTCCCAAAAAACTTTCCATAAAGATTGCGGGAAACTGCTCTCCTGCCGGGTGTCTGCGGTTGAAGATTTCCGAGAACAGTGCGTGTAGACCCCTGATGACTGGCTAAGTCATGAGTCTAGTAGCTTCTGTGGACAGACTCAGGCGTAGGTTCCCACAAAGAAAGTGCTGTAAAGGTATCCTTTCCGAAGGCGCTTTGGTGACGTGAAATAACAGTGTAGGTTTATTACCGATTTCACAGCGTCACCGCTCAAGGAAATGACTTTTGTCATACTTAATATTGCATATCACGAACAGCTACAAACTATCAAAGCTTACCACACACCACAACGGTTTTTGCATGTCAATGTTATCTTTTATTAACTCTTGAATTGCTCAGAAAAGGAACACCTTCTCGTTTTACACTGAAGAGCCAAAGAAACTGGTACACCTGTCTAATTTCGTGTAGAGCCCCCGCGAGCACGCAGAAGTGCCGCTACACGTCGTGGCATGGACTCGACTAATGTCTGAAGTAGTGCTGGAGGGAAGTGACACCATGCATCCTGCAGGGCTGTCCATAAATCCGTAACAGTACGAGGGGCTGGAGATCTCTTCTGTACAGCACGTTGTAAGGCATCCCAGATATGCTCAATAATGTTCATGTCAGGGGAGTTTGGTGGCCAACTGAGGTGTTTAAACTCAGAAGAGTGTTCCTGGAGCCACTCTACAGAAATTCAGTACGTGCTGGGTGTCGCATTATCCCGCTGCAATTGATCAAGTCCGTCGGAATGCACAGTGGATATGTATAGATGCAGGTGATCGGCCAGGATGCGTTCTTGCGTGTGACAAAATTAAGTTCACCATGGAAGTTGGGGTTGTCAAACAACTTCCCTTTACGGACGTGATCGTGAGGCGGAAGGTAGATGGTTCCCTGGGTCACGGAGTTTATCGCAAGCCCACGCACACGAATCGCTATTTGCATGCAGCCTCTCACCACCATCCAGCAGTGAAACGTGGAATTTTAAAAACTCTAACCGTTCGTGCTTCCGTAGTCAGTGACGAAACGAGCATAGCCGCTGAAAAAGAAATTTTGAAGGAGATGTTTCTGGCCAACGTTATCAGTGAGGCCACCGCAAGGCTTGAACCTCAAGCACCACCTTACGTTTCAACACCGGAGGTTGAAGCCAGTAGACAAACAGACGGACCCATGGCAGTATTACCCTACGTTCAGGGGGTAACGGATAAAATTGGCCGTCTCCTAAAGAAGAAAAATATCCGTCCGATTCACAGAGCGCCTAGGAAGATTTCTGATATGCTCATAAAGGTTAAAAACAGGAGGAAGAAACTGCAGACAGCGGGCGTGTACCAAATACCCTGTAGCTGTGGCCAAGTGTATATCGGCGAGATTGGACAGACGGTCAAGGAAAGGCTGTGTGAACACATAAGACATCTTAAAAATAACGACGTCAGCTTATCAGCTGTAGCGCAACATTCGTCTGACAGCGGGCACGCAATTTTATTTAGTGACACTAGCGTACTGGTTCAGGAAAGCAGATAATGGCCCAGACGTATCAGAGAAGCGCTAGAAATTAAAAAGAGACCAGATAATATGAACGCAGACGGTGGGCTACAACTTGACCAAATATGGTCATGGTTGATTAGAAAAGCGCGGCACGCAGGCCCCCATGGGACCTGCCACGCTGGCGGCGGTAGGTTGAGTGACTTCACTCCAAACGGTTAGCGCGCCCTTCGGTAGCTATATATAGGTGGCAGCGACTCCAGCCTTGACAGTCCTCTGAAGAAGGCCGAAACGTTAGGTTTTCATAAACTGACGCGGTTCAACCCGGACATCCAAAACAACAACACGTTTCCAATCATCAACAGTCCAATGTCGGTGTTCACGGGCCCAGGCGATGCGAAAAGCTTTGCGTCATGCTGTCAGTAAGAGTACACGAGTGGGCCTTCAGCTCGTAAAGCCCATAATGATGTGGATTCGTTGAATGGTTCGCACGCTGACACTTGTTGATGGCCCAGCATTGAAATCCGCAGCAATTTGCGGAAGGGTTGCACTTCTGTCACGTTGAATGATTCTCTTCAGTCGCCGTTGGTCCCGTTGCGGCCGCAGCGATGTCGGAGAGTTGATGTTTTACCAGATTCCAGATGTTCACTCGTGAAATGGTCGTACATGAAAATCCCCACCTCATCGCTACCTCGTAGAAGCTGTGTCCCATCTCTCGCGTGCCGACTATAACATCAAGTTCAAACTCACTTAAATCGTGATAACCTGTCTTTGTAGCAGCACTAACAGATCTAACGCCTGCTCCAGACACCTGTTGTCTCATATAAGCGTTGCCGACCGCAGCGCCGTACTCTGAGTGTTTACATATATCTGTGTTTGCATATGCTTGCCTATACCAGTTTCTTTGGCTCTTCAGTGTAGATCGTTCACCCAACATTTACTGAGACATGCTAAAATTTTCGCAAAATTCCTTTTTTTTTCCTTTTTTTACTTATGGTTTTACGCCTCGTCGACGTTGAGTTTATTAAAAGTGGGATGGGACTGGGGACATGGAACGGAAAGGAATTCGGCCATGGCCTTTTAGAAGGAAGCATCCCGGCATTCACTTGGAGTGATTTGGGGAAACCATGCAAAACCCAAATCTGGATGCCCAGACAGGGACTCGAATTATCTTCCTCCTGAATGCAAGGCCAGAGCGTTAACCGCTCACCCACCATGCTCGGTGAAGTGCTGCCTTTGTCCGCAGGTAAAATAACTATATCTTCCATCTCTTTCAATTGTCACAGGGCACTGCATTCTTCTCGATTGAGATTCGGTGGCGGTAGCTTTGCACTTGATAAAATCTTCGCCATGGTGCTTCGTATTTCGTAAGTATAGTCAGCTGTTAGGCATGAAATAGAAGACTCAACTGTTGTAATGACCTCGTCCATCGGTAGCTTGGCTGGTGTTAAAGCAGATTTAAGTCCTTTAGTTTATCTGTAAATTGACAACTTTCCATATCCCACAGAGCCAGTCTCTTATATTGGGATCAATGGAAAATGAATGTATTGTATTGTAAGAACTGAAACAGTTGTGGCGTATAATGTTTCCCCAGTGAGGTTGAGCAGACACAGGTTCGACACACTTTCTACTGGGGATGTTGTGGATGTCGTTGTTCAGAAAATGTTTCGGATCAAAGTTTCGTTTCATCATCCATTAGATGCTGACACCTATAACTCACTATTACATACATTTTTAAACATTTATTCATAGAAATAACAACATGAAAATTTTAAAGGAAACTGCCTCAAGAAGAGCTACTGATATATGTAGACAGGAGAGGGTCGAGCTTTTTCATGACATGTAGGTCAAGTGTGGCCTGACCTTTGTTTGACAAAAATCATAAACTACCATTGACTCAGGGACCATACGTTTATAAAGTTATACACTATTGCTAACACATGGATCAGCAAACCCCATTCTTTGTACGTGAGATCTGATTATTCCTAACTCTTTCAACCACCACCACTGACAGAGCAGTTAGACCTTTGCTATCCATTGCTATTCAATTGGTAAGGCTTTCTTCATATCCAAGGGTGACATGATTATTTCAAACTCTTTCAACCATCACCACCAATTGAGCAGTAAGACCATTTGTATCACTGTTATTCAAGTGGTAGGGCAATGAGAACAAAAATACAGGGTGTATCAAAAAGAATCAACCGATTTGGCACTTCTATATTTCTAAAACTAATAAACATATTTTGTTTTTTTGATGAATGGGAAACAAAAAAAAAATTATACCTTTTCATAGGTGTTCATTATGCCGTCCTTGAGATGCATGGCATATGTCAATGCGGTATTCAAATTCTTCCCACACTGCAAGTAATATGTCTTGAGTGACAGCTTCCACAGCTGCTGTTATGCGATGTCTCAGTTCATTCATTGTTGTTGGTAATGGAGGCACATAAACAGTCTTTTATAAACCACCACAAGAAATAATCACATACATAGTCCTCAGAGCAATATGGAATGATAACCAAATACCGGAAGACTGGACAAAAGGGGTGATAATTCCTATCTTCAAGAAAGGAAACAGAAGGAAAAGTGGAAACTATAGAGGTATTACCCTCCTATCCCACGGTCTCAAAATTATGTGAAAGATAGTTGAAACTAGAGTACAAACAATATTAGAGCCCATCTTAGAAGAAGAACAACATGAGTTTAAGGCTGGAAGAAGCACGACTGATCTAATATTTGTCTTGAGAATGCTGGTAGAAAAATATTGAGAAAGAGGGAAAAACCTAATTATAGTGTTTATAGACCTAGAAAAGGCATACGATCAACTATGTGGAAAAGCCTAAGAAAACATAAAATACAGTAATACCCCACTTTACGTGACCCCGTTATGCGCGGTTTCGCTTTAGCGCGAATTTCAAATTTCGCGTTAAAATGCCTCGTATTATGCAAATTGCTTATTTAAGAATATGTATGTACATAATGTAGTCATTGGCTTCTCTTTGGTCACGGGAATCCCCGCTTTCTCCAACCACTCTGATCGAAGAATTCCCCGTCCTACGACTTTGTTCTATAGGGATTCCCTTGTTTGTTTCGTTTGTTCCATATGTTTATCTCGGCTGGCAGTCGTGTTTTAATGTTTGGTGGAGATACGTACATAATTTAACGCTACGTTAAAAATGCCGCCTATGAAGAAAAAAAGAGCGTAAAAGCGTAACTTTGGAATTGAAGATGAAGGTGATAAGAAGATTGGAAAATGGAGGCAAAGCAACAATTATTGGCAGAGATTTTGGTCTGTCAGAATCAACTGTGAGAACGATTTTTAAAAATCGGGAAAAAATTAAACTTTCCAACGAAAGTTTAACACCTATAAGTGCAACAAAACTTTCATGTTCGAGATCTTCTATCCTAGAAAGAATGGAGAAATTGCTAGCAGTCTGGATCGAAGATTTAAATAGGAAGAACACACCACTGAGTCAAGATCTCATATGCACAAAAGCCAAATCTTTGTATGAGATGATAAAGACAGAAGAAGTTGAAGGAAGTTCCACTCCGACTTTTGCTGCCAGCAGAGGCTGGTTTCATCGGTTCAAGCAGCGTTCCAATCTTCACAATATTCAGATAACAGGCGAAGCCGCCAGCGCGGACACTCAAGCTGCAGATGAGTTTCCAAACAAGTTTCAAGATTTCGTAATACGAGAAAAAATTCCTGCTTGTCTCATCTTCAATGTTGATGAGACCGGGCTTTACTGGAAAAAAATGCCATCTCGAACATTCATTTCTAAAGAAGAACGTCAAGCCAGCGGTTTCAAAGCTGCGAAAGATCGACTAACACTTCTGCTGGGTGGTAATGCCACTGGTGATTTCAAACTGAAACCTTTACTAGTTTACCATTCAGAAAAACCCCGTGCAATGCGAGGTACAGACAAGACAAGCCTACCAGTCGTGTAGCGGTCCAACAGAAAGGCGTGGGTTACACGGGAAGTTTTTCAAGATTGGTATTCTAATAGTTTTTGCCCGTCAGTCAAATCCTACTGTGACAGAAATGGGCTTGAACGTAAAGTTATATTACTCTTAGACAATGCCCCAGAACATCCAACCTCACTTGATACGCCGAGAGACTTAAAAGTGTAAGTGAAGTTCCTTCCACCAAACACTACGTCAATATTACAACCTATGGACCAGGGAGCAATAGCAAACTTCAAAGCTTATTACCATCACCGCACTTTTAGCCAGCTAATTCATGAAACCGACGGGGAAGGAAGACAGTCTATGCGAGAGTGGTGGAAGTCATACAACATCATGAAGGCTATTCGCAAAATAGACGAGTCTTGGAACGAAATTAAAAAGAGTTGTATGAACGGGGTGTGGTGTAATCTTTGGCCAGATGTAGTGGAAGAACCTAGAAGAATTGTCCAAATGCACAGACAAGTGCTTGAAGACATTGTTGCAATGGTTGAGGGGTCTGAACTTGAAGATGTCGCGGTAGAAGATCTTGAAGAACTTGTAGCAACTCATGACGAACCTCTCAGAAATGAAGATCTGATCGAGTTACAGAATAATGCCATAAATGATGAGGAAGAACAAGTAGAAGAGAGAGTTTTATCTTCAAGCGGAATTCAAAGTGCCCTTTCAAAAAAAAATTCTGGTTTGGACATATTGCAGAGCATAGATAGTGTTGATGACCGTGTTTTGACAATTAAAAACAGCGTTATGTGTTATGAACGTATTTTACAAGAACGTAAAAGAAATGCTACTCAAAAGACAATAGATGTATTTTTCCGTTTAAAAAAAAAAAAAAAAAAAAAAAAAAACACCACATGTAATACTGCATAAAGTGTTCTTAGAATTAAAGTGATTGATTCAAATGATTTGTATGTTTTTGCATTAACTTTTGAGTATGTTTAATCGTAAACCCGATATACGCGAATTTCACTTAACGCAATTTTTTGCGGAACGTATCCCTCATGTAAAGCGGGGTATTACTGTACCAGAGAATATTATAAGGAAGTTCCAGATACTGTACAATAACTGCAAGAGGTGTGTCAATGTTGGAGATGGTTACTCTGAATGGTTCAATACAACCAAAGGAGTACAACAAGTAAGTGCCCTTTCACCCCTCCTGTTCATAGCGGTGATGGATAACATCTTAAAAGGACTAAAGAGAGCATTCAATAGAGATCTACAGGCATTTGTGTTTACAGATGATGTGGTAGTATGGGATGAAACTGAAGAAGGAATACAAAACAAACTGAAAAAGTGGAATAATAAGTTTGTAGAATATGGTATGAAATTGAATAAAAAAAAACTTTAGCACTAAAAATAAACCAAAAGAATACAGACTGTCATATAAAATTACAAGACCACCAAGTTGACCAATTCAGCTACCTGTGGAGCATAATTGCTAATAATGGTAGAAGAGAGTTAGAAATAACGAATAGAGTAATTAAAAGAGCCAACTTCTACAGTATCATGTGGGGCTTACTATGGGACATGAAGGTTCCCAGAGGAACAAAAATTGTCTTGTACAAATGATATCTCATTCCTATTCTCACATATGCTTTGGAAACATGCATACCAACATTAACGAACCTTAGCAAGATCCAAGCATGTGAAATGAAGTTTCTTAGAATGGCCCTCCAGAAAACTAGACCACATAAAGAATGATGAGATTAGATCAAACCTAGAGCTAAGGGAATCTATGGAAGAGAGACTTAGGTCTTTGGGCATGTCAAGAGAAAGACTAAAACAAGACTACCAAAAACTTATTTGGAAAAAAGGATAGTAGGCAAAATACCAGTGGGAAGACCAAGAAGAAGATGGACAGACCAACTGAATAAGGACATAGAGAGAAGGCTGGAATTGGGAATACATCATGGACAGAGAAACTTTTCTGGATAGGAGAAAGTGGAAGATGATTGTCTACAACAACCAAGGCTCGTAAACCACATCCAGGAAACTGGAGATGGTCCCCAATGATAATGATAATGACATTCAGGTTTGGTGACCTTGGAGGACAGTAATGTAAGGCTGAATCATTTAGGCCAGTGCTACCGATCCATTGTTCAGTAATCCTTCGATTTAAAAATTCCCACACTTCCAGATGCCAGTGTGGCGATGCCCCATCCTCTTGGTAAATGAAGTCGTTCGAATCAGTCTCCAACTGTGGGAAAAGAAAGTTCTCAAGCATATCAAGATATGTGCTTTAACAGTGTTCTCTGCAAAGAAAAATGGACCGCACACCTTTTTTCCGTGAAACTGCACAAAACACATTAAATTTTGGAGAGTCCCTCTCATGTTGTACAACTTCAAGTGGTTGTTCCCCACCCCATATTCTCACATTATGATGGTTTACCTTACCATTTAAATGGAATGTTGCCTCGTCACTAAACGCTAAGTGTGGAAGAAAACTGTCATCCACCATCTTGCCAAGAATGAAATTACAGCATTCAACACGTTGTTGTTTGTGACCTTCATGAAGAGCTTACAGTAGCTGAATTTTTTTATGGTTTCATGTGTAAATGTTGACGCAACACACGCCAGACGGATATGGGGGGAGCCATCGAGCTGTACTGCAAATGCATTTCTGCACATTCAACATCTGTGTCAGACACTCAGGTGCGGCCCACCGATTTGCCTTTACACAAACAACCTGTTTCTCAGAATTATTCATGCTATCATCTAATGCTCTGTGCTGTGGGAGGATCCACATCACACAGAAAGTAGAACACAAAATACTTTATGTTGTCCTGAAACCATTTTTACTAGAACTGAAGTAGGCACACACTGCTGCTATCTACCACAGAAACAGGTAAAACTCGAGAGTTTTCTCTTTCCAACAGTACATTGTTCACGTACATATCTCAAATAACACAATAGTTATGATTTTTTTTTTTAAATCAGATGATTCTTTTTGATACACCCTGTATTTTGAGGAGACAGATGCAGTATGCAGAGTGAGGGATTTAGTGGGGGAGAAAGTGATTACATCCAGCATGAGTGTAGGGTATGCTGCCCTTAAGCAAGCTACAACACGTCAAAGGAGGCTTAAGTAAAGACACTTGACAAACTATTATGCATGTGTCTGTGTGGCATGTGTGACCTTAAACATGTTACAACTGAAAACCTGTATTGAACAAGCCGAAGTGCGCTAGCCAGAAAGAATCAAAAACAAGGAAAAAAAATTAGTGAAAACTGGTTATGTCGCGTATTAATTCACAAAAAAATGGGGCAGGTATGCAGCACACCATCAAAATCAATAATTCACATGCTGGTAGGCACATATGTACCATACAACAAATAAAAAATCATTCTTTGTGATTAAAAATATAAATATATCAAATTAATTCAGTTTCGTTTTTACTACATTTTTTGTTACAAATTGAACTTATTTGTCTATTTCAACGGTTTTAGCAACAAATTTTCTAAAAAATAAATTAATAGTGCCTAAAATGGCCACAGGTGTTCAAACCCAAAAGATGGCATGGGTAGAAATATCAAAAGTAAATTAATAGTGTCACAATGTAACTTGCATTGAGATTTTGGCGAAAATGAGGTTAGTGAAAATAATAGCTCTAATATTCAATATGCTGATGATGCTTGTGTCTTAACATCTGACACATATATTTCTAGTCTGCTCAGTAGAACTCAAAACATAATTGATATCATTAAACAGTACTTCTTAAACAACAACTTGAGCATAAATCCATCTAAAGCCATTTACATGTTATTTAAAACAACACAAAATTCTAAAGAATGTAATTGCCTTACGTGCAGTGCTGAAAAACTATTTCAGACAAAATCTGTTAAATTATTAGGAGTCACAGTAGATGCTAACCTATCGTTGGAGACAGATATTAGGGAACCTTGCAAAAAGATAAATAAAAATTCCTTGATCTTAAAAAGAATATCCCAGTTCCTAGAAAATGATTTCAAATTAACAATGTATTATGGGTTGATACAATCCCACTTAACATATAGCACTGAAATATGTGGAGCAGTGACATGAAGGCACATTCCATCAGCTCTGCTTGATTATTCAATTTCTAGAAATTCAACAAATATCTAGAAATGTTTTCCAACTAACCCACCCAATTTCACAAGTAAAATGTCAGTTAGGGAGTGTCCATAAACCACATACCTCCATTTTGGCCTTCTGTGAAACCCCCCTACCCCCTACGCTGCCCGATGTGGGTTTTGCTTCCAGCCCCCTCCCCCATGTAGTATGTAGCTGTTTCCCCTATTGATTCCAGAAGTCATTTTGTACTGTTTTCTCGTCAGGTTATCATAAATTACATAAGGAGATAATTAAATGATGGAAATAAATATTCCGATGCTGTTGTGTTTTCTGTACCTAATTTTAACTGTGACAAATAATATGAACGGAAAGCTAGGTGGCCTGGCTCCTAACCTCCATCCCCCACGTAGCCCAGCATAGCTTTCCAGTCAACCCCCCCCCCCCTCGCCCCCCAGACTGAGCCACGTCGTTTATGGATGCTCCCATATAAAAAGGGGACAAATCTACATTAATTTTTTTTACATAACTTCTGAAACACGGCCAACATTTCGTTATTTGCAAAAGTGTGTAAAGCAGTTCCTTTTTGTAGGAGGTGATTCACAAAGTTAGAGCTTCAAATTCCATAACTTATTTGTCCTGTAGAAAACTTTTGTTTAAATGCATTATCTTAAACTGTGTAATGCCAAATATGCTCTTCACAGCTGTCATAGTGCTTCATAGTTTTTTTTGGGTGGGCTGTTGTAAAAAACAAAAAGTACTTAAATTTTTATTTAGAATTTTATTGAAATGATTAAATTGTAAATCTTACATTTATCCTTATTTCAAAAATTATAGCACAATACCATTGCGAATTTTTGGTGGGGTACCAGCAAAGGGATTCTAATAAATTAAACTTAGCTAGCTTGACTTTTAAAAAGTAACCAATAATTAACTTACAAAATTAAATTTAACACAAAAGAAAGTGAATATTTGGATTTAGGATGAAACAAATCACAACTAAGGAAAATTCTTAGAAATTTCATAATACAATGCAACAAGGTTCAAACTAAAAAATAAATAACTACTTTTGTGAATGGGAAGGATGAACCTGATATTCTGATAGCAATTGTTCGACATATGATTTCAAGTGACTGAATTATTTGCAAACAATTCCTTTTTTAAGAAGATTAGTTACTGATCCTTTCCATGATGTATGAAGATGGAAAATCTATAAAAACTTTCTTGCCATGGTTCATAATGCGGGATATCTTCCTGAAGCCAGGACTGTTGTCACCATACTTTAACTACACCTTAAATTCTTCGTCAGTGCTCATTTTGATAATCTATATACAAATTTATTAACAATGTTGTGTTGCACTGTAAATAGTGATTATTACTGCACGCAAACATCCAGGGAGACTGTTTTCAGTATAATAAACCTACTGCCACTTTAAAAAAAATATCTATTGTTAATGATCCTGATTAATTTTGAAATCAGTAGTCAATGACTTTATGACAATAAGTTTTCATAATATAAACACTTTCACTTAGTAGAATTAAAATAGCTGTATTATTAATTTAATTGTGATGAAGAACATGCTCTGCTTCCCTTAGTCACATAATTACCCTTTTAAAATTATCTTATCTAATTTGTATGTTAAATACCTTCCCCATTTACTTTTGCAATTTATGAATTTTAATTTTAAATTCTTTGAACGTTTTGGGTAAATTACCCACCACTTGGTAATTTGTTCCAATTACTGACCCTTTACCCACAAAAGAAAATTTTCCCGCTCTCTTATGCATGAAATCCAGTGCCAGTCATGGTCATCTTTTCCCTTCTGTAAATTATTCCTAATTTTCAACCAATCTCCTTCCAAGCCTCATCACCAACATATTCCTTGTACATTCCTAGCACTCTCTTCACCCTCCTACTGTCTTCCAATGAGTCCCAATCCACCTTCTTTATCATATCATTTACTGACTGGGTCCAGCTATAATTTCCACAAACAAATCTAGTTTCTTTTCTTGCATACACTCCTAAATGTTATTTATAGAATACAGAAAATTAAAAAATATTAAGTGATTTGTTAAATAATGTTACATAATAAAAGCCATTATCTTGTTTAATGCATCTGTCACTGTGTGACAATCCTCATTTTTCTGTGTTTACAACTGTTAATGTCATCTTTTAGCTATTATCAGTCTCTCGACTGGTTTGATTCAACACACTATCCCTTTCTGTCTTGCATTAAACTCTTCATCTCAACATATCCATTACAACCTATGTGCTCAATTATCTGCTTTATATATTCTAATCTCTGTCTTCCTCTGCAGTTCTTACCTTTTCTGTTCCCTCCACTAAAAAATTAACCAATCGTGCATGTCTCTAAATGTGACCCACCATCTGTCTCATCTTTCTGTAAGACCCTTCCATAAACTTCTGTTCTCACCAATCTTTTCCAAAATGCGTTCATTTCATACTTTATCTGTCCACTTATTTTTCAGTATCCTTCTATAGCATCACATTTCTAATGCTTCTTTCTGGTATTTTTAAAGTTCATGCTTCACATATGCTCCTTGTATATGTGCTCCACATATATAGTTTTGAAAAGGTCTTTGCGAGTCCTAGAGAAAGATCTTAAATTAATTTTTTTTTTTTTCCTTTTCATGAAGGCTCTTTTTGCTAGTCCTTTTTTGCTTCGGTCATCCATTGTAATTTTACTTCCCAAGGAGCAGAATTCACTAACTTTTTCTAGCGCATCTGATCCTATGTTTATATTTAATCTACTGTTATTGCTATCATTTCTGATACATTTAATCACTTTTTATCTTGCTTTGATTTATATTCAGTCCAAAATTGTCCAGTATTTTGTTAATTTTATTCAGTATCCTCAGTTTGTTCTGCGAACACGACAATTTCATCAGCAAGCTGTTATTTTCTACTTGAACACTTATGCCACTTCAAATAGTTTTTTTTTTTTTTTTTTTTTTTTTGCATTTACATAAAATTTAATATTAATTGGGATAGACCTTTCTTAAATGATGCTTGTATAGCAAAATGCTCTACTTCTATTATAGTCACTTGATTTTTATATTGGTTATAAACTATTATTCTGTCTCGTATTTTAGACCTGGTTTATTTAAATTTTGAACATCTTGTCAAACCTAATATTATCAAAAGTCTTTTATAAATCAACAAATGCCATAAAAGTGTCTCTTTTTCTTGATCTGCCCTTCATGTATCAATTTTAAAGCCACAATTGTTTATCTTGTAATACAGTTTTTCCTATACCCAAACTGATCTTCACCTACTATCTCTGCTACTATCCTTTCCATTCATTTGTATTCTATTCTGACCATTAATTTTGAAGCATAATTCTCATATTTTTCAGATTGTGCTTTCTTTGGAACTGTCATGATGATACTTTATTAAAATCAGTTGGAATTTCTCCTGATTCATAAATTTTTGGTATTAGTTTGAACAATCTTTGTATTCTTTCTTCTCCTAGGGATTTCGTCAATTCTATCTACCTTATTTGATTTCAAATCATTCAAATTTCTATAAAAGTATTTGTTCAAAACAGGCAGCTCCTAAATCATTGATGTCAACATTTTCTTCTTTCCCCAGTTCACTTTTATTCAAATCATCCCCCTGATATAGTTTCTCTACACATTCCTTCCATTGGTTAGCTCCATCTTCTAAGCTTAAAACTGGTTATCCATCAGCAGCTTTAGTGTTTACACATCTTTTCTTCATTTCTCCAAAATCTTGTTTGATATTCCTATATGACTTAGCAATGACCATCTTCTTTTCTATTTCTTTGCAATTTTCTTCATCAATTTTTCTTTTGCTTGTTTGCTTATCCTGTTTATTTGATTTCTAAATTGTCTATATTGCTCTCTTCCTGTTTCAGCTTGAGTATTTTTGTGCTTTCTCCTCTAGTCTATCAACTACAAAATTTCTTCTGTAATCCAAGGTTTTCGGGTGGCTTTTTTGCTCAATCCCAGTGTTTATTTGCCAGCTTTGATTATATCTCTCCTTCCTTTGAGCCTGCCTGGAAATGGGATCACTGCTCCTGAGTACCTGTTTGACCATTATATAATCATCTAGGTGATATCTGCCTGTATCCCCTGGACATTTCCAGGTGTAGATCCTTCGTACATAGTTCTTAAATGATATGTTCACCATGATGAGTTTATATTTTTCACAAAATTCTAACAACCTGTAACCTCTTTATCCTAGACCAAAACTTGTGATAGAATCCTCCTTTTTTCCTTCTCCCACTACTGCATTCCAGACACCAATCGTTATTAGTTTCCTCCCCCTTCGCATATTGGAATAATCCTTCAATCTCAGCATCTATCTTTTCTATTTCTTCATCATCTTCTCGTGACTTTTGTATACAAACTTGTACTAATGTTGATGGAGCGGGCTTCTACCCTCATCAAAATAATCCTGTCACTAAACTGTTCATAAGAACTACTCTGTTTCCCAAATTTCTTGTTCATTACAAATCTTATATCCGTAACTCCACTGACAGCTTTTGTGTTAATTATTCTGTGTTCTCCAGATCAGATATCCTGTGCATCCGTCTACTTAATCTCACTACTCCTAACAATCTCTAACTTTTATTAATCTACCTGCCCTGTTCAGACTTTTAATAGTCCACGCTCTAACTTGTAGAATATCTCTACCCAGTCTGATGACTCCTTCCTTCATTTTTTCATCTTGTAATGCAGATAAAAATTTGTTTTGACTAACTACACACTAAATATTTTACTACTTAATATAGTGCCTACTTGTTTGCTGTTGTCACATTACTTTAAACCAGGCAAACCTCCCTCCAAACTAGCAAATAATATACATTATGAAACACGAAGTTTTAGACAATACTTTATTTTCAATTTTGTTTCATGACTGAAAAATAACACTCATAGCTTTATGAGCAATAAGAACTTAATTAGTTTCCTAAAAGTCTTTTCAAATTCATATTTTACTGGGAGGAAAAATGTACCAGTACATACTTTGCTGGAAGACAGAATTTATTTGGATGTTCAGGGTTATTGTCTTGTTTCTGGTGGTCATTGTTAATTTCAAACCTGCAACAAATAGAATATACATGAAAAAGTGTAACATAAATGAGAAAACAACAACAACAAAAACCAGGTTAATCATTAGTATCAGGTTACGTTTTAGCTTTAAACATAATAGAGTTGGGCTCTGCTATAACTAACATTTGTTATGAATGTATTACTTTTATCTTTGTGACCATATGACTACTCCCATTATTTGCAAAAAATATATGTTATTACTGTAATAATTTTAAGACCTAAAAATTTTAAAGCATTGTTCATTTGTATGACCTTTAAAGCAGCGTTTAAGTAGTTTTTAAGTTTTATGCAGTTGGCAGAAGCATAAAGCTGGCCATACACGATAGCTCCATCCAATGTCACTCCATTATCACGTCGTGTGTGGGGAAACTGATGTGGATGATGTGGAGTGACAGGATTATTTGGATATCCGGTCAGTCCAATATCCATTAGTTTCGTCCATCAAGCCAACTGATGGTAAGTGGGGCAAACCACATAGAGCGACACCATGCCATCACTCCAGTCGGCTCGTGTATGGCGAAACCACGGTCCAAACTCTTCTCATTCTGTCACCAACCACCGAGCAGACAACATCAGTGCCTTGAGTGGACTATGCACTATTGTACCATTTCTTTTTTGTTTTGAATCTCCTATAGAAATATTTGTTTAGCTACTAGTTAAATATTATTTTGAATGCAGATTGAAAATAATTCAGTTTTAAATATTATTAAGTAACAATTAGAACAATTATTTTCTTTTTTTTTTTTTTTAAATAATAATACTAATGTCGTCTCAATAAGACTTTTGCTGGAGATTATTGAGAAGTATAAGGACTTATCATGCTTGTAGGATCTCTAATCCTGACTACCATAACAAAATATAAATAAATGTGGCAAAAGATCAATTGCTAATATTATTTAAAAATAAAGACATAAACGCCAACAGAAAAACCATGTTTTAAAAAAAAAAAAAAAAAAAAAAAAAAAAAAAAAAAAAAAAAAAAAAAAAAGCTAATTCTTTGCGGTCTTTTTTTTAGAAAGATCATAGTATGATAAGATTAATTTTATATGAGCCTACTTGTTTAAATTTGTTGTTTTACAACATGTGACGTACCTGTCACTATTTTTGGCCTGCTAAAGTACTTAAATTTAATAAATCTGTTTTATAACAATTTTGTAGTATTTTTAAAAGATTTATCAATATCACAGAGCTTATTTTTTATAATTTCACACTTTTTTACGTTTATTTAATTCTCAGCATTTGTATTCAGTATTTGATAGTTTGAACATCCTTTAAGGTTAATTCAGGCTCATTTTATTAAGTACTTTGCATAACTAGATTGTTATATTGCAAATTGACAACCTACTGTTGTTTGCTTTGCCTAGTTTTTCATTGTCGTGGCTGACTGAAGTGATGAAATGATGGTGTATGTGCTATGCCATTTGGATGTTATCCATATGGATGACATCCAAATGGAGCAAGCGTGTATGGCCACCTTAAGAGATGTCAGTTAAGAATTATGTGAGCATGTGTACTGACGGAAATGACAGTGAAGATGAAGCTGATCAATCACAGATTATGGATGCAGAAGTAAAGAATATTCCGACAAAGCAAGAAACTTTAAATGTATTCAGTGGTTGTTGATAAAACAATATTTGATAAGATTTAGGATCTGGAAAAACATGTACTAATGCAAATACAGAAGCACAGAAGAAATTAACGGATTTCTTTAAGTAAATATTAGTGTAAGAATTTTTCTTTTCTTTTTGTAAGCATCTAAGTCAAATTCTAATGTTTAATATCTATACAATCTTATATATATATATAAAAATAGACGTGTTTATACCTATATTTCACTTTTCAGCCACCAATACATAGCACAGATCACTGGTGTTTGTGTGAGGAAGTAGCATGGAGTTTCCTAACATGCACAACGTTGGCCGAATGCCGATAGCTGTGGGGATGTGGAAGATATGATGATTAAAGTTGGTCAATGCAGGGCGTTTTCATATATCGACCAAAAATTTGTGACTCCTAATACTTCTTTTTCCTGCCGCAAATACATAGGATAGGCCATTCATGTTTGTGTGTGGTAGTAGCAGTGAATCTCATATCGTGCACTCTGGTGGTTAAATGTTGGTAGCTGTGGGGGTGTGGGGGATATGGTGGTTGAAAGTGGTCAACCTACGCCACTTTCATATTTCTGCCAAAGAAGCATGTGTCTTGGTGTATCACTTTTCAGCGAAAACTATCTAGCGCAGATCACTGGTGTTTGTGTGTGGTACTAACACAGTGTCACCTTTCGATCACAACGAATTTCAGTAATTGTGGGAGTGTGGGAGATATGGTGGTTGAAAGTGGCCGATCAAGGATATTTTAGTATTTTGACCAAAGACATGTGTCTCCGCATATGTCACTTTTCTGCCACAACTACATAGCATAGACCTTTGGTGTTTGTGTGTGGTAGTAGAATCGTGTCTCCTATCATGCACTATGGTTGTTAGATGTTGGTAGCTATGGGGGTGTGGGAGATATGGGGGTTGAAAGTGGTCGGTCTGTGGAAATTTCATATTTCTGCCAAAGATGCATGTGTCTCGGTGTATCACTTTTCAGCGAAAACTATCTATCACAGATCACTTGCGTTTGTGTGTGGTAGTAACACAGAGTCACCTTTCGAACACAATGTTGGCTGAATTTCAGTAACTGTGGGAGTGTGGGAGATATGGTGGTTGAAAGTGGCCGATCAAGGATATGTTGGTATTTCGACCAAAGACATGTGTCTCCGCATAGGTAACTTTTCTGGAACAACTACATAACATAGACCATTGGTGTTTGTGTGTGGTAGTAGAATCATGTCTCCTGTGTGTACTACGGTTGTTAGATGATGGTAGCTACGGGGATGTGGGAGATATGGGGGTTCAAAGTTGTAAACCTGCGGCAATTTCATATTTCTGCCGAAGATGCATATGTCTTTTTGTATCACTTTTCAGCGAAAACTATCTATCGCAGATCACTGGCGTTTGTGTGTGGTAGTAACACAGAGTCACCTTTCGATCACAACATTAGCCGAATTTCAGTAACTGTGGGAGTATGGGAGATATGGTGCTTGAAAGTGGCCGATCAAGGATATTTTCATATTTCGACCAAAGACATGTATCTCTGCATTTGTCACTTTTCTGCCACAACTATATAGCATAGACCATTGGTGTTTATGTGTGGTAGTAGTATCATATAAGGGTTTGGGAGAGGCAATAGTAGCCTTTTCCAAATGACAACCTCTCCTTCACGTGTTGCACCCTGTTTGCACGGACGAGGCTCTGGCGACTGAAAGATTCCCGGTATAAGGAATCACCCTCTGCTTGCCAACGGCCTCCGAAAGGTGGGCAGAAGAGTGGGGAGCGGTTCAGGGCACCCTCTTGCTCTTGAGGTTGGAAACGGCCCATAAAGGTGGATGAATCAGAAATGATCAATGGCATGGGGATGCAGAAGGCAATGGGAAACCACTGCATTAAAGACCCAAAGGGTATCCCGAGGAAATGTAATCCTCTCAAATTACATATATATCATGATGGCTTCTTCCTGGGTAAAATATTCCGGAGATAAAATAGTCCCCCAATCGGATCTATGGGTGGGGACTGCTCAAGAAGTCATCAGAATGGATAAAAACAATCTACGAGTCGGAGTGTGAAATGTTAGAAGTCTGAATAGGGCAGGTAGATTAGAAAACCTAAAAATGGAGATGGAACAATTTAAGTTAGATGTTGTTGGGATTAGCGAGATTAAATGGAAGGACGCACAGGATTTCTGGTCTGGGGGACACAGGATAATTAGCACACAAGCCGTCAATGGAGTCACTGGTGTAGGATTCGTAATGAACACGAAAGTAGGGAAACGGGTGAGTTATTATGAACAGTTTAGTGACAAGATTATTTTGATGAGGTTAGAAACTAAGCCCATCCCAACAACATTAGTACAAGTGTATATACCAACGTCACAGGAAGATGACGAAGAAATGGAAAACATATACGCTTAAATTGAATAATTAATCCAATATGTGAAGGGGGAGGAAAATCTAATAATCATGGGTGATTGGAATACAATAGTGGGAGAAGGAAAAGAGAGGAATACTGTAGGAAGGTTTGGTCTAGGAGAAAGAAATGAGCGAGGAAGCAGGTTGTTAGAATTTTGTGAAAGATATAAGTTAGTAGTGGCAAACACACTGTTTAAGAACCATGCAAGAAGAATATACACCTGGAAATGTCCTGAGGATACAGGCAGATATCAGCTAGATTATATCATGGTCAAACAGAGATTCAGGAATCAAGTTCTAGACTGTAAAGCGTACCCAGGAGTAGACATAGACTCTAACCATAATTTGATAATAATGGAGTGCAGGTTGAAATTTAAGCGAATAAGGAAGCAGTATAAGCAGAACAGACTGGAAGTGAATAAACTGAAACAATCTAGCACGAGAGAAAAAAATTGCAGAAATTGTAGACTTAGGTCTAAGTAGTAACTCTGAAAGGAGGTCAACTGAGGACGAATGGAATGCATTAAAGACCAAAATAATGAAAGCTGGTAAAGAAACATTAGGCTTTAGGGAACAAGCTGCCCGAAAACCTTGGAACACAGAAGAAATTTTGGAGCTGATGGATCAGAGGAGAAGGTATAAAAATGCTCAGGATGAAGCAGGTAATTTAAAAATCAAATAAATAGGAAATGCAAAATAGCAAGATAAAAATGGCTACAAGCAAAGTGTGAAGAAGTAGAAAAGGAAATGGTCATAGGTAAAGTAGATAATGCTTACAGAAAGATCAAACAGAATTTTGGAGAAATGAAGAAAAGAGGTATGAACATTAAAGCTGCAGATGGGAAACCTCTTTTAAGCTCAGAAGATAGAGCTAACCGATGGAAAGAATACATTGAGAAACTGTATGTTGGGGACAACTTGAACAATAGTGTAATGGAAAAGGAATGCGATGTCGACATTGCACCTGTTTTGAGGACAGAATTTAATAAAGCTCTGAATGACTTGAAAGCAAATTAGGCAGTTGGAATTGATGAGATCCATGCAGAACTTCTTAAATCCCTAGGAGAGGAAGGAATCGAAACATTATTCAAGCTGATATCAAAAAGTTATGAATCAGGAGAAATTCCAACTGATTTTAATAAAAATATCATCTTCACACTTCCAAAGAAAGCACAAGCCAACAAATATGTGAATTATTGCACCATTAGTCTAACATCACATGCTTCAAAATTACTTACCAGAATAATATACAGAAGGATGGAAAGGGCAGTAGAAGAGATAGTAGGTGAAGATCAGTTTGGGTTTAGGAAAAATCGCGGTGCAAGGGAAGCAATTCTGTCTTTAAGATTAATACTTGAAGGGCGGATCAAGAAAAACAAAGATACTTTTATGGCATTTGTTGATTTAGAAAAAGCTTTTGATAATGTTAGGTGGGACAAGATGTTTAAAACTTTAAAGAAGTCAGGCCTAAAGTGTCGAGATAGAAGAATACTCTATAAACTAGAAAAGAATCAAGTAGCTATAATAAAAGTAGAGAATCGTGAGGGACATGCATCTGTTAAGAAGGGTGTGAGACAAGGTTGTAGTCTATCCCCGTTAATATTCAACTTGTATGTAGAAGAAGCAATGAAGAAAGTCAAAGAAAAATTTCCATGTGGCATAAGTTTTCAGGGAGAAAAAATCAGTATGCTACGATTTGCTGATGACATTGTCTTGTTAGCAGAGAAGGCTGAGTATATTGAGAAGTTACTGAATGGCATGAACAAAATACTGAAGGAAGATTTTGGAATGAATGTAAATCAAAGCAAGACAAAAGTGATGAAATGTAGCGAAAAAGATACCATTACTAGTAGATTAAATATAAAAAATAGGATCCGATGCAATAGGAGAAGTAAGTGAATTCTGTTACTTGGGAAGTAAAATTATAACTGATGGCTGAAGCAGGAATGATGTTAAAAGCAGAATAGCACTAGCAAAAAGAGCCTTCATGAAAAAGAGAAACCTTTTAGTTTCAAATATTGATCTAGGAATTAGAAAGAAGTTTTTAAAACTCTTTGTGTGGAACACAGCATTTGATGGTAGCAAAACATGGACTTTAGGAATACCGGAAATAAAGAAAATTGAAGCATTCGAAATGTGTTGCTACAGAAGAATGCTGAAAATTACGTGGACAGACAAAGTAAGAAATGAACGAGTTTTGGAAATGATGGGTGGGGAAGAAGTTTGTGGAAGAAGCTTACGGAAAGAAGAGACGGGCTGGTAGGTCCTATTTTGTACACGCTGGATTGGTTAATTTGTTAGTGGAGGGAAGAGTCGAAGGTAAGAACTGTAGAGGAACACAGAGATTAGAATATATGAAGCAGATAATTGAGGACATGGACTGTAAGGGGTATGTAGAAATGAAGAGGTTAGCACAGGATAGGAAAGGATGGAGGATTCCATCAAACCAGTCGAAAGACTGATGACGGCAAAAAAAAAAGTAGTATTATGTCCCCTCTCGTGCACTATGGTTGTTAGATGTCGGTAGCTATGGGGGTGTGGGATATATGGTGTTTGAATCTGGTGAACCTGCGGCACTTTCTAATTTCTACCAAAAACATGTATGTCCCTGTTTATCACTTTTCAGCCGAAATATGAAGCACAGATCACTGGTATTTGTGTGTGGTAGTAACACAGAGTCACCTTTCAATCACAATGTTGGCCAAATTTTAGTAACTGTGGGAGTGTAGGAGATATGGTGGTTTAAAGTGGCTGATCAAGGACATTTTCGTATTTCGACCAAAGATATGTGTGCCCGGAATTTTTTCTTTTCTGCCTGAACTAAATAGTGCAGATGACTGGCGTTTGTGTGTGGTAATAGCATCGAGTCTGCCATTGTGCACTATGGTGGTTAGATGACGGTAGCTGTCAATCAAAATTCTGTACAAACACGAATGAAGTTGTGGGTACCAGCTAGTACATACATATTTATCACTACATATTTGCTGTAATTTTTAAACCTCAATAAGTGAAAAAAGCCACTGCTGTACCTGTATAAGTGATAAACTTGGTTTAGTGAAAAGCCTCCATAAACGAAAATGAGATTGTGGTCCCTTGAACTCTCATTTATCCAAGTTTGACTGTATACCAACATAACGGCCTGAGTATGGAGTCATACCAGATAGCCAAGTAGATGGAGTCTTGGCTCCATACGCAGTTCTGCTATGCACTGATTGGGTGGCCTAGCAACTACCAGAAGACAGGGTATACTTTTCACAGAGCTGTTATTTGTGAAATTAACGATTTCTGCTAAGCCAGTTTAGGTGGTGACATCCAGCTAGCAACATCTGAAGCTGTACAACACCTGATGAAGACAGCGGAGCCAGTTGTCGATGCAACAAAATCCGGCTGAACACCTGTGATGATTTCATTGCATGAAAGAAGTTAATATGCCCTGCAAGTTGTATCACACTCTAATTATTATGTTTGATTTAATTTAATTCCAATGGAGCACACACTCCGGTGGCAATTTCCCTAAACACCCGTCTTCCCCCTATCCTGCACCCACCTACATTTGGCCTCTACAAATGTTAACTTTACATTCTTTCAACATTTTCGGTAAATTATTCATAATTTCCCTTGGTAACTTATTCCAATCCCAGATACCCTTACCCTAAAAAAGAGAATTTTCCCACATCCTTGTGCCTGAAATCGAGTGCCAGCTTGTGGTCATGGTCATCTTTTCCCTTCCATGCACTACTTTTCATACCTAAACCAATATCTTTCCATGCCTCATCACCAGTATACGCTTTGTACATTCCCATGACCCACTTCATCCTCCTCCTGTCTTGCAATGAATCCCATTCCAGCTCCTTTATCATATCTGTTACTGATTGCATTCCGCCATAATTTCCAGGAACAAATCTAGCAACCCTTTTTTTGCACCCTCTCCAACTACTGTATTTGATACCCAAAATGTGGATCCCATACTACTCTAACATATTCAAACCATGGTCTGACCAAAGTTTTGTAACCCAATTCCTTTACTTCTCTTGTACATTCCCTCATCACTCTCTCCAACAAGTGCAGAATTTTGAAACCTTTTCCTACCACCTATCCAATGTGTCCTGCCCAGTTAAGCTTGTTATCAAATGTAATAACAAGATATTTACATTTCAAGTCTTCAACAAACAATTCTTTTCACACCTTATATTCATAATTAATCTTATGTTTTTTTATTTGTGTATCTAATAAGCTGACTCTTCCCGGCATTTATCTTCATCCCATGTTTAACAACCCAACTAGATATCCTGTCCAGATCACCCTGCAACTGTTTACAATCCTCTATCCTTATGATCCTTTTATATAGCATTAAGTGATCTGCAAACAATCTAATTTCAAATACTAAACAATCAACACAATTATTCATTAGAATAATGAATATGAATGGTCCCAATACACTACCCTGCAGCACTCCATTCTTACTTCCACTTCTTTTGATACCGCATTTCCTACCCTAACTTTCTGTTTTCTACCTTTTAAAAATTCTTCTACACAGCATATCACTTTCTCGTCCACTCCAATAGTTTTTAACTTATTTACTACCAATTTATGGCTCACTCTGTCAAACGCCTTTGACAGACCTTGTCAATTTGGCCTCCCTTGTCCATTTCATCTGAAATATCTTGCATATATCCCACCAACTGAGATTCACATGCATAACCTTGCCTGAACCCATGTTGCCTACTTGAAAACCACTTAAGTTCTTCACATATATTTCTGATATGGTTGCATACCAATCTTTCCATTAATTTACCTACCACTGATGTCAAGCTGATTGGCCTGTAATTTTTAACTCTTTTTCTCACCCCTCCTTTATGTACCAGAACTGCCATCACACTTTTCCAGTCCTGTGGTATCCAGACTCAATTTAAATAATATTTCAAGATAAGGTACAATGTCACATCCGCCTATCTTTAAGATATCTGTAGTAATATTATCTACACCAGTCCCTTTATGTTTTTTCAGCTTTCATATTTCCTTCATGATTTCGTCAGGATGAATTTAAAATTTTTTAGGATCTTCATTTCTAATTATGTTGTTAAGCTCGTTCTCTGAATTAGACCCTCCCGTTTCTGATTCATTGTCCCTAATGCTGTCACTAAAACAGTTCTACTGACTCAATTGCCCAAGTTTGTACAATGGCTTCACGATGAACCTCATAAAGACTATTCCCTGGAATCATTTCATCACTTAAACTCCTTGGCTGGGAATTGGCCTACCAGCACATTCTAGATCTCTCACCTACTATTACCCTCCATAATATTGTTTGTGTTAAGCTCATCACCTCCACTTTGAACTAACATTCATCATCAGTCAATCAGGCAGGTTGATCATGGGTGCTCATGTGGATGTAGACACGTACTTCATCTTCTGCAATCTTAAATATATATATAAACAGAAGTGGGTTTCCCTACATTTCACTTTTCAGCCACCATTACCTAACACAGATCACTGGTGTCTGTGTGTGGAAGTAGCATGGAGTTTCCTGTCATGCACAACGTTGGCCAAATGCTGATAGCTGTGGGGATGTGGGAGATATGATGGTTAAAAGTGGTTGATGCAGGGCATTTTCGTATTTCGACCAAAGACATGTCACTCTGCTGCAACAACTACATATCACAGACCATTGCTGTTTGCGTGTGGTAGTGGCATCGTGTCTGGTATCATGTACTATGGTGGTTAGATGTCAGTAGCTATGGGAGTGTGAGAGATATGGTGGTTGAAAGTGGTTGACTTGCAGCACTTTCATATTTCTACCAAAAACGTATGTGTCATGGTGTATAACTATTCAGCCAAAACTATCTAGCGCAGATCACTTGTGTTTGTGTGTGGTAGTAACACACAGTCACCCATCGTTTATAACGTTGGCAGAATTTCGGTAACTGTTGTAGTGTCTGAGATATGGTGGTCGAAAGTGGCAGATCTAGGATATTTTTGTATTTGACCAAAGACATGTGTCTTTGTATATGTCACTTTGCAGCCACAAATACATAGCATAGACACTTGGTGTTTGTGTTTGGTAGTGGAATCGTATCTCCTATCATGTACTATGATGGTTAGATGTCAGTAGCTATGGGTATGTGGGAGTTATGGTGGTTGAAAGTGGTCGACCTGCGGCACTTTCATATTTCTACCAAAAACGCATGTGTCATGGTGTATCACTTTTCAGCGAAAACTATTTTGCGCAGATCACTGGTGTTTGTGCGTGGTAGTAGCACACAGTCGCCCATCGATCACAACGTTAACCGAATTTCCGTAATTGTGGTACTGTTGGAGATATGGTGGTTGAATATGGCCCATCAAGGATATTTTCGTATTTCGACCGAAGACTTGTGTTTCCATATATGTCACTATGCTGCCACAACTGCATAGCATAGACACTTTGTGTTTGTGTTTGGTAGTGGAATCGTGTCTCCTATCATGTACTATGGTGGTTAGATGTTGGTAGCTATGGGTATGTGGGAGATATGGTGGTTGAAAGTGGTCGACCTGCGGCACTTTCATATTTCTACCAAAGACGCATGTGTCATGGTGTATCACTTTTCAGCGAAAACTATTTAGCGCAGATCAGTGGTGTTTGTGTGTGGTAGTAGCACACAGTCAACCATCCATCGCAACATTGGCCGAATTTCTGTAACTGTGGTACTGTGGTAGATATGGTGTTTGAAAGTGTCCGATCAAGGATATTTTCATATTAGGACCAAAGACTTGTGTCTCTGTATATGTCAATCTGCTGTTACAACTACATAGCATAGACTATTGATGTTTGTGTGTGGTAGTGGTATAGTGTCTCCTATCATGTACTATGGAGGTTAGATGTCGGTAGCTATGGGGGTGTGGGAGATATGGTGGTTGAAAGCGGTTGACTTGCGGCACTTTCATATTTCTACCAAAAACGCATGTGTCATGGTGTATCACTTTTCAGCGAAAACTATTCAGCGCAGATCACTGGTGTTTGTGCGTGGTAGTAGCACACAGTCGCCCATCAATCACAACGTTAACCGAATTTCCGTAATTGTGGTACTGTGGGAGATATGGTGGTTGAATGAGGTCTATCAAGAATATTTTAGTATTTCGACCAAAGACTTGTGTTTCCATATATGTCACTATGCTGCCACAACTGCATAGCATAGACACTTTGTGTTTGTGTTTGGTAGTGGAATCGTGTCTCCTATCATGTACTATGGTGGTTAGATGTTGGTAGCTATTGGTATGTGGGAGATGTGGTGTTTGAAAGTGGTCGACCTGCGGCACTTTCATATTTCTACCAAAAACGCATGTGTCATGGTGTATCACTTTTCAGCGAAAACTATTTAGCGCAGATCACTGGTGTTTGTGCGTGGTAGTAGCACACAGTCAACTATCCATCGCAACATTGGCCGAATTTCTGTAACTGTGGTACTGTGGTAGATATGGTGTTTGAAAGTGTCCGATCAAGGATATTTTCATATTAGGACCAAAGACTTGTGTCTCTGTATATGTCAATCTGCTGTCACAACTACATAGCATAGACTATTGATGTTTGTGTGTGGTAGTGGTATAGTGTCTCCTATCATGTACTATGGAGGTTAGATGTCGGTAGCTATGGGGGTGTGGGAGATATGGTTTTTGAAAGTGGTTGACTTGCGGCACTTTCATATTTCTACCAAAAACACATGTGTCATGGTGTATCACTTTTCAGCGAAAACTATTAAGCGCAGATCACTGGTGTTTGTGCGTGGTAGTAGCACACAGTCGCCCATCGATCACAACGTTAACCGAATTTCCGTAATTGTGGTACTGTGGGAGATATGGTGGTTGAATATGGCCCATCAAGGATATTTTTGTATTTCGACCAAAAACTTGTGTCTCCGTATATGTCACTCTGCTGCCACAACTACATAGCATAGACACTTGGTGTTTGTGTTTGGTAGTGGAATCGTGTCTCCTATCATGTAGTATGGTGGTTAGTTGTCAGTAGCTATGGGTATGTGGGAGATATGGTGGTTGAAAGTGGTCGACATGCGGCACTTTCATATTTCTACCAAAAACGCATGTGTCATGGTGTATCACTTTTCAGAAAAACCTTTTAGCGCAGATCAGTGGTGTTTGTGCGTGGTAGCAGCACACAGTCGCCCATCGATCACAACGTTAACCGAATTTCCGTAATTGTGGTACTGTGGGAGATATGGTGGTTGAATGTGGTCTATCAAGGATATTTTAGTATTTCGACCAAAGACTTGTGTTTCCATATATGTCACTATGCTGCCACAACTGCATAGCATAGACTATTGTTTTTTGTGTGTGGTAGTGGCATCGTGTCTCGTATCATGTACTATGGAGGTTAGATGTCGGTTTCTATGGGGGTGTGGGAGATATGGAGGTTGAAAGTGGTCGACCTGTGCCACTTTCATATTTCTAACAAAAACGTATGTGTTCTGGTGTATCACTTTTCAGCCAAAACTATATAGTGTAGAACACTGGTGTTTGTGTGTGGCAGTAGCACAGAGACACCTATCGATCACAACGTTGGCCGAATTTCGGTAGCTGTGGGGGAGTGAAGGTTATGGTGTTTGATAATTGCCAATCAGGGATATTTTCGTATTTCGACCAAAGACATGAGTGCCCGTATATTTCACTTTGTTTCCACAACTAAATAGCGCAGACCACTGGTGATGATGTGTGGTATTGGCCTCGAGTCTGCCATTGTGAACTATATTGGTTAGATGTCGGTAGCTATAAGGGTGTGGGAGATATGGTGAATGATAGCGGTCGACGTAGGGCATTTTGCTGTTTCTACCAATGACGTGTGTGTCCCTGTATTTCACATTGCCATCAAAACTACCAAGCGCTGACCACAGGCGTTTGTGTGTCATAGTAGCTTGGAGTCTTCCATCGTGCACTATGGCAACTGCATGTCAGTAGCTGTGGGGTTGGGGCAGATAAAAAATAGACATGTGTGTCACTATAGTTCTCTCTATAGCCAAAACTACACAGCACAGTCCACTGGTGATTGTGTATGATATTAATCTCAAGTCTCCCACCATGCACCATGGTGGTGTCATGTCAGGAGCTATCGTCAGGTGGGAGCGCCACCTTTGCAATACGAACACTTTCTCTAACAGCAGATCTAGAATTAACGAAACAGGTTTACTCCTCATATTTTCATTCAGCAAATGTCATATGGCATAATTTTTTGGGGAAACTCTTCACAAAGTAAAAAAGTTTTCATAGCACATAAAAGAGCTATTAGGATGTTGTGTAGGGTAAAACCAAGAACTTCTTGCAGACAACTTTTTTAAAAAACTAAGTGTTCTTACAATGAGTTCTCAGTATATATATTCTCTCATGTGCTTTGTCATAGATCATTGTAACCTGTTTACTTCTAATTCACAGGTACACAATCTCAATACAAGAAGCAGAAAGAACTTGCACAAACCACAAACATCTCTGTCATTAGTACAAAGAGGAGTTAATTATTCTGGTATACTTACATCTGTTTAATAAACTTCCCAAGGGTATAAAACAATTTGCAGAAAATAAAGATATATTTAATGAAAAACTGAGAGATTATATTATTATTGGCAACTCTTTCTACTCCATTCAAGAATTTGAACAAAACAATTAATTGTATTCAATATGACTTTTGCAAATCACAGTTGTAAAAATTTATGTTTATTTTATTGTCTTTATTTTTTTTCTTTGTAACATACAATTGTTTTTTACTATGATTATGACTCATATTGTATGTAGGCCTATGTATATTAACCATGACATGTTTCACATCCCAGAGGTGCTTCCTCAGGAGGGATCCATGAAACAAGATTGATAAATAAATAAAATAAAAGTCTTAAAACTACATTCAACAATCTGTTTCCCACTATAAAGGTATGACTTTATCCAATTTTTAGCTACTCCTCTAATTCCTAAATGTTCTAATTTTGTGAACAAGATATTATGGTCAATTACTCTTACTTACTGTAAAACACGTATCAAGTCATCCAATTCGTCTTCGTCTGAGCCAAAAGATCGGCTATCAGACTGCATTATGAATATTAGTAAGCAGTGAACCGTGGGAAAATACGAGCCGTAATGTATTTCGTCGTTCGAAACACTGGTATCAGAGACAATATAATGGTATGGATTTACTGAAAGCAAGTCAACATCAAACAGTCAAGGACTCAAAAGGGGAACCCCCGTATATCATTACGCAAACAAAAAATGTCATATTTGTGACAATAAATCGAGATTAGATCATGATTATTATAATTCTTCGCAATAATCTTTTGTTTTGTTTAATACTTTCAAACTTACGGTCTATTTGAAATAGACATACATCAAAAGTGGTGAAGAGGTTAATTAGATTACAGCAGAGATATCTACAAGTACATTATCAGTAGAATCTGTACAAGTTGTTGAAAATAATGCGGAATTATGACTAAGGCATGCAAAGAAAGTTTTCTTCAGAATCCACTAACCTACTCAACGTAAACTTATCAGATTTATCGGATGTGAAGCTATACCTTTTCAATTAATTCACTGGATCTCTAGTGCACTGTGAATGAATGATTTCATGTAATGTTTACCTCATATGTCAACAGTCAATACAGTAATTGTTTAACCTTTTTATTTACTTGTTTGGTTCAATGTCAAATTGCGATTCGTATGTCTTAGTGCGCCTATGGTGGAAGTTTAATATTTTTATTTCGAGCATCAGCATTAGCGAAAGTGTGGTTATATCGTAATGAAGGTTGGATAAGATTAACAACCGACATTCGTTCTCAGAGCTATTTATTTTTGAATTAGATGATTTCATGAACTACAAGCTTGTGACGCCATGCTTAGAGTGGATAAATGTTCCACTTGTTTCTCGAGTGACGCAGATTGTACTACAATCAAAAAGGAAATTCCGCGGTAAAGCATCAGGTACTCGGATTTAATATTTGATTTTCATTACTGGAGTACTTATCAAAGACTTAAGTGCATCACTTTTGGGGGTTAAGTTGATATCGCGATACATGACGTCACTAAAATGTGTCATAAATATTGTATCAATGCGCGTGTGATTCGAGCTTTTATTTTATAGCGCCAATATTAGAACATATTGTGTTTTGATTGAAATACAGCCTGAATCAGGATTACAAAATCTGTTTCACAAAAGGCTAGTAAACTTTTTAGAAAGTATTAAATTATTTTCATATACTCATCATGGGTTCAGAAAGAATAAATCTACTGAAACTGCCCTTTTTTCATTTTACATGGAAATCTTACTGACACTTGATGCGAAAGGACATGTATCTGAAATATGCCTGGACCTTTCAAAAGCGTTTGATGTTAGTGATCATAATATCTTGCTTTCAAAATTAGATCACCCAGGAGTTAGAGGAGTAGCTAACAATTGGATAAAGTCATACCAGCATGATAGAAAACAGATTGTTGAATATATCTTTAAGACTGACAACAGTGTAAACTATGTGCACTCAGATTGCAAAAACATAAAATATCGAGTGCCACAAGGGTCAATACCTGGGCCTGTACTATTCTTAGCATATATTAATGATCTAGAAAAAACAAATAACTGCCAAAAATATATTAAATTTGCAGAAGACACCACCATGTTAATGAAAGAATGTACTAAAGAACAGTTAACTAAAAATACTGAAACCGCTTCTAAAAAAATTGCAAACTGATTTTCTCAAAACAAACTAATAATAAACGCAGAAAAAACATGCCAAAAAATAATTTAAATGCCCAGTTACCTACAGTATAAATCAGTGGTGAACTACTTAAAAATGTAGAAAACATAAAATTTCTAGGTATATGCATACAAGAGAATTTAAAATCGAACACTCCCGTTGAATCCCTCTGTAAAAAACTAAATACTATCTGCTACATGATGAGAATATTAATTGGTTGCATATCTATTGAAACAATTAGGAATATTTATTTTGGGTATGTGCACTCATTATTACGATATTGTATCATATTCTGGGGAAACTCAAATGGTTCAAAATGCAGAAAGAAAAAAAATCAGAATTATTGAAGGGGCACGAAGTAGAACTTAATGTAGATTTTTATTTAGAAACTTGCAAATTCTACCACAGCACCAGACTTTCATATACCACAAACAAATACCACCTTCTGTCAGAAAGGGCCACTTCATATGGGAATCAGATTGTTTAATAAACTACCACAGAGGATCAACTCTAAATTCACATCATGACTGAAGGAGTACTTGCTCAACCATTGCTTCTACAGTAGTGATGAATATTTGCAAACCAAAATTTAGTCTTAAGTCACAGCGATTTCATAAATATAAATAGGGAAATGATACAAATCAGGAGTTAATTGTCTATTTGTAATAATAAATGTTTTTTCTTTATCAAATTTGTACACTTATGTTATCTTATAGTTAATCATAGAAATGATAAAGTGTGAGAGAATGTATGTTTTGTGTGTATGTGTGTGCATGAGTGTCTGTCTGTGTACAGACTATTTTTGGCTTATCCCATATCATTTGTATTTTGTACTGTGTATGATGCAAAGGGACCAATAAATACAAATAGAGCTGAAACTTCTTGTTACATCATAAGATATGACAAATTTAGCTATCACCAGTTGTTTAAGTGCTTTCATGAGCATTTTGTTAGTGACGTCAAGTCTTGACATTATGTATTGGGATGTAAACTACTCTCAATTTATGTACCATATTGTGTTTTAAAATTGGTATTGTGCTGCGGTTATGATACTGGAAGATTTATTTATCAGTTACTGAATTTTTGAGTCTTCTTAAAGTGGGCCTATCGAAACGTTTAACTCTGGATTGCATTACCTCTACAACAGCTTTTCACCACTGGGAAAATAACACAGCTATTGAATAATTATTTTTGTTCAGATCCAAGACACATTTCAACCAAGTGACAACCATCAGGAAGTAAACAAAAGTTTGGGTTTACTGACACTTCAGTCGTTATAGCAGTATCACTATCTAGAATTAAACCGTCGAAATAATAGACTGCTGTTACAGTGGAAAATTAAACTCAATATTGTGTTAGTGTGGTCTGATTCATTGCTTCTTGGATGGCTAAAATTATGAGTCTTGCTGTGTAGTTTGGGGCCAACATTTTGGTTATCAAATACAGGAGTTGGAGGGTGTGCAAAGAAAAGGAGCTAGATTTGTTTGTGCAAATTATCGCAGGTCCCAGTCAGTAACTGATATGGTAAAGGAGCTGGATTGGGAGTCATTGGAGGAAAGGAGGAGGGTGAAGAGAGTGCTGGGAATGTACAGGACATATGTTGGTGATGGGGCTTGGAGGGATATTGGTCAAAGAATTAGGAATAGTGCTTGGAAGGGAAAGGTGACCATGACCACAAGCTTGCATGCATAAGGGAGTGGGAAAATTTTATTTTGTTAGTAAAGGTGTCAGTGATTGTAAACAAATTAAAAAGTGAAGTAATGAATAATTTATCAAAAACGCTTAAGGAATTTAAAATTTGTATTTGGAAAAGTAAACAGGGAGGGAATTCAAAACTCCAATTATAAAATTTTTTAAAAAATAATATAAAAAGGGGTAATTAGATGACTAGAGGAATTGCCACTGGAATGTTGGCTCCATTGCAATTAAAATTAATGATAATGATAATAATATGCATTTCAGTCTTGCTACAGAAAAGTTTTGGCACACATAATTGGAGAATGGTTTGATGAACTGTAAATCTAATAATGTAGGACCACTGGAATTATTTTAGTACAGATTTTTGTTTTTGTCTGTACATTCTGTACCCATTTGGTATATTACTATTTCTCTCACCTTATGGGATATACATATACTGCCATATCGATAATCCACCCAGTCGTGTAAGAAACATCGGCGTGTGCACACCTCCTTAGCCACATGACTCATTCTCTTTAGCATGAATAAGGTTTAAGAATGAAATATTGTGTATTTTTGTGTTTGTGATATATGTTCTCCCGTTGCTGTCTTCAACTTTGGTGAGTGATGAGTTATTTTCCCTTTCCTTGTAATTTACAGAACAGATTCTAAACTGAAAAATGAATCAATTTGCTTGGTTTGCTTTGAGGGTTCATTTCAATTTGCTTTTGTTACTACTGGCAGTCTACATTTTGTCTTTAATCTTTTTTTTAAAAAAATACAGAACGGACACAACAGGGACCACATCATGGGTGATGGTGTCCCTGCCTCCCTTAGTTTTCCTGCTATTCTGCTCTTCTTAACCAGTGTGTCATAGATAGAAAGCCATTTCCATTCGTCTTGGAAAATATATGTCATGGTTTGATGAATATCAATTACTGTCATGTTCCATACTGCAAGTCCACCTTAACACATCTATTTTCTAAACTTAATATTCGCCACGTACCAATTTTCAGCACACTGCTAAAAAAAAAAAAACTTCCTTTTAAAAAATATGGATCTTCAGGCAATTTTTTTAAATTAAATAACAATAAATTAAAAAATAAACCACTTTCTTTTGCTTTGTAACTAAGCATGAGTAGATAAAGTTACCAGGTTGTGTTGTAAACAGGGAACACTGTTCTATTACTTGTATTTTCATTTGTGGAAGACAACCAATGCACTTCATTAGAAGCTAATTGATGTCCTCTCTTTTATCATTTTTATTCCTTGAAATTTAATTTTGTGAAAAAGTATCTGCCATGAAGGTAGTTTCTATACACACATACTCTTGCACTACACATATTTTCACTTTAAATTCTTTTACTCGGGGTAAATTGCTCACCACATATCATGGCCATTTATTCCACTCTGTCACTCCCTTACTACAAACGGAAACTTTCTCACTTCCAAATGCTTAAAATCTAGTGCTACTGCATGGTCATAACAATTTCTTCCCCAAGTATTTATCAAAGCTTGACATCAGTGTGTGCCTTACAAGTACCTAGCACTCTCTTCATCCATCTCCTGTCTTCTAAAGGCTCCCAATCCAGTATCTTTACCATACCACTTTACTTATTTTGTTCTACAGTAATTTTTACAAATAACTGTTTCTATCTTTTGCACCCCCTCTGACTCATATATTTGATAGCTATTTTGTTGGTCCTATACAGTCAGTCACGGTACACATATTAGTACAAATAGTAATAGGCAAATATAGTTTATTCTATTTTCATCAATATGACATATCAGAGATTTAAGACCTCCATTGAATTAGCATTTTTTGAATGTATACAAATGACAATGATCTGTTATTCCAGAAGACCAAAACCAAATGATTTTGTCATTTTAAGTCTCACTGAAATAGGCCTTATTATGGGGCAGGTCAATAGACGCAAAATAATGAAAGTGAAGAAGATCCACGTAAGTAAAAAAATCTAAGAGTAACTGCATTGTTCGTGGCCTTATATAGTAGGAGGTACTTCATAAGTATTAAAATTCGGTGGTGGCGTCAGCAGTGCTTCATAACAGGACAGAGCAGAACACTGTTAGTACTAGCACGAATGAAGAAGTAAGTCATTATAAATCTTATAATGTCTTTGTTATTTGTTTTATTCATTAACGTATTTTATATTTACAGTACCAGTTTTTCTATGTAGCAAATAAATATTAAAATACATGATTTGAACACAAATCACTGGTTTGGCCATGAATATTGCCATCATAATGGACAAGAGAAAATATTACGATCCAAGTTCCACATATGGATTTTCGTACCAGCCACCCTGAATGTGGTTTTGGCATTTTATCTGAACTTCACGTAAATAACTGTTGTGGTGGTCCCCGTTAGGATCTGATAAACTGAATATTAGTGAAACAAAATTAGTCTGTCACACTTTCATGATCCACAGGCCTATGGTGGAACATACTTCTTAGAGTATATTGATGAAATTGTCACACCGTGGCTGGTAGTGTTTTAAATGTTGTCTGCAATGTTGGTAAGTTATGGGTTTAGTTTTTCTGTGTTACATCTTTGGTTCTGTTGTCACATGTCCACTTATGATAAGGCTAGAGAAAACAGTTTTGAAGCCTCTGTTCAGTTCACTTTTGCCTTGAGCTGAAACCTTGCATCCCGTGACTACAAGTCAGACGCAGCTTGGCTCCCAATATATGAAATGATATAAGAACCATGTAGTCAGAGCCTGGAAGCTTTTTGTATGGTGTAGCAACTAGACCAGATACTCATTGCAGCTATACACCAGCCTGTAATAACATATCAGCAACTAACATCATCCTTAAATGGTGCAAGGTTATCCTTGAGAGGAAACCTGCAGTGTAGCAGAAGTATAATATGACCTACACTATAGTCTCTCCCACTATAGCCATGCCTTACAGCCAATTAAAAAAGCTCTTAACATAAGCAGCCTAGCATTCAGCCGACCAATTAGACAAGCTTTTTCCCCCTCCACTTTCCCAATAAGTTTTCCTGCAAGCATTGAATACTTTTAACAGGCAGTCCGCCTCCACCTCTGGGCCCAATGTCCACCACCCTTGTTGGAGTGATCAATCACTGCCACTACTTATCTGATCCACTGTGAACCACCCTAAACTAACTGAACATACAATAATTTACTAGCAGTCACTCATTTCACATTAAGGCTTTACAGTACCTAGCCCTCTGCCCATCATCAGTGGACTAGTACTAACATTATTATTATTTTGTAAGACTGGAGGGCAGCGTTGAATATGAATAAAATCTTCTCAGATAACTAGCCAAGTTAGTCTGTTGATAAAACATGACATTTTGGCAGTCATAAACTCTGCCGCCATTGTCAAGTGACTGCTGCCGGTGGGTTATAGGGCCGCTTATATAACACGCGAAGTCCGCGCTACATCATCCTTTTTCTGATCGGCCAATGACTACTGGCAGAAACATTGGCTACTAGCAGGAGGTTTTCTATTGGTGGAAGCCAATTGCTGCTGGCAGGTACTGTTGATTGCTGGCACGCAAGAAGGGCATGTACTTTCCAGAAATCCTGTTGCATTCCCATTTTTTTGGATCAATGGGCTCCACATTTTACTGAATTGAAATCCAGTATCTCGTTCAAGATAGCTTCAGATAAAATGCTACTCCAATAACCTCTCGTGCATGCGAGAATCCTTCTACCCTTGAAATCGAAGCCATATCCCGTGTCGATACTGTGTTCAGCAACTGTTGACTTGTCAATCTGGCCCAGGCAGACGTTGCATGAATGTTCAGTCCACCTTTGGTTGATAATGAATAATTGCATAATAACTGTTCAAACTTATACTTTTTAATTTCCTTTCTATGTGGAGATTAGTTTCTGATATTCTGGAATGTGCATGGTGTGAACTGTTTGTGATAAATTATTGAAATTGATTTATTACATATATTACTGCATATATTTGCATGGTATTGCAGGATTCTTAATTTTTTAAAGCAGAGCCATATAATGGATTCTTTTTGATTATCCTTATTGTTAATTTTTCCAGTCTGAATAAAAAAGGTGTCCCCCTCCCCCTACAAAGTATATTTCTTGTATTATAAGTTTATTTTAAAATACCAAGAAATAAAATCAGAAGAGCTAAGAAAAGATGTATGTCAGATAAACTGAAGAATTGCAGCAGTAAAAGGGAAGCCATTTGCAATTTAATAAAATAGAAAAATCTGCAAATCATGAAAAATAATATACAAAAACAAAACAAAATATATCCGTGCTTATGCAATAGTTAACAAACATTTTATCTCTGTTTGAGGGGAATTAAGAATACAAAAAGCATTCACAAGTGCTGTAAGAAATTTGTAAAGGTCCCACCTGATCCAGTAAGTATCAGAAATAAATAGAATCATGATACAGTTAAAACCTGAAACCTCGTTTGTCTACTAAAATACAGAAAAGGTATTTGTGATTGGGGTATTTTCAGATAGTTTGAAAGAAGTAGTTGCAAATCCATTATTCAAAAAAACAAGTATTGTTTATGATAATCACTGTTCCATTGGTATTCTAGAAATTGTACATCACACACATTGTATATTAAGATTGCTTCACAGTTTGGCTTCTGAGGCTGTGCTTAATGTGAAAACTAGGTTCCATCTATTCCTACACCCTAGGCCTGTCATAGTTTTAACAGGGAATTGGATATCTTGCCATCTGTCTGTGAAATGTGTAACTTGTTTTTTATGTAATAATGTATTTTTGTTTTAAAAAACGTGTCATTAATGAGGTGGGGATTGGAGACCATCCTAGCATTTGCGACGGTGATCTAAAACCATAATCAGGATGGCCAGTTTGCAGAATCAAGAGATTGAAACCTAGGCCCATTGTACCTCCCTAATCCAGTGCAGTGGCACTTTACATGCACAGCCACTTTGGCGGATAATAAGACAGTTGGGGAATTGAATAATAAAACATCTTTAGAAATATTTTTGTGATCTTGCAGAAGTGTATGACTACCTTTCTCATGAATTATTTGCATTTGGGTTCTATGGGATGTATGGAACTTCAGGTAATTGGTTTAATTCACACTCATACAAGGAAATCAGTATTTTAAAAGATCCATTTTTACCTCTAAAAGTTTCCTGAAACTGAGAGAAAATACAATATGGCATAGCAGAGTACCTCTTTTATCAATGATCCTGCAAGACATATCTATCAGAAAATAGGAGCGTTTACTGATGATGGAATCCAGTTTATATTGTACTGCCATTTGATGTACTCATTTGCAATTAAATTGTCTGGATCCCAGTGTCGGGGCACTGGGATGACAGAGGATATACAAATCCATTAGTAATAAATACAAGGCAAGCACACTAATGAAAACACATATTCATGTATTAGACCACATTTACACGGTGCTAGTTGACTGGAACAAGTGTACTGTCTAGTTGCGCGCGCAGCACTGGATTGTCCACTCTCCTCGTATCAACAGGTACAAGACAGTCAGTTGACTGAGGATAGTGGACTCTGTTCACGACCAACTTTTGGCGTGCAAGTTCAACAATCAAGATGGCAGCAACTAACAAGTCGCGTAAGCGGAGTGAAGCAGAGGCATTAAAATATTTAGAACTGCATGAAAGTGAGAAAATTCTGTGGAATTTTAAGAATAAAAATTATAAGAACAAAGATTGTAGAGACTCTGCTATCAAAAAATTGCTTCATAATAGTGTCATTTTTTATGTATGGGCAAAAATATTTTACAACAGCTCCTCAAATTGAGATACAGTTAGTCTTAAATGCTGTAACTCTACATTTTCACTTGAAACTTTATTAAAAAAAGGGGCTGAGGCATTTGAAGCATTTCTTTTTAATATTCACTCTTTTAACCATTTTCTACATTTTATTTTGTTATTCTTCTTACCATTCAACATTATAATCAACAGATTAGTTATGAAGTTGATTCTTTCCTGTAATATGGACATACTATTTTCAACAAGATCACTGAACTGTCCTGACAGTTGACTGTCTTCAAATTAGTACTAGCATGTTAGTCCACTCTCTTACCCCCACCACCAACGGTCCGGCCAATTGTCGTTCCAGTTAACTCGCATTGTGTAAACGCGGCCTTAGGCCACCTGGCCTGTTGCAGTCCCTCAGCGAAGTATATCTCTTCTACCTCTATGATTATACTTAGCAATAGGTGAAATGATTTGTTATTTTTCCTCAGATCTTCAAGATATAAAACAACTGATATCAGAATTATACAGCAACAATATATAATCTCTTGGTTAGTTTTTAGTGGCTTTGCAACTATAGATAGTCTAAAATTATGCTGGTGCATCTGCACAAACTTTTAATCATCAGTAGTTAATGTTCAGGGAGGTTGTTTTGGAACAAGTGCTCCATCCCAATTTAATTTAATTCAATTTACTTCAATTTTACCTTATCAAAAGGCCTCAGCAATATTAGTTTCTAAATTGAATTTTCATCGTTTTTCTACAATTGTTATATGGTAAATACAGCGTCGACACATGAACTGCCTTTCAGAAAACTATTTTATTCTTCTATCAAGAGGTACTGCGATAAATTTCAAATTCTTGTAGTGATTACGTGATCAGATATTTTATATCCAAATTTTCATTTATTATTTATTTATTTATTACTCTTGTTCCATAACCCACCCCTTATAATGTTCACCTGTTGATAAAGGACTAGCTAGCCGAAAAAATTACTCTATTTTGTGTGTTTTTGTTTTTTTTCTGTGTGTTAACACCCCACATCCATCATCAAAAAAAATTGATTATATGTTAAAAAGGCAAAAAAATAAAATAAAAAATGTACAGCTGAATTTTGAAAAATTTATACCAGATAAAATTAATTCTTTTATACAAATTCTTGGATAGAGTAGGATTTGTCAATAAGATAACCCATCAGTTTTTGTTTAAATACTTCTTAATTATCTACAAACTGTTTTACAAAGTAGGAAGTTGATTACACAAATGTGTGCCAGAGTAATTAACTCCTCTTTATACAAATAACTGATGTTTGTGTTTTATACCAGTTATTTTTGTTTCTTGTATTAAAGTTGAGTACCTGTGAATTTGATGTAAACAAGTTAAAATGTTCTGTGACAAAGCACATGAGAAAATATATATACTGAGAACTCACTGTTAGAATACTGAGATTTTTAAAGAGTTGTCTGAAAGAAGTTCTTGGTTTTACCTTACACAATATATTTTATATAATTGCAAGGAAAGGGAAAATGACTCATCACTCACCAAAGTTGAAGGCAGCAACGAGAGACGAACATATATAACGAACACACAAATAAATAAACTCAATATTTCGGTAGTTAACCTTATTCATGACATAGAAAATGAGTCATGCACCTCGGGAGGTGTGCACACACCGGGGGTTGCTGCATGACTATATATGTTCGTCTCTCGTCACTGCCTTCAACTTGGTGAGTGATGAGTCATTTTCCCTTTCCTTGCAATTATATTGCCTAAAGCAGTTTCCTTTTTCCTTAGTTTAACAATGTATTTTATAACAATTTATGATGTTACCAGTTTTTCTCTGCTCACTTTTCTAATTATGTGACCTTAGACTTATCCTGTTCTTCGGGGATTGTCTTTCATCTTAAATACATTTGTGAAGTGGAGCAGTTTCAATTTTAAGTCTTCAACCATACTTGAAAAGTTCCAAGTTAGCTGCTTCTGTAATGCCTGCATTCTTAATTCTTGGCTGCCCCGGTGACACCGCATCATATTTCTTGTAGCTCATGTTTCGACCATCCTCCTGTGGTCTGAATCAACTGACTCTGGCCACAGAAGCCTACGATTATGCCTGCATTCTTGTTATCTGTCCTGTCTAGGGCATTTTCCAGTTCTCCTAATGTTATACTATCACTTTTTTAAACAGTTTGTATCTTTTTGATTCCCTTTTAAAGCTATTTCAGCTTCCTCATTAGATTTCTTTAATGTCTCAAGCCATTTAACTATTTACCCATCTTAACTTGTTCTATTGGTAGCTCTCACATTGTTGTATACAGTAATCAATATATGATATCAATCCTGGCCACTGAGTGTACCTTCAGTGCTGCCATTTCTACGGATTTATCTGTAGATCTACGGATTTTTATGAAAAGTCAGGATTTCTTTAACACTGAAAAACTAAAGGTGGTTTGGTATCTGAAAAGTTTTGAACATTTTTTAAAAAAATGTATAATCCGAAATAATTTACCACCTACAAATAAGCCAATGCTTCTCTGTCCAAAACCAAATAATAGTTTCCACTTTTATCAAAGTTCAATAGGCATATGCAACTGGTCTGTCTGACACTGTGATAGAATATCTTCTCAGACTTTGTGATTAGTATCTCTTGAAATAACAAGTTATGATGTATCAATAATGAAAAATATATAGTGGTATTCATTTATATTTGCAAACTTTAAAAGCAGATTTTGTTTTCGTATTCCATGCAAATGGTGTGTTTTCAAAAACAACAAGTTATTTTACTGCAGTATTATATAAAATTAGGGTAATGGCTGGAAATAAAACAAATGTTTTGGAGTGCTGTGTGGTCGTAGATATTTTTTAATTTAATTCAATTTAATTTAACTACAATGGAGTGCATGCTCCAGTAACAATTTCTCTACACACCTAGTTACCTCTTTTTTATTATTATTATTTTATCATACATTATTTGAATGTAATTTCCCCATCCATACACTTTATCTCTTTAAAAACTTTAATTTTAAATTCTTTCAGTGTTTTTGGTAAATTATTCAGCAGTTCCCTTGGTAATTTATTCCAATCTCTGTCTCCCTTATCCCTGAAATCAAGTATCAGCTTCTGGTCATGATCATCTCCTCCCTTATTCTCTCAATATCCTTCCAATCCTCATCACCAATATAAGCCATGTACACTCAATGAATTCTTTTCACCATCCTCCTGTCTTCCAATCCATCTTCTTTATCATATCAGTTACTAAATGTGTTTTGGAGTAATTTCCACAGACAAATCTAACTGCCCTCCTTTCTACCCTCTCAAACTCCTTGTAGTGAATTAGTACCTCTGCACACTTAAAACAACACTGGTATTGGTTGATGCAGAAATACCAAAAGTTAGATGCCAAGTGCCACAAATATTCACATGAGTTATAAATATAAAGTCAATTTTTTGATATAAGGATCATATGGGTGGAAAATTTATTGAAACTAAAATTTAGTTTCCAAAGTTTTCAACAATGCACAAGGTAATATAGTTGAGTGACTTAATCAGGTCATGGCAAGTTGAGAAAGACAGCAGAGTTTTAGATAGAACAATGGAACAACCTTTATTTAAATAAATAAGAGAAGTATAACTAAGACAATGTGTTCTCAACACCTAAAAATATCTTGATACGATATTTTAGGTTAAAAGACTAATTTAAAAGAAAGATATTTGAAAATGGATGACTTTTTTATAACAAGAGGAAATGAAATAAGTTTTAGCTAACAAAAAAGAGAATCTGTTATAAAACAATAAAATAATATCAGAGAAGCCAGTAATAATAGTTTGCACAGTAAAAAGTCGAATTTTAGATGTTATGCCATAGGGAGCAAGAAAGGTTGTTCTAAATGGGTTTTATTAAGAGAGATTTTGAAAGGGCTTGCTAATTAAAAGAAAGGGGTCAAAAAGTCGGTAAAAAAAATGAAAATCTCATTTAAATACATTAATAAATTAGAAAGATACGGAATTTTAAACTATTGGCATTAAAAATTTAATTCGAGAAAAGTCTATCACAACTAAAAATAATGCAGTCAATAAGATGTAAAATTTTGGTAAAAATCCATTAGATTTTTGATAATGCGAGAACTTGGGATTTCGCAGTATAAAGGTGATTTACAATGAGGGTTCACCATTGTTCTGGAAGCTTATGAGATGAAACTATAAAAGAGGGCACGAAGCCACCTGGTTGTGGCTGCCAATTAACAAATTTTGAGCAGTGTGGGCGAGCTATGTGATGGTCAGCATGGTGCAGCTTAGTTTTATTTTAAAAGAGACAGTTTTTGGTGATAGATTATTTTCATTTACAAATGTAACTTTAAAGTTTTCCATTGGAAGTGAACTTTTAACAATCAATAGGTATTAACAAATTCTGTTAGGAATGTTTTGGAAAAGATTCACAGAAAACGGGTGCTTAATGATTTGCAATATGAATGAATGAATATTGCAATCATAGTGAATGTGTCTCATTCAGTTAACCTGTTTTTCTCAAACTTTTAGCTCCACATACCCCCTATAAAATTTTCCAGGCAATAGCAAACCACATCTAAAAAAAATAAAATAAAAAAACTTGTTTTTGTTTTTAAATAATAAGGATTTTTATTTTACAAAAGTAATACAGTGACAAAGAGCACAATGTTATTAACTTATGTGATTGATGGGCTTGTTTCTTCCAGCAGGATGAGTCAATTTTAGGAGCATTTTGCTCATGTTCTGTCTCAATTCACCATTGTGCATGTTGGATATTTGAGACAGCCATCAGCCTCCATAAAGTAAATCTTGACGTAAACCCCCTACGATCAACTGGCGAACCCCTAGGGATTCGCATATCCAACTTTGAGAAACCCTGACCTACATTATTCATAGAGATTTGAAGTCGAATATATGATCAGTGGTAAGGCTACTTGTCATCCTGATGCCAGCTGCTCGATCTATCTAGTTTCACAAATAAACTAATTGAAACTGAAGTCTGATATATGATCATTAGAAAGATCCCCGAGATCAGCAGCTCGATCTATCTAGTTTCACAAATATACTCATTTTTGCCAACTACCCTTTGGAATTGTTGCAGCTTTGCTTTTCAGATTTAATTATTGAAAGGTTAATTAAAGAACTTCGCACTTCGATGAAATTTTAGATATAAGAACGTAGACTTTGCTGGCGTATGCTTGAAATGAAGTCTTCACGGGTGTACCGCCGGATAGTGTTTTGAAAACACGATATTTCGACAACTAGCTCCGTCGTCTTCATCAGGTGTCGAGGTTTCGGATATCCGACCTGTGCAGATGTCTCGACACGTGATGAAGACGACGGAGCTAGTCGTCGAAATTTCGTGTTTTCAAAACACAAACCGGCGGTACACCCGTGAAGACTTCATTTCAAATTTTAGATAGTTTAACTGCTGCTGTTAATGATAGTATCTATCTTCTCCTCAACATAATGTCACTATATCTTGTATCTGGTACCCAAAAAGTTGGCCCTAAACTGCACAACCATATTCAAGTATTGGACTGATTAAAATTTTTTAACTCAATTCTGTCACTTCTCTAGTACAACCCCTCATCACCTTCTGAAAAAATGCATAATTTTGAAACCTTTAGCTACCAACTGCCCAGTATTATTATTATCTAATGTTATGCCAAGATACATTTCAGGTCTTCAACAATTAGTTGGTTCCACAACCTATTATCATAAAATATACTTTTTTTAAATTTGTGTAGCTAATGGTCTGACTCTTCTTGGTGTTTATCTTTATTCAATTCTGCTAAAAAGCTAGTTATACTGCCCAGATCACTCTGCAGCTGCTCACAGACTTCCACTATTTTGCTTCCAAGAAACTTTTCTAGTGTTCCATTAACGAGGCAATTTTTTGCACCATGTCTGAACTCAACATGCACTAATATAGGAAAGTGATTGTTCCCATTAAGGTCCCGATTCACTTCCCATTGCACAGAATCTGCAATGGAAGGAGAACACAACAAAAGTTCAGTTACAGAGAACGAACCAGAATCAGTAGTGAAATTCTTCATTCGTCCATTGCTATGGACACATATATCCTTTCACTTTATTAATTTTGATCCTGCTTGACCTCTGGACAGCAGAACCATACATCACATTGTGAGTATTGAAATCTCGTAATGGGAGATATGACTGAATAAGTTGGCACAGATGTTAACCAGTTTGTTATAATCAATATGTGCAAAGAATGGTAGAAATATAGAGCATATCGTCAGTTATACGGGAGCATATATTTTCACTATTACTGTTTATAAGGCAGAGGTTCAAGCAATGGGTTCAGAGTGGACAGTGTGTCTGACAAACTTAGCCACAATCCCCTTTGCTCGATCACCCCCGATAGCACCCTTCCTATACAAGTATTCGTCTCAACACCTATGTGTGTGCGTAATATCATAGACACAAGGGATTAGACGGTACTAAAAATTGTATTTTGCCTGAGAACCATTCATATTCCACCGGACAATGGAAGTCATCCTATCTGTTTAGCTTCACCCATCCTGTTTCAGATGGGTTCGTATTCACTTGACTGCCAAGAAATGTGCGATCAGGTTCAACCAGGGTTCCAAGATGCAACATACATCTCTGAATCTGTGAAGGCCTCAAGATTAGAAATAAGCTTTTTCTTTTCCAATGTAGGCCTATTTCTCTTCTTTTCACTTCCATTTTCAGGTCTGTGAGGCATCGGTGAAGGGGGGCCACCTATTGGAATTTAAGTCCTCATTTTTTCCTTAGCTTACCTTGCATTGCTAGTTCTTGCTGCTGCTGAAGGCTCTACAGTTCCAGCAGTTTTAATGGATGGTGTTATTGTTGCTGTTGGTAGAACCTTGGAACATACTGCCAAAGTGGTCGGGGATGCAGATGTACTGCTACCGAAATCTGCAGTTACATTTGTGGGAGGGTACAATTGCTACTCGGCTTATGTAAAACCATGCCACTCTTACCACAGATTGGGTTTTTCTTGCAGGATGATGTCATTTGTCTGAACCTATGGCACTGGGAGTATTATTAATTTTAATTGTGATGGAGCACTTGCTCTGGTGGTAGTTACCCCTTTTTTATTTATTTTTTAAATTATCTTATATGATTTGAGCGTTAAATATCTCCACCATCTACTTTTGCAATTTAAAAATTTCAATTTTAAATTCCTTTGGCATTTTTCGTAAATTATTTATCACTTCACTTGGTAATTTGTTCCAATCCCTGACATGCTTACCCACAAAAGAAAATTTTCCCACTCCCTTATGCATGAAATCGAGTGTCAGTTTGTGGTCACAGTCATCTTTACCCTTCCAAGCACTATTCCTAATTCTTCGACCAATATCCCTCCAAGCCCCATCACCAACTTATGCCTTGCACATTCCCAGTACTCTCTTCACCCTCCACCTGTCCTCCAATGACTCCCAATCCAGCTCCTTTATCATATCAATTACTGACTGGATCCTGCGATAATTTGCAGATTTGCTCTTCTTTACACACCCTACAACTCCTGTATTTGATAACCAAAATATGGGTCCCAAACTACACTACCATATTCAACCAATGGCCTGACAAAAGTTTTGTAACCCATTCCCCTAACATCTCTGATACATTATCTCCAGTAAATGTAGGATTTTGTAACCTTTTCTTACCACCTGCCCAATGTGCTCTTCCCAGTTGAGTTTATTATTAAACGTTATGCCAAGATATTTACACTTCAAGCCTTCAACAAGCAATTCTGATCCCACCCTTTAATCATTGCATCAGATCCATAACATTCTCATGTACATTCAAATAAATATAACCTGCTTTGATGGTCTTGGACAATGTTGGAGTGTAGATCATCAGTACGAGGGTTATCTTTTAAATTTTTACAATTGAACAATAGGTGGCGTTAATGAGTTGTAGCACCACTGTATTTGTGAACAATGACGTTTGTTATTGTAAAGCCAGTGGCAATTTAGAAATTGACTGAGTAAGTTGTTGATGGTGAACGTTTAAAAGAAGCAAGTTGGTACAAAAATGGAAATCATTTTTTATGATTTTAAAAAAGGCCTTACTCAACTACAATCCATAGAATCACTTCGTGCAACTTTTGGTAATGAAGCACCATCAGAGAAGATAGTTTACAATTGGTTGGCAGAATTTCGTCATGGTTGTGCGTCTATCAGTGATGAATGTTGAGATGGTTGGCCAAAATCGGTTGTCATTCCTAGAAACATCAATGCTGTGCACAACATGATCAAAGAAGATCGGCATGTGACTTACAGACAGTTAGAGGCGTCTCTTAGGATATCGCAGACTGCAATACAATCGATTTTGCATGAACATTTAGGTGTGAGAAAGATATGTTCCAGATGGATTCCTCATAATTTGACCGAAGCGCAGAAAAAGGGTCATGTTGATTGGTGTCAGGAAATGTTGAAAAAATTCGACCGACGATGTTCAGAATCCGTATACAACATTGTTACAGGAGATGAAACTTGGATATATTCGTATGAACCTGAAAGCAAACAACAGTCTACTGTTTGGGTGTTTGACGATGAACCCAATCCCACTAAAGTTGTTCGTTCAAGGAGCACTTCCAAGAAAATGATCGCTTGTTTCTTCAGTTGTACTGGACACATTGCAACCATTCCATTATAGGATCGAAGAACTGTTAATGCCGAATGGTATACAACAGTTTGTTTGCCAACGGTCTTCGATGAAATAAGGAAAAAGAACAAAAAATGTCTCATCATTCTTCATCATGACAATGCCAGCTCCCATAAAGTACGTCAAACAACTGAATATTTGAAGGAGAAAAACATTGAATTAATGTCTCATTGCCCGTATTCACCCAATTTATCGTCTAATGACATTTTATTGTTCCCCACTGTCAAACAAAAGATGCGCGGACAGCGATTTTCGTCACCTCAAGAAGCTGTTGAAGACTTTCAAAACCATGTTTCTGAAATATCAGATTCACAGTGGAAAAATTGTTTCCAGAATTGGTTTGAACGTATGCAAAAATGTATAGACCTTAAGGGAGAATATTTTGAAAAGCAATAAAACACTTTGTTTCGAACTTGTTCATTTCTGTTTCACTTTTTGTAAAAACTTAAAAGGCAACCCTGGTACAAATGTGGCAGCCATCTTTTTACTACCATTACCCTTCATATTATCTGTCTGACCACTTTGTCTACTTCCCACTCTTTAAGATGTTCCTCAGTCTCCAAGCCCATTACACTGCAGCAGCTGCTATTTGAGGACTTGTGAATTTAGCTTTTAACAGTGAATGCACCAAGCTTCACGAGAAGTAAGGAAGTCGTCATTCAGAGGAAAGGTGTTGAGCAATATGGAGCATTCATATCACACTGCAAAGCCTATTAAAATCAGGTTGCGGCAATGTTGAACTGTTATGCATTGTAATGGTTGTTTAAGCACGTATGTGTGGGAAACTTGCAGTGCATCTATCCATATGATAAAGTGATTATAATTGATAGGAGTAGTGTGAGAGAAATTTGATCTAAGGAAGAATCTTTGAGATGGCTGAGGCAGATGTTATATCGTATAAGAGTTCCATATTGAGAACCATATCAGTGCCACAGATTTGTTGATCAATCTTTTATTCAAAAGAAATTATCGTTAAGAACTAGGAAGTGAGGAAAACAGTTGTAGGAAGGATAGTGGGAGGCCATCTGGTCATGAAAATGCTGTGTGATGCTCAGGCCATGGCAGTGTACGATGTTTGTGTAAAGGGATGTGAATTAAATTTATTTATTATAATTGTTCTCTCTTAATTAATTAATTAAATTGCAATGGAGAATATGCTCAGGTGGCAATTTCCCTAAACACCCATCTTCCCCTATTCCTGCACCCACCTACATTTACCCTCTACAAATTTTAACTTTGAATTCCTTAAACGTTTTTGGTTAATTATTCATCATTTCCATTGGTAACTTATTCCAATCCCTGACAGCCTTACCTAAAAAAGAGAATCTTCCCACACCCTTGTGCCTGAAATCGAGTGCCAGCTTGTGGTCATGGTCATCTTTTCCCTTCCATACCCTACTTTTCATACCTACACCAATATCTTTCCATGCCTCATCACCAGTATACGTCTTGAACACTCTCGTGAATCTCTTCACCCTCCTGCTGTCTTGCAATGAATCCAATTCCAGCTGTTTTATCATATCTGTTACTGATTCCATTTCCAGAAACAAATCTAGCAGCCCTTTTTTGCACCCTCTCCTACTCCTGTATTTGATACTCAAAATGTGGGTCCCATACTACACTACCATATTCGAGCAATGGTCTGACCAATGTTTTGTAACCCAATTCCTTTACTTTCCTCGTACATCCCCTCATTACTCTCTCCAACAAGTGCAGAATTTTGAAACCTCTTTCTACCACCTGTGATATGTGTCCTGCCCATTTAAGCTTGTTATAAAATGTAATGTCAAGATATTTACATTTCAAGTCTTCAGCAAGCAATTCTTTCCCCAGACAGAAAGTGTCACAAGTGCAGTGGTAAGACATTCTAAGAAATGCTGTGTATTTTTTTTATGTGTAGGAAGAGGGCTAACTGTGGGCTAGAGGTGTTATCCATGGAGGCTGTAGGTTCAGAAGTGGAACTATATGCAGCAGCTGAAGGGCATCCTCCTATGTTACCAGGCTTGTGAATATTTGGGAGAAGGTAAAGTTTGATAGTGTAAGATTTTCTGGCTTAAAAAGGAAATAGGTGAAGAGAAGGGGTGAGCTGATGTCAGATAGCTGATGACAGACTCAAGTCACATAGTTGCTCCAATCTACGAGTACTACAGTACAGCACTTGTCTGCAAGTAAGAAGAAGATGTAGCCGTTTTCTATTGCTGCCATGCCATCATCTGTAGTTAGTGACTGTTTCTCTCTATGTTGATTTATCCTAATATTTGCTAATTATTGGGTTTTTCCCAGAGAAGATTTGCTACGGCATTGAAACATAAATACACGTGTTGTGTTGAAAGTTTCGGGTTTATATCCCTGTTTCAACAATAGAATGAGGTAACTACCTAATTGAGGCTGTCAGCTAACTGAAGGATATAAACCCAAAAATTCCAACACTGTGTGTATGTGCATATCCCTGTTTTGACCCTGCAGAAATCTTCAACTTTCGTTAGTGTTGCCTAGTTTTCTATACAAATATTTATCTGCTTTATAGTGATTTTGTTTCATATATAATGAAACAAAAAATGGCACCTGGCACTCTCAACCTGTACATGTTCTTGTGTGGAAGAAGGATATATGCTAGATAATTAGTGTTCTCTTTGTGTACCATTCCATGTGTCACTGGTGGTTTATGATTGATCCTGTACAATCATGACTATGGACTATGCTACAATATTATTTTTTTCTTGCATGCGCACATGCGTGCACAACTTGGTATCTTCATCTTATCCAGAAAGCTAAGACTCATAGTTTCCAATGTTGAAATAAGGGGATTCAATATAGAAGCAGACGAAGCAACTGGAAACAAACTAAGGGCTTTCTCAAGGAACAGAGTTCCTTTGAATTCTGATGACTCCTGATCTATAGATAGTATTCTTTCACAGCTTTTTTTGTTAGATTGGGGCTATATGGTCTCAAGGGTCCTGTACCATACCTGATGTTTTGGAACAACAAAACAATGAGAAATATTTCTGCAATTTGTCAGCAACTTTGCCAGGAAACTTTTCATGTCTACAAAGGCTAATAGTTCCTGGGCAATAAACTACACTTGAAAATGTTTCAGACAGGAAAGAGTGATTTGTGTACATTAAAACTGGACCTTCCAGCTAAGGGAGGCAACACCAACAGATAAACAGGCAGTTCTGGAGGGCTTGAAGGTTGCAAGCTCAATGAACAGAATGATTGGTGGGGATGAGAACTTTGGTACAGTCAGATCACTTGAAGATGCATCTTTGCTGTAGGGTACTGAGTCCAGACTAGGAATTTGGTGAAGTCCTCACTGTATTATGCCATGAAGGGAACAATCCTCCCTTTGGGTATTAATATGCAGATGTTCTACTGTAGAAGCTCATGAGTAGCAGCCCCCCACCATTAATATTCTCTACAATGTGTCAGGCATAAAGGTTGGTTGGGAGGGAGGGGGATTAACACTTTCACCTGAACTGTGAACAAATAAGTTCTTGACCATGTGAAAGCCTACTGGTATCTATAATATTTAAGAAATCGACTGCCATACATTCGTATTAAACCCCAAATGTGAAGGGTAATTGAAATAAAGTCACTTGACACAGTTTCAGAGTAACACAATACTTATATTCTTGCAAAAAGTTCACTCGTACATTGTCGGTACCAGATACGTCGATAAAGCATCGAACAACAGTTTCATTGAAGATTACAGATTAAGCACATTACTACGAGAAGACAAAAACACACTAAGTCCCCCTTAACATTAGTGAGTGCTACGGCATGCTGGAATTCGCCGAAACTGCTACCGCTCGGAGCAGCTCGCCCCGCTGACTAGGGTGAAGTTACGCGATCACTTTCCGGCGAAAGAATGAGACTACATATTATGAAGTTTCTTCTTTGAAAATCTAGCGCGGAGTGAGACAATCTGAGCTCACTGCAAGATCTTTTATAGACTTCTCAGAGCCTATGAAGTCAGCAACTTTTTCTTTAATTAATATCTCCAAAAGTACTAAATAGTTTAACCTGAAATTTTTACAGGGACTGTTCTATCATCTTGTTCTATCTATTTTAATTTAACATTCAAAAGGGTTTCTATAATCTTAAGTCATCACATGGCCAACTTGGCAGACTTTCTCGAACTTCCAATGACAATTAACAACAATCTATCTTTTAAAACTTAATTACCAGACAAATACTTAAAGCTTTTTACCAAAACCATTATATGTTCATAATCGTCTCAATTTGGGCTATCTACTGATTATAAATTTCTAAATTGTATTCCTTTTAGTTAAAAAGTTCATTTTTTTCTCTTATTTGAAACCACTAATTAAACTTTACCAAATTATTTAATTTTACTACCAAAATATCCGGAACAACGCTGACTATAATTGGTGATAAAATTTCAGCCCCTGTTGTACAATAAATCTTAAAACTGAAACAATACAAAATAAAAGATAAAAATCTCTCTGAATCCTCGTTACTTTCAACTAGTTTAAAATATCTAAATTCAAAGATATCTCGAATCTTAAATTTTTACTTTTCCGATTGCGTGTTTCAAAATGTGAACAAATCGGGATATCTCTTAAAATAAACTTTTACCGATCTAATAAATACACTTTAAAATGAATCTAATGACGAGTTTTCACTGTGGAAATGAATACAGGGAAATTCCTTCAATTTGACAATTACTCTTCTCGAAATTTCTAAGTCCAGCATAAGCGACTTCAAAATCGAATTATATAATATTTTGCTGCTGAGGGTAGCTAGTGGGGATGCTTATAGAGAACTAAAGGCTACCTTACAAATGCCTGTAATGTGGCCAAGACTTCTTTCTCCTACTGGCAGCCATCAAGATAATCCCAAGATGAATACAGCAAAAAATAAAATGAAACTAAACAGTTGTTTTCTACATAAATGTTTCTCATTGCTCTACTGCGTGAAGAAGAATTGCAAAACAAGTTGAATACATTGAATACAGATCTTTGCTAGTATCTTAAACTACAACAGAGTTAAAGGGATCGTCAGAATTAAAACACAATATGTTATTTTACAGTGGAGCACTCAAAACAAAGAGTCTTTACTGTTTACTGAAAAAATGTTTAAAGATAAACCAGTTATAATTCTGTAAATGATCACATAACATAAATAAGTAATAAAAAGGTAACCTGACAATAATATGTATTATGAACCTTAATTAGAGAGGAAAGAAAGATTTTTTTAATATAAAAAAAAATGAAAAAAGATTACGTGGTAATAGGTGAAGATTTAAATGCCCCTGTTGCACAATAAATCTTAAAACTGAAACAATACCAAATAAAAGATAAAAATCTCTCTGAATCCTCGTTACTTTCAACAAGTTTAAAATATCTAAAACATTTATTTGACATAAGAATAACCACCAGGATAAATGTCTAACATGGGGCATTAAATCTATAATTTACTACATAACTGCCAATAAAAAACTGTTGCTGAAAGTAACTGATACCCAAGCTCATAGAAGTAGTACCTTGGACTTTGATTACTTTATAGTCATTTCTAAATTAGTGATGCCATCAAAATGGATTCATAAGACCAAGAAGAGACCCACGCAACCAAATACTTACTGCTAAGTACATTTATTACAGCAAATAACATAAGGAAATTACCCATGACAAGGATGAAAAGGTACACAGACCAATGCAAATGAGTGGTAGAATATCAAGGACATGTACGGATATATCAGTTTGTAGTGAAGAGATAAATTATATTAATAATGCCAAGAAACAGGTGCACACGAAATAGCTACATACTTATAAAGATCCTGGCAGAACGGATTACAAAAGTGCAATCAAAAAGAAAGAAGTTTACAAATGGAAAACATTAGCACAATACAAAGCATATAAAATGTCGAGACGTTCAAAGAATGAAAAAAAAGTTAACAATATAAAAGAATCTACGAGGCTAAAGCATTATGAGAAATTGTGAACAGAAGACAGATGTTCAAATGCTGGGAGAAATTGTGGGAAATTACAGAATTTAGAATAAAAGTTCCCCATATGTCAAACTGCCTCCCTCCGCCCCTTCCACCAAAAAACTAATTTGCGTCTTGTGAGGGAAGGCATAGAAAGAAACACACGTAATCTTTTATTAAAATTGTTGTAATACCAGTACCAACATATCACTACTTAAACTGGCCACTAAAGAAAGCAGATAAGTGAAAAATTTAGGTAGCAGAAAGGATATTTTTATGCTCGGTAGCAAGTATAATCTGGACAAACACAACAAAACATCTCACTGAATATATTCAAGATAATGGATACAATATGTGAAATTCAAGATAAATTGTACAACCACATACAAATGATAAATTGAGAAAGGATTCCAAAAGCAGCACTGATTGACAAGAAACAAGATGGCAGGATTCACAACCTAATTCCATGAAAGTAAAAGTGTTCTGCATATCAAGCATCTGTGCAGCGTTTTTTAACTACTAGCTTAGTGCAAAAAGATTGGTCACATCTTGCAATTGTATGGCATCTTCTCTATCTTTCTGTATATTTCTCACTTGCCATAATATGCATGTCTTTGGTGGTTTACTACAATATAGGTACAGAAAAATTCATCAATACTAGCTACAAACTTGAAGGAACAGAAGATTCGAAACAACTTTTGATTTTAAACATCCTGAGCAACTTTGCAATTACAGATACAAATACTGAAAAGCTAAGGCTGTGGAAAGAAAAGCAGTCTTGAGTAAATAACAGATGTTTTACATAAATATTCTTTTATTGAAATTATATACATGCAGTTCAATATTAAAAAGTTTCTTAGGAAATTTAACAGAAAGTATTCATAAATACTATACAACCAACATGATAAAATATTTCTTTCTTTAACTTTAAAAGAAATACTTATATCTTCACAAAATATTCAGTGAATACTGATATGTAACAAAATGTCCAGGATTTATTTTTTATAGGCACAAAATCATTTCTTTACCAAATATATAACAGTCAAGAAGATAATTCCCACAGTACAACACGCCTATCTTCCCCTCCTGTTACCACCAGTGAACCGTCTGGTGTTGCCACCACTGCAGTGACTGCTCCTGCACAAGAGAGAAAACAATACAGCTTCTATAATGTTGTAGTCTATCACGAGCTGTTATTTACTAAAAACAATATGATCGTGTAACTATATAGCAAATTTTTTGCTTAATATTTTCTTTATGATATAACTACAATTGCAATGATGTTGCTTAAGTAAACTTGTGTAGACTTTATCTTTAAAGAAACAGTTAGTTCTTCTTACCGAAGACTATTTGCTTCAAGCCTGTGAATAATCAATTACTTTTCAGTCTGGAAATCTGCCCATTCCTTGCAACTGTTTTAGATTTTTCTCAATACAAGAAAAGGGTACTCGACTAATTTCATTGTAGCTGTGTCTCTACTTTAACTACTATACTATACTAGATATATATTGCAAAACTTTGAATTATTATTTGCTAATTTTAATGTTGGCACCAAAATGCTTGGAACAATCATTTTCTCTTTTGTGATGTCACATCTCAGTTCATGCTACTGTAAACAAAGTGGCGATTTGCTTATTTTGTTGATAAAATGAGTTTTACAGTGTACAAATGGTGTAGAATTTAGTGTGTAAATAAATACATCAATTAAAACAGTAAAAAATGTTTATGTTCCAAAGAAGGAAAATATGTGAAAAAGTGTCTAAAACTTGAACGATGGGATTCAGATTATTTACCTGCAAAATCTATGGATAATACAATCATAGTTACATTTTCATATGTTTAGCTATGCTTCATCATCACAATTAATGTATTGTCTCATCTGAATATTGGTATATTGTCACAACAATTGCTTGCTGCTAGTTCATTGTCTACACAACTGCAGAGCAATTACAATATTTTCAACTTAAGTGCTGCCTCTGCTAATAATGGTCCTATAAAACAATCTTTAGCTTTTAATTACAACTCCTCCTAGGCTATATCATTTTCTGAAATCTATCCTTTAAAGCCTAACATTCAAATACAACACTGAGAAAGACTTCATTTTTATATAACTTTTTTTTAAAAAATTGTATGACAATAAGTGCATTTTTTAACCTCGGAACTATACTTTCAATTTGAGAAAAATTTTGACATTCCTGAACTCTGCTGTGCATATTTTTCCAACATTGGAACACAAATTTTGTGCAAATTAGAACAGTTTGTTTTGGTAAATCCAGCTTCCATTGCAAATATTATTTATTTTATAGATTGGTAACCAAAACCAAATATACACTGTACAGATTGTTGACAAATGCTTAAAACATGAAGCAAAAGTGGAATGAGCTGAGATGTGAAGTCACATGCTGTGATTGGTGTTTCATGTCACATGACTCTCTTTTATTTTATTTTGTTAAAAATAATGTTTTTAATTCTTATGAAACAAAGATGGTTTTCGATATCCTTACAATTTACTTTATTATTTTAAATTAAAGCTTCATAGTTATATTTAATTTAACTGCGATGGAGTGCGTGCTCTGATGGCAATTCTCCTACACACCCATTTCCTCCACTTTCCTGGACCCACATATGTTTGTCCTCTACAAATTTAAATTGTTTCAACGTTTTTGGTAAATTATTCTTCAATTATCTCAGTTATTAATTGCAATCCCTACAAAAGAAAATCCTTCCACACCCTTGTGCCAGCTTGTGGCTAGGGTCATCTTTTCCCCTCCATGCATTACTTTTGATTCTTACAACAATATCTTCCCACATTTCATCAATATGTGTCTCGTACACTCCCATGACTCTCTTCACCCTCCTCTGTCTTCCAATGAATCCCATTCCAGCTCTTTTTTTCATATCAGTTACCGATTGTGATTTACGGTAATTTACAGAAACAATTCTAGCAGCCCTTCTTTGCACCCCCTCCAACTCCTGTACTTGATAACGAAAATGTGGGTCCCATACTAGACCACCATATTCAAGCAATGGTCTAACCAAAATTTTGTAACCCAGTTCCTTCTCTGGTACATCTCTCAAACAAGTGCACAATTTTGAAACCTTTTCTACTATCTGTCCAATGTGTCCTGCCCAGTTGAGCTTATACATATTATTTTTAGCATCAGGTACCCTATTCTCTGGACAGTTTGACCGCCTATTTTTCTGACATGTTTCCCCAAATTGAATTTGCCACAAAAAGCATTCTGATCTGAGTCATGGCATTATGTAATGAACCAGTGCAACTTATACTTAAGGGGCCTGAAATGGTTTTAACAATGGTGAAACTTCTGGATGATATGTATACATACCCAAGGACAATACTACGAAGATAGCTAGAAATAAAGACCTACGTGTGAATAATTGCTTACAATTTAAGAGTGCTATGTGAATAATAGACTGCCTTATTAACAAGGTCAATAATTGTAACCAGTACTTGACATGTGGTTATTGTTTTTGACCATAGGGCCAGTAGTGGTGGTGTACAATTTCAAATCACCACACTGTGCCAAAACACTTGAGCTGAATCCTGAAACCTCCATCCAGTCAGTGTGGAGCAGGGCATAGGGCACTATTGGTAATGATTGTCTGTTGGATGGAGATGTAAAACTTGGAAGTCACTTTGGTCTTGTTCAGACTTTCACCCTCCCCATTTGCCATCTCTCCTGAACAACACATTATATATAATGGTAGTCTATAAATACAATAATCTTCATTATATAATAAAATTGAACCATACTTCCTGATGAAGAAGAGGCCAAAACCATATATTTTGAAATCTTTGTTTACCTTCTGTTATTAAAGCAAAAACTAACGGACAGACTTTAATGAAACTGCATGTTGTGATGGTTTATGTCATACTTTTTACTTTTATCAGTAATATATTTCCTTATAAAACAGAGCCCAAACCTGCAAATTTTGAAATTTTTGTCTGTCTGTGCATACATCATGCAAAGTTAGTTACCACATTTCAACAAAACTAAAAATAGTGGTAGTGTATGCCATCGGTTAATATACATGACACTTTTTATACAAGTTCCCCATAATACATAGGTCAAAACCAAAAATTTTGATGTTTTTGTTTCATGTGTGCACAGATCAAGCAAAACCTAAAAAATCAATCTAAAAGAAACTTCACACAGTCTCAGCAAAAATGAAATGTCATGTGTCAATATTAATTAGGAAAGAAAGACTCAGATATCCCTTAATCATCAAGGCTGAAGGTAGGGACATAGCAGTGACAAAAAAAAAAACAATCTACAAAAATTTATAAGTTTTCAAGCTGTGCTCTGAAGCACATTAGGATTGATGTACAAACTCCAAAGTTACCACATAAAATCTATGCAGCAAAGAAAACTGTAGTGGATGTATTGATAGGCTGCATATAGTCCACATACCTATAGATACAGTTCGCTTACTTGCCAATAGAAGGCTTGTTATAAACAGTGACGGTGAGTTTAAATCATAAAACTACAACAGATTGACCTTTAATTCAGATATGAATTTTATGTATATGCAAATAAATAAATTAGCTCCAACATATGTCAGGCACGACTACTTCTGTTAATAATACTGAAGTTTAGCTATGAGTCGCCTACAAACATTAGTGGAGCTAGGAATTTTCTGATTCGAGGCAGAAACTGTGATATTGCTGCCCCTTCAAACATTCATAATTTTCTGATTGTTGCCTCCCTGACTGTTGCCACCCTGAGTGTCGCTACTCCGATTGCCATTACTCCCATTGTCGTTGCCCAGAGTAGTGGGGAGGGGGGGGGATCCCCGCGACACCCTTCAAACACAGTTTGCCCCCTCCTCCCAGATCCAGCACTGCCCACAATCATAAAATCTTCCAAATTAGTGGCAGTTTCAATGGGTGGTAATAACAAATAATGTGAATAAATGTGTTTAAAATGAAGGAAGAAGAGGAAACAATTGTGCTCCACAAGTGTGGAACTTTTGTACATGTTGTAACTTGGAGGGCTGCATTTTAAGCAAAAAAGTTGAATGATGTATATGAAAACTGTTGTTCTCACACAATTGATACACAGTAGAGGATAAGATTTTAGTGAAGTATGAGACAACCAACATTTTTGGTCTAGAAAGTAATAAAAACTATTGGTATTTAACAGAAAATGTTATTACCATGTTCAGGGCAGATTTAAAGGTTTTGAAGCATCAAGACATTTTGTGTCTGGAAGAATATTATGAAGGTATTTAACTAAGACTTTTGACATATATTTGCCAAAGAAGAAATAAAAAAATAGCTTAAGGATAGCCTTAAGTTTTCGTTTTGCAAAGTTTGTGATAGAAATTCACTGAAAAAAATATGTGTGATTGGCTGGTTGAGTGGTCAAATTCATGCCACAAGACCAAACTAGCTACTGCTCTACATAGCAGTTCCCAGGCGCAAGCAGTAAAGATGCTATAAATACCCCCTCCAGAACCTTGGTAGTTCTAGTATCATTCCCAGGTAGGCATGGAATCTGTTTGGGCAATTTTCAGCTCCTGATTTAAATGGTGACTGTCAACAAGCTTCTGTCTCTGTTCATTTATTTGTTGTTAACTAAACTCTCTGTTACCACCCACCACTTTGTGGCTACTGACAATTCTCTATCATTATCACTTCTGAGAATCGTTGCAGTTTACATAAAGTAAATGATACTTTTTACAACGTGTGGTACCTACTACGGTTTTCAGAGCCATTCAGCAACTCCCCAGTCGTCAAACAGCAGTCTAGTCGTGCAGTACCAGCAACCTGCTCAGCATGTTTTTACCCTTATGTGTGACACAGTCTCAAGAATATCTTAGTCTAGGGTAACCAGAAGTTAAGTATTTGTGGATCAGCACATAGATCTTTCCCATGCAATATACCTCACTCCAAAACTTGCAGTATACATCCAGGCACCAATGCTTATTCCAATCCTACCACAGGGAATATTTTTCCTATTGTTTAACATGCCACTTTCATGACTACACACCTCATTTACCAACTTACCTGCCTTTACCGCACAGCTTTTTATATGTGCCCCATCACTAACCAACTGTCCATCAGAATGAACGGTCACAGGAAAACAGTTAATACTAATTAACTCCCAACTCTTAACAACCTCAACAACTGTTTCAGAACTCTGTAAATGGGAACTAACCAACCAATAAATCCTTGAATCGTGCATTGCCCTGACCTCGGACTCCACTAAGATCCCACCAGTGAACCTATCAGTTATAATTTCTACTAAATATATATACATTTTTAAAAATCTTAATACATTTTATTTTACTTTGATTGGCTTTTAGAAAGATTATACTTTAATGTGATTATTGCTGATCAACTTCTACACCTTTCCTACCTGGTTTATATTTGGCTTGATCATATTATAATTATCATTGTGTACACATCTGATTCCCTTGTCACACCTCCTCTAATCATGTTTAAGGTTTATACCAAAATACTGTAATGTGTCACTGTGTGTTCTTCCCAGTCCTCCTGTCTTCATCTATCCTACAACTTATTTAAGTAATGGAGACAAAATATTTAACCATGTGAGGGCAACCATTTAAAATATAAATATGCTGGCAGTATTATTTTATGTTTATCACCAATTCTGGGCTCATCATTAGATAGATATCCAGAATTTTTTCATTAAAAAAAAAAAAACCTGAGGAAAATTGTGTATTAGTTTTATGTATTTATTTTATTTGAATGTTAATTTAGTCATGTATCAACTTAATTTTACACAGATCTCAAATAGAAATAACAAACCTGTATGTGCCTCTATCTTTTTTAACAGCTCAACTCCTATCAAGTCCCAAATAAACAGCGTTCCAAGGCTTCCACCAATGATTAAGGTAAGTCCATCCCATGCAAGGCACCTGCATAAATTTTGAAAGTATCTGTTAAATATAATTATATTATAAAGACAGGACACAAAGTTATTAAACTAGTGTATACCTCAATGGAATGGCTATTTTATACCCCAGTTTTAAATTTACAATTTAATATGTTACTTCTAAAATGCAATCAACAAACCTCAGTTCCTCATCAAGTGTTTTGGAATAAACCTGCATGCCAGAGCTCAAGTCAAAAACCTTGAAAGTACAGTCCTCACCACAGGACACAAGTTTACTTCCATCAGGGCTGAAGCTAACTGCATGAACTGTGCCAGTGTGTCCTGAAAAGAATAAGATGCTTTTACACCATGGAGCACAGCTACTGGTTTTAAAACACATGCAACTTTTCTGCAACGGTTATGTAAATAAAGTGGTCAGAAATAATTGATTTATTTTGTCCAAGTTATTTATCTTCCAGTGTTAATAAAATCCATCAAGCGTGAGTTACTCTTGCAAGGTCAGGTTTTCTTAAACATTCTGCATATTACATTAAATGCACTAAAAACTTTTTTAAAAAGAACAAAATTAAATAGAAGGTGATGTGTAAAAAGAGTTCATTATTCATTTTATGTAATTATCTTGCTGTGTAATGTGAAGTACACCAGAACAATTCCGAGGTTTGACTTCCACGTTAAACGGTAGGTCCCCTAGGTAGGTAGAACTGTCAGGTTAGCTTAAGGCGGCTATGACAGGGATGGAATGCACAATAGAAACCGTCACCAGGTCATTACGACCACACTGAATTATAATTGTTATGATCTCAGCTTTGATAGTTGTCACCCATATCACACAAAATGCTCCCTCCCCTACAGCCTAGCCTTTTGAGGCAGATGCATCTGCTCTGACCACGAATTCTTTACTATTTACCCTAACAACCTGACAAGTCCATATACTCCATTATCCTCCAGAATTGGTCCACAAACTGTTATTCCAAACTAAAAACCATACTCCACACCAAAATATTCAACCAAAAACCACCCATAACCCTGTAATTTACACTCATTTCTCTCCTGGCCTGAAATCCCCAAACCATAATGTGCAATACGCATCCATCCAACACAACCTATTGTAACTGTACCACTGGCAAAACTATCTCACCACTGGCCATGTCACATGTACCGTCTCATATACCAGCTCACCTGTATCCAGTGCGAGTTCTTACATCGGCCTCACCACAATGCAGGTATCCAACAGAATGAACATTCACAGACAAACAATTTACTCCAAAAATCTGTGCCAACATGTTGTTAACCATGCCAAATCTCACACCTGTTGTGGCCTCAATACCTAGTTCACATTCAGAGCCATCAGATCCTTGAGACCACATCCCCGTTCAAACTCAGGAAGCGCGAACTGGCCTACCAACACATTCTGGATATCAGACACCCCCACGGTCTCAATCTCAGATAATACTAACCATCTTCACCCTGCCATACCTATCACTTGCTAATATAGTTAATTTATATTCATGTATTTTACTTCAAAATTTAGTTTTGTTTTATTTTTTATATTTATCTTTTACCTTTCCTTTCCGTATCAGCATGCTACTTCTGCACATTACACACCAACTTTACTCCTGGTTGCCAAGACTCCATACCTTGCTTTCCTTCTCAATCTCCCCCACACAATTCCCCTATTCCCTGTCCCAAAAGCCCCCACCTCTCTTTCAGCTAAACCTCAACAATCTGTGACTAAGCTTTCCTCCACTATCCTTTCAAACCCAAGCAGAGGGTGTTCATACCCTATGGACTAGTAGCTTAAGCACTGTAGTAGTTCCCTTAACTGATTTCTTGGAGTGCTAGTGTTGGCGATAGGTCTCCAACTGGTTATGCTTTCCACCATAAGGTAGAAGTACATTCCTCTTTCAGTTAATGTTATGTTTGATTTGAAATAAATTAAAAGGCCATGTTATTTTGGTGTACAATTTGTGTTCTGCATGAAAGTATTTATTTCTACATGAAACCATTATGTTTTCACATAATTACCATATGCTTAAGTACTTTATCTCTCCTATGGAATATTATTAGATTATTTTTATCACTATGAACAAACCTATTTACTTTCGTGTGGTATGAATTTTCCTGAGAATCTGCACAGCAAAATGTTATGAATGTGATCAATAAATATCTTTGTGTTCTACATTTCAAGAGTTGGGGTTATGTGAATTCCAAAAGGAAACACTTTATGCCATTTGCTGTTAAATATTAAAAGGTATATGTAGAACATATGTGTGAAACCTTTATTTACTGCAGTTTATGAATTTACCAAAGATTGCAAAACTGATATAATGTTGTTACCCTTTGACTGACAACAATCTACATTAAAATGCTATAAATGGTTTTTCCCACTTTTGCCTTATAATGGTTAAAAGCTGTTTAATCGAGGAAATTGTTGCTGTGCATAAATACTGATATAAGCTTTTAGTTACATCAGTATCCTGTTCTCCAGTATTACAAAATATAATGCTCCAATGGTTGGTGCTTCTGCTTTTATTTTTGTTCTTATTGGGTTTTTAATTTGAATTGTGATTCAGAACATAATTTATGTGTAGTTCATATAAAAATTCAGAAAAGTAATTTTGAAAAGAATTTTTTATATCAAGATTTATTTGATGCAAGTGTTGAAATAATGATTAACCAAATAACTTATTTTCCTACACACTCACTTTCGCATTAAGTATTTTCCCCCTTAAATTATTTGGGTGCATTTTCAGCACCAATCTCTCATTGAAATTTATGAATTTAATTTTAAGGTAAAGAGCATTTTCCTTTGTAATTTATTCCACTCCCTTACATTCAAAATAAAAAATTTCCACTCCTTTAAGCCTTATTGGAGATATACACCTATATCACAACAGCTATTGATTGTTATCTGTGGTAGTAGACACAAACCAATCTAGTTTTAAATACATTTGTTTTAGGAAATCAGAACACATTTCCAGATGTGGAAAGTGAACCTTGTCTTCGAGAAGTAATTACTTCCGGTAATGTAGCTGTTCAATGTAAGTTATTGATGCTTACTATATCACTTGATCTTTTGTATAAAGGAATAGGACATTTTAACTGAGGTATTCAGTCTCATGTGGAATCCAATAATTTTTCTTTTTGTTATTTCTGTCATGTTCAATGGTATATTAAATGGAACATGACATTTTAGCATTGTACTGTTTTAACTGTAAAAGTGAAAGCCATACAATATGAAAATAGAAGTGTAGGAATTTGCCACCAAAACATGTTCTATTGCTATTAAATATTAATACTTACTATTTTTACATAATAAAGATGGTTTGCTTCAACAAAGTATGTAGTAACTACGATAAATATGAAGCAGTAGATGATACGCCACTGAAGTTCTTACATTATTCATGTCTGGAATATGCTTTTTATGGATTTTTTAACCAAAAATATTTTTATGCTGTCTGTTCACAATGTAATCAGTAATGTAGGCAGCAAGCACTCAAAACAAGAAACAACAATAACATCAATATATAATTGCTGTGGGCCTCTTTAGTAGTCAAAATATTTTTTAGCTTCTTTTGAGTGTAGGAGAGATGTGCATACTTTGTTCAAGATGTTGTTCCATCTGATGTTGGTTTGTGTAGATTTTTCAGTGGCGAAATAAATGTTTAATTTTTTTTCGTGAATTTTATAAACCATACCTAAAATGTAATGTGCGTATGTATTTTAATGTATTAGGCTATATATATCATGCACAATTTCTGTGTTTCTAAGTGTTAATTTTTGTTTAACTATTATTTTTATCGCACCTCTTTCTGAATTAATAAATATTAAAAAGGAACAAAATTAACATTTTTCATTTCAGTTTTCCTGCAATTGGGGGGATGCTATAGGACCCCAGCTCCTTGTCCACAAAGCACTGCCCCATAATTTAAGGGAATTGTATAATCTATGTGTAGACGTCTGGTACCAGATACCTCTGAAACCTATCAATGACCACCAACACACAGTATTCACCTGGAATCCAAAACATCCAGTAGCCATCCATGCCATCTCCCACGACACCAATAATTTTAATTCTTGTTCCACGGTCCGTGCTATCAGAGTCCTCCCAAACAACAACAGCTCCTTTGAACTCAGAAGGTGGGAGCTTGCCTACCAATACAAACTAGGCACAAGGCAACCTCCTGGTCTCAATTTGAGATAATACCCAGTCAGTACTTTTCCTTCCCTCTACCCGCTCCTTGCCTCCATGCCCACTGTCTATATTGAACCACCACATACTAGAGGTGATGTTTATCTGCATAGATTCTTTTTTTATCATTATTATTATTTTTCTTCGATTATTCTGTTTTCTTATTTACTTTTACTTTCTCAAATTTATGTTATGAACATTTTAATGTATCATTCTGCACTTTTTGCAAACATTTGCATTGCTCATGCACTAAATCCAATTCACTGTCCCCCTCTCTCTGTCCTCTGTTTGAATTTGTCCCCACCACGTGCAGGGCCGCATTTAAGCATAGGCTGTAGCCTAGGGGCCCGCACCACAAAAAGGGGGGCCCCTCCTCACCACAACCCTCACCTGGGCAGGTAGTAGAGCTAAAAAAAAAAGGTTGCCCATAAATTTTTTAGGTCGAATTTCGAATATTTCGAAATTTAAGAATCCAGCCACTGCCGACAGGGGCCCGCACCACATGTATAGCCTAGGGGCCCACAGAGCCTAAATGCGGCCCTACCACGTGACTAACCGTCATTCTGTGAGACCGTATCCTGCACCACCCTCCCTCCGTGATGTTCTCCTGTTGACGAAGGTCCAAGTCCCGAAATATTCATTGTTTTTCCCTGTGTTTTGTGCTTATTTATGTGTTCACCCCATGATATAATCATCTAAGGTAAGTGGTGGTTCATTTCGCTATCCCTTTACACACACACATAAACACACACAAACACACAAGAATTGCTCGTTTCAAGATATAACAGATATAGCAGAGTCAAATATTAAGCCATTCCAGGTAATGAAGAAACAGAAATATTCTTACGAATAATGGAGGGAGTAGTAAACTTAAAACTTGTACTGTAAACATACCTGGTAATTTTTGTTCTATGTTATGAAAGTCCATTGACCATAGGAACAGATCACCATCCTGCGTCCCTGATACAAGACGTTTGTTGTCACTAAAAAATAAATGATATACGATGTATAACATATATATAATGAAATAATAAGCACTAAGTAGTGGAAGGAATTATAAATTAGGATAGGGAAATGAACCTTAGATGATGGTTGTGGGGCGTGAATACACAAAACAGACAAAAACACATAGGATGTAGTAATTTAAAGGTCTTAGCCCTTTATCAACAAGAGAAAATTATGGAGGTTGAGTGTTGTAGGAGACTGCTTCACACAGTAACTGCTGACCTGGAACATGGTGGCGATACGTTGTAACAGAGCAAAGGGAGAGGGGTAGTGATTTGGAGCTAATAACTGACCATGGCAAAATATAATGGAAAGAGGAGAATTATATAATAACCACATAAATCTGAGTCAGCAAAAATAAATAAATAAAATTTAAAAATAAGTATTTCAAACCAAAGAATCTATGAACATAAACATCACCTCTGGTAAGTGGTGGTTCAATTTAAGTAGTGTGGGTGGAGGCAAGGAGAGGATAGAGGGAAATGATGACTGGGTAGTATCTTAAAATGAGCCCAGGTAGTGGCTTGTGTCCAGTTTGTACTGGTACGCAAGCTTCCACCTTCTGAATTCAGAAGAGCTGTTGCTGTTAGGGAGGAGTCTGAAAGTATGCACCATGAAACAATAATTAAAATTTTTGGTATCATTGGTGATAGCATGGATAGCAACTGGATGTTTTGGAGTCTGCTCTTTTCACAATTTTTTCCCGTGCTCGGGTATTAGCTCCAAATTCTGCCTCTCTCCCTGTCCTCTGTTTGAAGAACTTACCCCCACTATGTTCCTGGCTAACAGTTATTCTGTGAAAAGACTCATACATTTATATTTCCCATATATATATATATGTGTGGGTATTATAAATGTAGGAGTCTTTACACAGAATGACACATATAAATGGGAATTATAAATGTAGGAGTCTTTTCACAAAATGACTGTTAGCCAGGAACATAGTGGGGGTAAGTTTTCCTCTTCCTAACAGTCAGCCACAAGGCTCTTTCCCATGTAATAGACCCCACTGCAAGATATGCGACTTACACCATGCTTCGACCACTTTCATCAACCCTGCCACAGGGGAAAGCTTCCCTATCATAGGACACGCCACTTGTGAAACCACCCATGTAAATTACCAGCTAACATGCAACCACTGCCTTGCTTCGTATATAGGTTTTGACCACAAATCAACTCTCCATAAGAATGAAAGTCCACCGACAGACTGTGTTCACACAGAACCCAAAGCACCCAGTTGCTGCCCATGCCATAACCCACGACTTGAATAATTTCAACTCATGTTTCACAGTCTGTGCTATCAGAGTTCTCCATAATAGCAGCAGTTTCTCTGAACTCAGAAGGTGGGAACTTGCCTATCAGTACAAACTTGGCACAAGGCAACCACGTGGTCTCAACTTGAGATAATACCCGGTCATTATTATTATTATTACTACATATGATTAAACTTTTTTAATCCTATTTTCCATTACCTATATTGAACCACCACTAACCTTGGGTGATTTTTACTTCATAAAAATTATTATTATTATTATTTTTTATTTGTACTTGTATAATATTTTATATAATTATATATTATTTTTATATATATATATTTTTCATAATTAGTTCTAATTATATTTAGATCTTCTCACCGACCAGAGATTAGTTTGGATATATATCTATGCACGGGAATTAACTCTGATTCACTGCCCCTTTACTTTTCCGATGTTTGAATTTACCCCCACCATTTTCCCGACCGGTGGTCTTTCTGTGAGGCAGTCTCCAGCTGCGCCCACCTCTCATAATGTTCTCCCGATGACGAAGGGTTTATCCTGAAAATTACTTTATTATTTATGTTTGTGTCTTTTCTGTGTGTTCGCTACCACATCCATCATCTAAAGGTAAGTGGTGGCTCATTTCCCTATCTTAATTATATTCCTATATATTAACAATGAAATAATAGGCACTAAGTAGTGAAAAGAAATTACAAACTAAGACAGGGAAAAGATGATGATTGTGTGGTGAAAGCACACAAAATAGACAAAAACAAATTACAAAGAAATTTTTATGTCTTAGTCCTATATCAGCTAGAGAACATTGTGGAGGGTGGGTATTGTAGGCGACTGACTCACAGAATGGCTTAAGCCAGGAACATGGTGGGGCTAAATTCAAACAGAGTACAGAGAGAGGTAGTGATTTGAAGTTAACATCCTAGAAAAATATATAAAAAAGCAGAATATCATAATAAAATCTTAACTACATAAATATAAACAAACAAAAATGAATAGAATAAAAATTAAAAAATCTACTAACTTCGAGACATCTGGTAAGCAGTGGTTTAATTTAGGTAGCGGGGATGAAGGCAAGCTATTTTCCTTCTTTTCAACCCATTCCCCACCCTCACTATCTCCTTTCGCATGGACCCTCACTCATCACAGTTGATCTTTAAGTAGTATGTAGTATCTCTAAGTTTTAATTCAAATTTTATATATGTTTTTTATTCTTATATAAAATTTTACTGATTAATATTTTCTGCCAACTCCTTCCATGTGTCCATGACTAGTTCCCATGATATGTTTCCAATTTTACAATTCCCAGATTTACGCCTTTCAACTCCCACCCATACTTCCCACCGTGTTGATTTTCCCCCAGCACAAGGCTATTACCAACAGTCTGCACCTCCAGTTAGCTGCCATCCTGAATCAGGTAACCATCTCACTACTGTTGAAGAAGGGATATAAGCTCAAAAATTTTAACACTCAATGTGTGTAAGTGTATATCTGGTTTTCAACACTGCAGCAAAACTTCAACATTCATAAGCAGTGGTTATTCTCCTACCCAGATCTTTAATATATATAATGAGGACTGGAATGGACAACATAAAAACATTAGTCGTGTTAGAGCTGAGACATATGACAAGGGGATCAAATCTGTCCCACCTCTAACGTGAGTCAGCCAGCCTTTTTTCATACTGCGTGTTCAATCCATCACTAGATGTAATGTTACGATTCATATTAAATGCATTTATTCACCAATGATTCAGAGTTCCTCGTTCAGAAAATGACAAGATTTTCTTTCACTGTTTATTATTCTCTTTACCCAGAGTTCTACCTGGAATCATAATTTGTTCAAACTTCTACCACTATATGACTTAGCTCCTGCTGAAAATTAATATAAAACAAGAATGGTTTAATATTTTGATTGCTATTACAGCTTTCTATCTTCTGGAAAGCTTTCAATTTCATCTCTATTGAAAAGCCTTCATATTGCTAACTAATTGTGTAGTTAATTATTTTCATTATTTTTTTTTACCGATTTTCCGAATTTTGTTGTATTGAAGTTAGTAAGAAATGAAATAGTGCACAGTTAAAGGGTGGCAATCAGACAAATGAGTGACTCCATAAATGTTCACTCAGTGTGTGGAATCGATAATTTTTTATAAACAAAATGCAAAATAAATAAATAAATAAATTGATTATGGTAAGAACAAGAGTAATAAGCTACACTTTAAATTAGGCAACATCATTATACTTTATTATTAACTATAATTACATTTCAATGAAGATAGAGAAAGTGAAGCACTGATTAAAAAAAAAAAAGGATAGATTACTGAATTGGCAGAAGAAAGCAAATGCCCTAGTAAAGAGCCGCTCGTAATTCCATACATCAAAAGAGATTGTATGATATAGCAAATAATATAATTTTTAACATTTTTCTTAACAAATGAAAATAAGGAAGGATAGGGATAGTAAACCCATCACTTACTACGATGCCATGGTCTATTTAACAAACCTAGCCATTCAATGTCTCATACCACTAGGAGGATGAGGCATTTAATGAGATTCCTCTGCCCCTCCACATGATTTCAGGTGCAATTGGCAGGTACCAACCATCCTACCATTAGTGTTAGTGTTAATGTTAGCTTTGATACATTTAACATGAATCTGTAGAAATGTCAGTTAGGCCTATGCAGAATGGGGAACACAACAAACTTGTCCAACTTTTTCACTTTTCCAGTGGCACTTAAATGGCACATAACCATTCAGTCAAGGCTGGAGAATAGTTCTGCAATTTCTCATACTGGCTTACACCCTGTTGAGTTATTCTTGTAAAATTATCATCATCAACAACAACAGAAAGTGGACGATTGTGGAACAAATTACAGAGATTTGGTTTCCAGAATGAAACTTTTGAAGCCAGTCCTACATTGTTCATTTGCTTGCTGTATATCCCATCCAAGCATCATTGATGTCATACACTGTCTTGTTAACATGCCATGTTAAACAAATTCTTCCAATTTCTCTAGTTTACACATAGGAAAATTCAGCGTTGAAAGCTATCTATGCTGTATAGTAAAAAACAAAAAGCTGTGTATGTACAAGAAATTTATTTCAAAAATAATAGTTTCAATGTACAGTGGAGGAACCAAAACCATAAAATTTGGAATTTTTTTCTGTCTGTATGTTTGTGCATCCCACAAAAACTAATATAGATCTTAATAAAATAGCAAATCATGGTGGTTTTGTCATTGGTTAGGTAACAGGATACCTTCTATTCAGATTAGCAACATACTCCCTGATGACACAGAGGTAAAAAAAATAAAAAAAAAGTTGTAAATTTTTTAGCATCATGCAAAAACTAATGAGCATATTTTAATAAAACTGCACATATTGAAAGTGTATGTGACTGGATGAAATATACAATAATTTTCATCCAGATTATTAGCAGGAAGTGCTGACGGGATACCTTGTGGGAGGATATGCAACTAAACAATGCCCCACCTGAAGATGCAAATGATCAGCACAAATGGAATAAGATCAGTAAAGCAGACCCTACAATGGAGGATTAATACTAAGAAGAAGAAGAAGAGTAGCAACTTTACGATGATACAGGGATTTATAAGTGTAAATTTTAGAATTTTTGTCTATATTTTAATGAAACTTCATAAGTGATCATTTGTGTCATCATATGATGATACCTTTTATGTAGGTCAGAAACATAGTTCTCAATGATACGGAACAAAAACTGTAAACTTTGGAATCTTTGTTTGTTTGCACATGTATCACACTAATACTGATGAACTTATTACAGATAAACTACACATAGCTATCAGTTGACATGTAGAATACTTTTTATTCAGATTAGTATATTCCTTCCTTCATGAAACACAGGTGAAAATCGCTATTTTTGGAAGTTTTGTATGTCTGTACATTGTGAATGGACAAATAAAAAAATCAACTATTTCAATGAAACTACACACAGTGATAGCTTATGTCACATTAGTAATATCTTATGTTTCGATTTAACAAACACTCATTGAGGAATAAAAAAAGTCTACTGATTTAATTGTTCCATAAACGAATCTATACGTGATATTGTTTGGTGCAAGCCTTCTCACAGTCAAAATGTTTCCTACGATTAGCCCTATGTACTGATCCAAATAGGTGTTTTATATCACAGCTTACATACACACAAATAAAATTATCTGAACACACACCAGACAACATTTCAAATATTACTTATATTATCTGTGAATCAACACTACAAATTGTAAATTCTGCACAGTAAAAGCTATAGGCACAGCTAAATTTATTCAATGTCATAAGGATGAAGGGAAATAGAGATACAATATTTAGAATATTAGCTATTTCATTTGCAGTAACTTTAATTTCACTCGCACTGTACAATATATGCTCACACAGCATCCAATTTTTATTCATAATAAAAAAATACTCGCATCAAAATTCAATAATCTCATCTAATTTACTATTGCTAGTCTGCTTCGATTGCCATACACCAGTTCTGCCACTGTTGGTAGCTGTGCTCCTTTGGGATTGTATGCAGCTGATCTGTCACACTGTGCATGTTGTCTTTTTCTCTGGGCTGCCCTCTCAAGGGCATTTTAAGCTTTGGGAAAATGCCAAAGTCATACAAATCCATATCAGGAGGGTAAGTAGCCTTACCAAGTAGATGTGTTGTGACTGGCAGGAAACTCTGTATCAAATGAGTGGGCATATTATTGTTATGGAGTTTTCTACTGCCCGTTGCCATAGTCCAACATTTTCCATCTCACAACATCATGAAGACATTGCACCGAGCATGGTGGGTGAACGGTTAACGTTCTGGCCTCGCATTCGGGAGGACGCGGGTTTGAATCCTCGTCCAGGCATCCAGATTTGGGTTTTCCGTGGTTATGCCAAATCACTCCAGGCGAATGCCGGGATGCTTCCTTCAGAAAGGGCATGGTCGAATTCCTTCCTGTTCCTTGTCCCCAGTCCCATCCTGCCTCTAATGACCTTATCTGTCAACAAGGCGTAAAGCAATAAAAAAAACATCGCAGAATCTCTTAGTAGTACTCCTTGATGACAGTTGAGCCATGTGGTGTGTACTCATGAAGAACCACGCCACTGAAGTCAAAGATGACGGATTTGCATTTTTTTTTTTTTTTTTTTTTTTTTTGCTTGCATTTCTGTGGACCTGCCTTGCTTTCTGGCCTTGGGTATGTTGGATACTTCGATTGTGACGATTGCAATTTGGTTTCTAGGTCATATCCATTAAACCAGGTCTCATCACTGGTGGTGAGGAAGCTGGGATCACTGTTCACAGTCTGACACATGTCTTGTGTGATACCCATACAGAGTTGCCCCTGCTCTAGTGTTAGCAGCTTTGGCACCATTAAATGGAATATCTTTGTTCAAGTTTTTTCAAAAACAAAAATCTAATAGGGCTCACTTTAACTACCTCACTCGTTGGCAGTATGCCGGCAAATGACAGCTTCTGTAGGCTGGGTGAAAAAAATCATTCATATGCATTAGTCACCTGCATATGTGCATAAAATCATGCCTCCATAGCTTCATTTGTAAGTGCATGAAAAATTAACACTGATTTTCCTTAATTTTGCACAGCAAATGAAGCCTCCATTCTACAGTACATTTCAATGTAATGTGGCATGCATGAATCACAAAGAACTTTCTGGACAATAACCTTCTAAGGATAAAGAAATGTTTTATTTTATTCTTTTCTCTAATCTTCTGTCTGATACTGCAGCAGTCACTGCTTTCCATTAAATTCTGATATTGCAGCAGTCACTGCTTTCCATTAAGTTATATTTTCTGCAAATCTAAGGAATTCACTTATTTTTTCCAGCTTACGCCATTTGTAATTTGTAGATCATTTTACTGTTCTTTCGCTCACAACCTCCCTCATTTTTTTCCGCCTATTAAGTGATCTAACCATCCTCACTTTTCTTTCTGCAACTTTGGTTTCTTTATCTTCTTGTTAAAATTTGTTGTTATATATCCAGTGAATGCTTCCTATCATTTATATCTGAGGTAGTTATTTAACTATGAATTTTGAAATATGATTATTTTTATTTTTTTGCAAGTACATTTTAAGTAAAAACAGTTTTGTGACTTATTTCTTTTTAATTAAGATTCTGCAGATCATCTGGAATAGTGTTTCTCAACCTGTGGTTCGTGGACCAACTGAGGTCTGTAAGGATGGGTCAAGTGGTCTACAGGCAGAAATTTAAAAATTTGAATCTACCTGAATTACAGATTTCAAAACAAAAAATAAATAACTAAAACCTATTCACAGAAAATTAATAACATGCTCGTAATATGGCTATAAGTGAGTATAACCTGTTAGCCAAACTTCATAATGGCCATGGACTTTCACATGAGCAGCAAAAATCCAGTATTTTGAGAATATGAATGCACTGTTATTGTAATAACCTATTCACTACATAAGTTTACAGTCTGCATCAAAAAGATTGGCGTTCCTTTGAGGATTAAGTTAACAACCATTTTAATAGGTCTTCAGGAACTGCGGTATGTGGTGATAACAATGGGAAAGGTTGGATAGTATTATTCATAGAGGCAAGAAAATTAAGCCCTATGTAAGTTAGTGGTCCATAAAATTAATTTTGATATTTTACTGGTGCTCTGGTTGAAAAATGCTAATTTAGAATAATGTCTTTAGGATTGGAATAGGATTTTTAACAAAGAATGTGTGCTTTTATGGAATGACCAACTTGCCATTTACCTCGAGTGATTTTGGGAAACCACAGAAAATTGATATTTGGATGTTCAGGATAAGGATCAAATCCATTCCTGAATTTCAGATCCACCATGCTGTTCAGAGGGACTCTCATGAACAATGGGTGTGACCTGTACTATTCCTTAGCAGCATCAGAAGAGGAAATCGTTTATAAACAAAAAATATGGAGATGCATACTCACTTTGTAATAGCGAGGCATGTCAAATGGGCATCATGTTCCAATTCAGCTGCAATTGCTGTAGCAGGCTTGATCCGTTTGCCATCAGTTATTCCTTTCCATATTCTCACTGAGCAATCCCAAGAACCTGATACTAATAACTCTGCCTTCTTCCCCCAAATAATGCAGGCAACAGCATCTTCGTGTGCTCTCACAGAGTCCACTATTCGTCCAAACTCCAGGTTATACAGAATACTGAAAAATACATTTTTTTAAACCAACAAAGGAAGGGAAATTATTTTAAAAAAATATATGGATTTAGTGTTCTAAAAAGAGAAAACAGAGGTATGTTTGGGTGAAATAACTATATTTTTAATATTAAATTTGTCTCAAGAAAACAAATCATGTCAGGAGCTACAAAATATCAACAAAAGATACAAAGGAGAAATATTTAACAATTAAAGTTAAATCAGATTTGTATATTAACAGGAAATAAAATATTTTTAATTAATGGATTGACACTTCGATAAGGCATTAATATAGCATATGCACCAAATCTGATGATAAATGATTTTAAAATTAGCTCATTTCTATGATTTTAATGTCTTAACAATAATAGAGCTTGGAAACTCCACAATATTAAGACATTTTTACATTTGGTGCAAAAAATTAGTGTGGTAAATTATCTTGTCCAGCAAATAATTCTGGGCAGTTAATAAGTAACAACAAGAAATGGAAATGATACTTAACAGGAAAAACATTAGGACTTGCAGTAAACATGGTATGATATAATATATAAAATATTTAGGCTGCTAACTGAAATTAATACTCAACTAATACTTACATAGTGTTATCCCATGACCCCACAAGAAGTGTTTTATCATCCGGTAAAATGACACATGAAGACAGAGCCATTGACGACAGAGAAACACTTCGCACTTGCCTCTTCTCAGTTGTTGTGTACATCTTTAGCAATGAGTCATGCCCCACAGATACAACAAATTCTTTGTTCTGAGAAATAGCCACTGCACTCACAGTTTCTTTGTGTGACTGGAATGTTGCAGCTGCAAACAACTTTTCTGTGTTTCTCCAAACAGGAAATTTTGAAATACTATGGACCCTTTCTCGATGAAGGCCACTCTGTTCTAAATAAAATAAATAAATCTTTTGCTTACAAAAGGAAAAATTGATATCATATACTATTATAATCCTTTTAAAATTGATACCAAGTATTACAGAATTTTAAAGCATGTATTTGTACCCAAACATTGCATCAACAGCAAAGATTGTTAGAATCTATTAGAAAACAGTCGAGTTTAACACATTTTATTTCCTCCCACACTAATACAGTAAATAATATTACAAATATTTTTGATCTATTTTTTTTTTTTTTTTACTTGTTGCTTTACGCCTCATTGACGGCTCATTAGAGGTGGGATGGGACTGGGGATAAGTAACGGGAAGGAATTCGACCATGGCCTTTTTGAAGGAAGCATCCTGGCATTCACCTGGTGTGATTTGGGGAAACCATGGAAAACCAAAATCTGGATGCCCGGATGGGGATTCGAACCCGCATCCTCCCGAATATGAGGCCAGAATATCAACCGTTCACCCATCATGCTTGTTTTTTTGATCTAAGTCTTTGAACTATGTCACAGTCATTTGAGATGCTATTCAATAGTAACTTCAGTATGGGGAACAAAAAATAATGACAGTTTATAAATTTGGAACAATGATCGTGAATTGGCAATTGGTTTTGGGCTAAAATTTTTCACCTTGCGAAACTTGGAACAAAACTGTTTATTGATAATTTAATAGTTTATGTTTTAGTATATATCAACTGCAAGGTCATTAGAACCCTAACACAAAACTGACTTTTACACAAAGCATAGATCAAAAGATGAATAAAACTGGTTCTTCTACAGTGGACTCTAAAGAGATTAGTAAGTGCATAAAAAACAATAATGCACAATATATAAACCACATATCTGGCTAGCTGTAATGAGCCCAGTCACACAAAAGGATACAATGATCACAAAAATGGGAAAATAAAACACACAGTTTATGCAAACAAGCCTGATATTTTTTGAACAAAACTGGATGTTAGATACATAGACAAGATTTTGTATGAAAAAGTGGATTCATTACCATTTCCCAGATATATCCTCAATCTCAAATAGTATATGAAAGAAGTTAAAATATTATGTAGTGACAGATATTTGCCACAAACATCACTCTACTGTGGGTCCTCTGCCTAAAGAAAGAGTCAATGCATCGAAGCAGAGTGCACTGTCTCAAGACAAATAAGGAGAATCTCATTCCTCCTCATCAGTTGGGAGAAGCTGCTCCACAGCTGTACAGTAGGCTTCACCAGCTGGAGATTATTATGCTCTACTTCCAGTAGACTTGCGCATAATAGTTTGCGACTGGGAGCAGCTCCCTCACAAACTAGGTCGCAATTTTAGTTCATTAGTTCCCGTCTTGAATTCAAAGAAACAGATCGTTCGCTCACCTTGCTACCGCTACTGCACGTGCTATTTTGTTTGTTATGAGAGTTTTATTAGGACATTACTTAATCATTTTTTGTCGCTTCTAAATGGAATGTAATATGGCCTTATTAACAAAAGTTGTTACTTAATAACAGTCCTTTCAAATGACATTAGCATGATCAGTTGCCGCCTATATACCAAACTGCTCATTGTCCATTGCACAAATGGGTAAAATGGAGCATTCAATTATTCTGTTTTTAGTTTACTTAGATTCGTAGATTACTCATTTTTAAATGGATTTATTTATTACTATTTTTTGCAACACAGAAACTAGTAACAAACAAATTTCTCCCTTTGTAAAATCTGTTAAGGCACATTATGAAATATCTTTTGAATGATGTGATGTGCGTTTACCTAATCGCCCCTTCCGAAATATTATGTAATGTTAAAATTGACAAAATCAAACAAATGTTTGCTCATGCATCTATCTTTGCTTCATTTTTGTTCCATTAATTATTTTCACTTGGAAGCTGTTCTTTCATTTGATATTTTATTAAATTAAATTAGCTATGGAAAGTGGTAGCAATAGCGAAAGTGCATCAATTTCCAGTGAATTGGAAGTCACTGAGCGATTATTTTATTAGTGTAGGGGAGGATTAACCAACACACATTAAAAATATTTTGACGGCAAATGAAACTGATGAAGACACAAAAGTTTAAATCTTTCTGAATTTCGAGAGCAATTTTTTTTACACAACATGCACAAAGCTGTTAAACAACTAGAAGGTCTGAGATAAGTATTATATTCTGTAAACTTTAAAATCTGCACTAGAAAAATGTAAAATAGACTGTTTCTTTGGTTAAGAAAACAAGGAAAAGTCCTTAGAAACCAAATTCTCCATAGAAAGTGATAATATTAAAAATAATTTTCTAGTATTTGTTGATAAATGTCTGGAATATCTTAATAACTGGTTAGATTTTAATGAAAGCAATTAGCTATACAAAATCCAAAAATTAAATTTAAAACACGAGGATCCATTTGATGACTGTGAGACAATATTAGAATTTCTAAATTTACAAGAAAAAATGAGTATCAAAGAGAACAAACTTTACTATGAAATAACAATTTTACATAAAATCTGGGTAAAAGTAAGAGAAGCATTTCATGAATAAAAAAATGAGCTTTTGATCGAATTTAATTTAACACCTGAATGCGATAAAGCCTATGACTATTTTACTGTAGACAAGAAACTGTTAAAGATGCAAAAAGTGCGAAAAATATAGCTTAAGAAATAAAATAATAAAAACATATCTTTTTTCCTTTTCTACTCCTACGTAAAATATTATATTTTTGAAGTGTACTATAGTTTTATAGCTTATTCTAAAAAAAAATACTATAATCAACCGAAAAAATGTTGGTAACCCTACTGGCGAAATGTGATGGATGAACTAAGGAGCGAGAGGTCTGGGAACTAGTTTGCGTTCACATAATAGTTCCCGACCGGGAGCGCTCAATTTCATTTGCAGCTCCTTAGCGAACTAGGTTGCTCCCCTCTTGAATTCCAGGAAGACAGATTGTTCGCTTTGCTACACTACTGCATGCACTCTTTTGTTTGTTGTGGTAATTGGAATTATCGGTGGTTGTCTTTCTAATTGTTAATGGGATGAAAGCACGTTTTGTTTTCACATTCCTCATTAAATTTCAGTTTGTGACTTCTGCAATAATTATTAATGTTGAACAGCTTTTTTTTTTCTTTTTATATCTGTGTCTTCAGTGAAATGTGTCTGCAGGGAACTGTGTTTCCTTTTAGATGACATAGTAATAAATTACCTAAAACAAAAGTCTGTTTTTGGAAAAGGATCGAATGAACTAACGAACTAAGGAGCAAGAGATCTTGGAACTAGTTCGCGTAGTTCACCTGTGGGAGCGCTCTTCTAAACTAGTTCATTCACGAACTACACAAGACAAACTTCCAGCCACTGTGTCTGTCCCATACCATATGCCTTACTTACAACTAAGACATCAGGTCAATTTTGTCCAGCTTCATGTAAGCTAACTTGGCTGCTGCATCTGCTGCCTCATTTTCCCTTCCTCAAGAATCCAGTAAAAAGCAACTTCCATCCCAGATGACTGATGAAATTATATCCTGTTATGGGTGTCCTGGATTTGATGATATCCAGGGTACATGTTTCCTGCTACTTGAACACAACTCAGTGAATAATAGTAAATGAGGAATCTCAAATCAGTAGTAAAAGGGGTAAAAAAATAGCATAACATTTGACTACTAAAACACTACAATTACTACCAAGCTTGTAACTTTCAGAGGTTCAAGGAAAAGCTACAGAACATCCAACCCCTCCATCATGCTTAGTCTAATCAGTGTATACCAGGGTATGACTATATATTGGTATAAAATTCCAGAAAATTAAAAGTTAAAAATTTTGTTGTACTGGTCCATGTCTAAAATAACTCTAAATCTGTTTAAGAGATAGGTTGGAGATTGTAGGTGAGGGCTACAGGCAGTGTACAATGATATTCTTCAAATATGGCCTACACATGAAAAGTAATCAGTTTAGTTGCTCTTGGTCATTCTCAGTGGAACAATTATAATTATGACTTTCATAATTGGGGCTGATTGTCACTGATGCAATATGGGCCCAGCACCACGTGGTAAGCAATTTCCACCAGATAAGAAGTGGAGTTCACCAGCTTTGACACACAGGACTGCTATGGTATGTTCACTTAGAATTTTGACGTTACTCTCTCTCGTGCTGAACAGTAAATGACATATCGATACTCGAGTTTTGACAGCAAAAAGGCTACATAGAATTACAGTAAACAAAATCAGTTTGTACCCTACCATCTCCCATATACAAATTTTAAAATATTCAAATACTTAAAGGCTCTAATTCTAGAGATCTCTCAAATGTGACAGCCACTGTTACAAAAAAAACTAGCAGTTATCCGCGGCTTAGCAATCGTGAAAGTATGTTATAGTATAAGAGTTTGCTTTAATAATAATAGTATTGAATATTTCAGGTAATGATAAAAATTTATTTACACCCTAATGCAAAAAAAACAATTACTATAATATTTAATCTCTATTAGAGCAATCAATTCTGCTTCAAAATTGAGGTTTACTTGTTAAAGTACAGATTAATTGTTTCTTTATTGTGGTCCTTGATTAATTTCATAATCCTAGCTTTACTACATTTCACTGAAAGATTTGACTTATGTTTCCTCTTTGATTACTGTTTCATTTTGTTGATGTATCACTTTGTTCAATTAATTCTTCTTTGAAAAAGGAATTTTCATGTTAAAGTAGTAATTGATTCTTTCTTCATTACAACCTCTGATAATATTACGATAACTTTATTTTAGTTTCTTAATCTGTCAAACCAAATGAATGGCTCTGGACCAATTACTATACTTCGTAAGTTAAAGTTGATTTGTTAAAACATATGCAAACATATTAAATGATTTGAGTAAGGAGTAAACCTCAATGTTTCAACAAACCACAAAACTACATAAGAGAAAAGAAAGCGGTAACTTAATTACAGTTCCATTAAAAACAATAACCAACTTCTACTTAACATTTAAATTTCTTTGATATTCCATATTTTTTTAACTGCAATCTGTCAACAGATGGCATTACTCTCTTTTTTTTTTTTAAATAATTTTGAGGGAACAAAAATATAATCTTTTATTTTCAGCTCCACAATCTGCCAATAGAATTGTATCTCTATGTGAAAATTACCAGAAATTAAGTATATGCGGCTTTAAAAAATTTAAAGGTTTTTTTTTAATGGCTTATTGATGTGGATGTCATTAGAGGTGGGAAAGGACTGGGGACAAGGAATGGGAAGGAATTAGGCCATGGTCTTTTGAAGGAACCATCCCAGTATTCGCTTGGAGTGATTTGGGGAAACCATGGAAAACCCAAATCTGGATGGCCAGATGGGATACGAACTGGCGTCCTCCCGAACGTGAGTACAGAGTGTTAACTGCTCACCCACCATGCTCGGCTTTAAGGTTGAGAACCGATTTATATTTCCTGCTCAAAAGCTACTAGTATTTTCTATTACTATGAATTTTGGAAAGCCCAAAAATGCAAGCAGAGTAATAACATTTAAACAAATAAATGTTTGAATTTAAAACAAAATGTATTATTACATAATTGTAGTAGAATCGGCAAGTATGGATTTTCAAGTACCTGTTGCAGAAAACGTCTGGCATCGTGTGGATCAGAGAAAGGTGTCAAAATTTCCAATTAGCTGACAGGAAAATGATATCTTGCCATTAAGTAATGCGTTTTCCATGTTACAGGAGGCGAAGATTCAAGTGCGAATGGCCCAGAAACTCAGCAGGGTAGATTTGTTCGCAGACCCCGAGCGATGCCAAGAAAAGGTTTACTGGTCATTGGCAGCTACAATGTCCATCACCAGGAGAAACCACTACAAGAACTAGCCACGAAGAGCGATGAACACTCTCATACTAACATTCATTCTGTATGTCTTCAAAGAGCAACCGTACCACATGTCATGGAGGCCATTCCAAAAGCGATTAGAGGATCGAACTGCCATCAGTTAAGAGTAGCTGCGCACGTCCGTACTAATGACAGGTGTTGTGTTTCTGTTGCAGATATAGTTAAATCCATGGACAAGTTGGGCCAGAACGCGTATGAACCTCCATGGGAAAATTTGGTGTCGTTGCAGTTCTCCGTTTGTAGTGTTGTGCTCTGCATCGATTGTGGGAAGGCCGAAGGGTGAAAGGTTTTTTATTTGAATTGTAGTTTGCAGGAATTGTGTTATAGAAATGACTGGGGCTTCGTCGACCTTCCACCGATGATAGCTGCCAGCCGGGACACATTTGACAGGTCGAACGTCCAGTACACACTGAGAAAGGCGACCAAGGTGGCTGCTAAAATATGGAACCATCTTGATGTGAATTATTTTTTTAGGAACACCGTGAGGTCCGAGGATCCTTCAGTTCATCGAAGAGGATATATAACCTAGATCTTGGTTCTGGAAGTGACTGTGCGAATAAATTGAATATTACAGCACCCAATACTTCACCCGTTTTTGTCAAAATGCGAATATGAAAAATGAGAATTTAGACTCCACAAATAATAGTACAAAGAAGCAAAGGGTAATTGTCCTAATTTGTGTTAGAGGGAATGTAGCCGATTTCCATGCCGCTGTTGCGACTAATCATGTTGATATAATACTAGGAACCAAGAGCTGGTTGACGCCAGAGATTGAATCCAGCAAAATATTTGGCCCTTATTTCAATATTTTTCAGAAAGACAGAACTGTCTCAATGAGCAGGGGTGTGTTCGTGGCCGTTAACAAAGCCGTTAATTGCTCTGTCGTAACTGAAATGGAAAATTTTTGCGAGATAATATGGGTCAAGGGAAAAATTGGTAAAAATTTAAAGGTAATTTTATCAACCTCTCGATTCTGATTGGGCTAACGTGGAATACTTCAGAGATTCACTTAATAATATTTATAAAAAATATCAGGGACATATATTGAACGTGGGTGGTGATTTTACCTACTGCCGGTTAAGCGGGACACATGCACATTCAGGTTGGGTGGGAGAGATAGGTTAATAACCGAAACGTTCCTAGAATCATTTGCAGAAAGATCTATTGGACAGATGGTCGATGAGCCAACATGGTGCGACAAATATTCCTCATCCATTTTGGATATTTTACTTATAAGCAATAATTATATTGTAGATACAGTTTGTATAGAAAAGGGTATAAGTGATCACAAGGCGGTTGTGGTAACTTTAAAATCTAGTCTGAATTTAAAGCATGACAAAGACAAACTCGTAAATTCCTTCGATAAGGAAAACAATGCGGGTATGGTTGATCACTTGGCGAAAAATTTTGAAACGTACACGCTAAATACAAATGTTGAGGAACTCTGGTTTAATTTAAAAGAAATAATATGGACCAGTTTAAATCAATTTGTTGCTAAGAATTTTATTAAGGTTACTAAGAACTTTCCGTGGTTCAATAGGGAAGTGAAACGTTTGCTCAGAAGGCAAAGGCGTTTACATGCCATGGTGAAGAAATCGGGGGGACTCATCTAATCGCGCTAAATTAGTCCAGTTGCAAGCGAAAGTGCGTAAGGCAATGTGTAATGCATTTAAAGAATTCCAAGCCAGAAATTTATCCAAAGATCTAATTACTAATCCAAAAAAGTTCTGGTTGTATGTCAAAGTAATAAGAAGCTCTTGTAAGGTTACGCCATCACTGACCAAGGAAAATGGGGAATTATCAGAAACTAGCATAGAGAAAGCAGAAATTTGGAATAACATAATTAAAAAAGCTTTCACAACAGAAAACTCAGAGGAGATTCCAATATTTAACAATTATAACAACAAAATTATGATTGATCTCATTCTTGATGTCGAGGGAATAATTAAACTGCTTATGAATGTAAAAACCAATAAGGTTCCCGTCCTAGATGGTATCCCTTCAAGATTCTACTCAAGGTACGCAAAGGAAATTGCGCCATATATTATGAAATTATATACCGCCTCCTTGGATCAAGGAAAAATACCAGCCAAATGGAAGACCGACATAGTAAGTCCAGTGTTTAAAAATGGGAATGGAAATTATAAGCTGAACTCATTAACCTCAATATTTTGCAGGATTTTAGAACACATCATCTATTCAAATGTCATGCGGTTTTTGGATGAAGGTGAGCTTTTAAACCCAAATCAACATGGAGTCAGAAAAGGCCAATGCTGAGAAACTCAACTTGCACTTTTAACTCTCAACTTGTGCCGTACTATAGGTGAGCAATCCCAGGTTGATTTAGTTCTATTAGACTTTAAAAAAGCTTTCAACACTGTGCCTCATACTAGGTTACTTAGGAAACTTCATAGCTACGGCATATCTAGACAAATATGCGACTGGGTTGCAGACTTTCTGGAGGGCAGAACACAGTGTGTAGTTTTCGACGGTGAGCGTTCATCACTTACTGAAGTGAGGTCCGGAGTTCCTCAGGGAAGCGTGATAGGGCCTCTGTTGTTTCTCATATACATTAATGATTTGTGCTACATAATAAGGGGGATGAAAAGATTATTTGCTGCTGATGATATTATATATCATGAAATCAAAACCACGGATGACTGTGCTTTGCTACAAGACGATATTATGAAAATAATTGCGTGGTGTAAAGACTGGCAGTTGGAGTTAAACACTAAAAAGTGCCAAGTCATGCGTGTAAGTAAAAAGGCCACACCATTTAGCTCTGAATATACAATTCATGGTACTGTCCTTAAACGGTAGATTCCGCTAAATACCTAGGGGTAACAACTCGTAATAATTTGTCGTGGAATGAACGTATCGAGAATGTAATTTGGAAAGCAAATCATATGCTCTGATTTCTAGGTCATAATTTAAAACAATGAACTCTGGAAGTTAAATCAATTGTATACACATCACTAGCGCGTCCTCCCTTAGAATATTGTTGTTTTGTAGAGGATCCCCATCAAAAGTGAATAATGGAGGCATTAGAGAAGGTCCAAAGAAGAGCCACCCAATTCGTGACAGATATATATAGTTGGAGGGAAAGCATACGTGCGATGTTGAAGGAGTTAGGTTGGGAAGACTTGGAACGCCGAAGGCGTTGCTCCCGACAGAAGCTAATTGAAAAATTCACGACTGACATATTTCGGAATGACAGCAAACAAATATTGCTACCAGCAACATTTATATCTCGGAATGACCGAAAAAATAAGATAAGAGAGATCAGGGCCAGAACTGATTCATTCTGTACTCATTTTTTCCACGAGCGATTAGAGAATAGAATAGGAAGGGTGTACCAGGTGACTAAACTTAAAATCCAACAGGAGTAGATTTCGATAAAGCACTCCAGCCATCCAGAACTGGGTTTTCCATGGTTTTCCCAGATCACTTCAGGCAAATGCTGAGATGGTTCCTCACAATAGCCCATGGGCGCCTCCTGCTATATCCTGTATATCCCTTTCAAACTATTACTCTTTCAAATCGGTGCAATGCACTTTCCGCCACACACTTTTAGTGAATCACGGAGTAATAATAATAATAAAGTATGAATGAAAGGGGAGACAGATGAAACATGTTCATGAGTCTCAGCATCATTGTATATTTCTGTACAGTAAGTGAAAGCCTTTTAAACTATCCTACACAGAAAAATATTCAATCACAAGCCAATGATTATTACAGTCATATTTTCCATAAAGTATTTAATGAAATGTATTGGTTGAATAATTTAATGAAATTTATTTAGTTGAAATTATTTTACTTGTAATTAGCATATATGTACAGGAGTTCTGATTTTTTTAAAAAAAAGTGTAATTAATTTATAGCAGTTACTCTATATTACAAGGATATATATTTCCAACATTTTCAATTTCTTTTACTTGTTAAGGAAATCTTATATGAAAAGATAACAGACCTGATGTTGCATTACGGCCAGAAGATATCATTGGTGGAAGGCCAGTAATTCTTTGAGGATGTGGTAAAGAAAAGACCTGTTTCGGAATCTGACCAAATTCCATTATTTGTACTTCTAATGCATGTCTTTGGTTTATATCTTTAATAGAGTCCAAGTTAACAGCTCCTTCATAGCATAAATAGTAAAACACTAAAACAAACATAAAAGAAATTAATTATTTATACAACCTCAGAAAACTCATCAGCATTCATGTCAGAAGTAGCCATTCTTTTCAAGATTTATTCATTTGCAATAAATTTGAATAAAGTCAATTCATAATTTAATTATTTTATAGTATCGCTAAGAATAAATGCAGATGGACAGAGCATAGGTGAAAAAGTATATTAAATATGTAGACTAGAAATATCTTACTGTGCTTATAAAAACTCAATACTTGATAGAGGTATGTGGAGTATCAGAAAATCACTACCACTACTCACCATGAAATGGGGTTTGTGTATTTACACAAATGGAAACAGAGCAAGCGAAATGTTAGTTGAGTAATATAAACTTGCCTCTTCTTAATTCAAGAGAGAAGGAACTTACAATTATCAGCTTTTTCAGCTTCTACTCCAGATTGTTTGTATCCAAATATTAAATCAATCCAATGGTGTAAATTTTTTGACACATAATCTGATTCTAAGCCATTTCTTAGTTTCTGAACAAAATCATGGGGACCTGAAAATAAAATTTAAAAAGATACATAAAGTTGGATTAATAAACACATAGATCTTAAAGCAGCCAAAATGTTGATAGCATTGCACACTGTAAAAAAAAATTTGTATGTAATTTTCGCAATTTATGAGGTAAGTTTGAGAACTTCTAAACCTTTTCTATTGATTAATATTTAAATATTCCAATAAATAAATCTTCATAATGTCCACACAAAAATTCATATTCGTGTGCTCAAAGTAATGTTTAAGTTATCTTTAACTTCAATTTTTTTGTAATGTTTTCAAGCTGAGAACCTGTTCACTCATAAAATATTAAAATATGTGTTAGTGCAATAGTCATATTCAAAAGTTGTATAACACAGATAGCACTGCAGAAAGGTACCATTTGCCCAAGGAGGAAGTTCAACATCTCCAACCTTCTGACCATCATGACGATACCCAAAATTAATGCCGTAAGTGTTGACTAGAAAATCACCAGCTTGCTGGGTGTCATAAAATGCTGGTATCAATTCTTTGAAATCAGACATGTTGGTCATAACATTTTTCCATACATCTGGTATACTGTAAAAAAGAATAAAATAATATTTTTAATACTAACTACCAACAAATTAAAACTACATGCATTTTTTTAAAAAAAATTATTTGTTGATTTATCAGATCAAACATTTATTACCTCTACTTGCCTGTTAAACATCCTATCTGGGTGATCAAATCGTCCATTCTGCAAACATAGCATATAATGTGGGAATTTTCGTACCAAGTAAAAAAGTACAAATCCAGGAGCAGAGTAATGTGATCCATAAAGAAATTTGGGTGGAGACATTTCATCATACCGCTCCTAAGGGAAAAAAAATGTTTAAAAAAATTTATTTAAGAAAGAAAATAATTGAGCATGAAAGAAAATGTAGGAACTAAAGAAAATCTACTGTAATGATCTTAAGATCCACTAAAAGAGAAATATAAGAATCACTTCTGGAACAAAATGGAGAAGACTGAGATAAAAATAAAACCTGAAACTTTTACAAATCGTTCAAAACTAATATCGAGAATAACCATCATCCTAAACTGTCCTTCAAAGTTGAAAACTGACGTCTTACCCTAAATAACAGACAAAACTGTGACACTTTAGCAAAATATTTTGAAAAGTTGTGAAAAAAATGTCAAAATGCGACAAAATAGAATCTCAAAATATTTTCACAACCTCCAGATACAGGATACAATTTTTTTTAATCAAATCTGGGGCATATTCAGCTGTAGTAGAAATGTGTAAATGTGCCAGCAATGAAATGATCTAAAAACTCTATATCTTTTAGGATATATTTAGAAAACTGAAAATATTTCAGATGCATGAAAATGCACTCTCATACGCGTGCAACACAAAAAGTGGAGAGCACAGTTGTTAACAATTTCAAAGGAATAGCTCTGTTACTAATGTTCTACATAAAAATGGATGATGTGTGTGTGTGTGTGTGTGTGTGTGTGTGTGATAAATTAGAATAGTGAAATGATGGTTACGTGGTACAAACACACAAAAAGACAATAACATAAATTACTATATAATTTTCGGGTCTTAGCCCTTTGTAAACAAGAGAACATTATGGAGTGTGGATGTTGTAGGAGACTGCCTCATTCAGAGTGACTGTTAGCCAGGAATGTGTCAGGAGTAAATTTAAACAGAGGACAGGGTGAGAGGTAGTGATTTGCAGCTAATGCCACAGCATAACAAAATATTGCCAAAAGAGAAGAATAATATGGTAAAATCTTCACAAAATAAAACTGAGTAAGCAAAAATAAAATTCAAAAAAGAATTTTCAGCTAAAGAATCTATGCCATTAAACATCACCTCTGGTTAGTGGTGGTTTAATTTAGATAATTGGGATGGAGGTAAGGAGAGGATAGAAGAAAGGAAAAGTAATGACTGGGTATTATCTTCAATTGAGACCAGGAGGCTGCCTTGGGCAGAGTTTGTATAGGGAAGCAAGCACCCACCTTCTGAGTTCAGAGGAGTTGCTGCTGTTTGGGAGGACTCTGATAGCATGGATTGCGAAACAAGAATTAAAATTATTGGTGTCATGGGAGATGGCATGGGCAGCTACTGGATGTTTTGGATTCTAGGTTAATACTGTCTGTTGGTGGTCATTGATAGGTTTCCAGAGGTATCTGGTACCAGATGTCTACACATAGATTATGCAATTCCCTTAAATTATGGGGCAGTGCTTTGTGGACAAGGAGCTGGGTGTAAGCACCTTAGAATTTTGGTAAATTCTAGTTTTCTTAGTTTCAGGTAGAAGGGAGGAAGTAAGCTTTCCTTTAAACATAATTTTTGTTACAAATACGTGTCATATAGAAGCTGAAACTGCAACCTAATTCATCAACTAAACCATTTTAAAAGCAGTAAAGACTCATAACATTTAATAAAAGGGCTAAATAAATTTTTTATAATAATAAAGAAACTTTTAACTAACCTGGAATAGGATAATCCACTATCATCCAACTTGTAAACAACAGATTTTTGTTACGTGAGCATTTCACTATTTTTGAACACTTTTAAATAAAGTAAAGTAATGTTAAAATAATAATAATTCAAAAGAAAGTTAAATTCACTAAAATTCTGTAGTTTCTGACCAAGAAAATAACGTAAATAAATTTATAAGCATTTCGATAAATACACATTTTTTATCATATGTTCCTAGTAATTTCTCTATCTAAAAAGTAGATTTCCTAAAAGAACCAAAAATCTAGTATCACATATTTAATTTCAGAACATTTCAGAACAGATTTTATACACATTTCTAAAATTATTTCGTCACTAAACAAACGTGGTTTCACTTAGGAATTATTTGCGAGTGAACCAGACCATTTCCATAGATAAAATAACTTTTTAAAACACGTAATTAAATTCAAAGAGGTGGGGGGATGTCGTTCGATTTCGTCTTTTGTCTGTACTCCAAGAACGCTATGTACGGTAACTCTGTGTCAGTTGGTTTGTTGCGGGTCGGTTTGCAAGCCGGAACTTGCCGCGCTAGCCTGGAAATGTGTGTCAGCCATGATGAACTTTTCGGTACCAAAGTGTGGTATTAACAGTTAACATGAACTTTTAAATTTTTAAAAGGGGTTTTTATTCGGTTGGTATTCTTTCTCTTCACAACCTACAATTTTCTGGAAATGTTTGTTCCATCGCCTACTCAACTGTAGAATGAAAATTTTTAAAAATGTGACTTTTGAAAATAAACTTCAGATTTCTATTAAAGTGAACTTTTGTGATTTCATAGCAAACCGAAACCTTTTCTAAGTTTGTGGTTTAAAAAATTTAGTGGCGACCTGTACGCATCTCAGTTGTAACGTACGTTAGAGAACTTTCATTTCACGTGAACTGCTAGTTAAGGTACTAAGCCTATATTTCACCCCGGTATAAGGTTAAGTCCTTAAATGGGGTCCTATAGCATCCCAAATGTGTTCTATCGGGTTGAGGTCACGTGAATGTGGCAGATAAGACATCAACGTAAGTTCATAACCTTGCTTCTAAAACCACTCTAGCATGATTTGGCCTTGTGACATGAGCTGTTATCCTGCTGGAAGATGTATTTGTTATTGTGGAAGATACAAAGCATGAAGGGATGCTGGTGATTTGCAAGAATTTTCACATAGTCCATAGATGTCATGGAGCCTTTGATCATTACCGTAGCTTCAATAGAAGGCCAGGTAAATGTATACCACAGCTTAATACTGTCTCCATCAGTCTGCATCTGTGGTGTGGTGACTATTTGAGGAGCTGTTTCCTGAAAGACAGCACATCTGGACATGACCATCAACCTGGTGTAACATGAAACAATGTTGATCTCTATTGATTCATGTCCAATCTCAATGATTTAATGTCAATTGCAATCATAACTGAAGATGTAGTTGGATCAACATTGAAACTCATAGCTGCTCTTAGCTGCAGAGTCCCATGTTCAAAGATGTGTACTGCTATGCTGAACCTGTGTTCTGAAAGACTTGTTCATGCACCAGCATTGTAAAACGCTGTCAGATCTGCCTCTAATCGCCCCCTATCCTGCATTAAAGAGCAAGCAAGCCTCCAACCTCCATTCTGCATGATGTGTGTACATCTGCTACCTTGTTGCCTACTTGTGGTTTCACCATCCTTCTACCACTTTCCACAGATGCTCACTACAGTAGCATGCAAACTGCCAACCAGCCTTGCCATATCCAAGCTGCCTGCCCTTTGTCAAAGTTACTTATGTCAGTATGCTTTACTCAGTTGCTACATGTATCATCATTAAAATAACTTTTCATGCATCTCTGTCTGCTTACTTTGGTTTGAATGCCAGGTTTAGCTAGGATTTTGAAAGACCTTTAACTCAACCTTCATGTCTAGCAAAGCTTTCTTTATATGTGAAATATTCCAGAATACTTCTGTGGTTTTTATTCCATTCTATACTGTAGCTACCTATTACACAGTAGAATCACTGAGTTTATTTAATAAAATACCATGACAAAAGTGGACTATGGCTTAAAGCTTAGTCACTTAGATGGATCCCAACCGTTAATTATATACATATCAATATTATCATCGTTCTAATTAACTGGGAAACTAAGTTTTCAGAAAACCTTGTTCCAAAAATGGAACCTTCCTGTCAAATAAAATCACTCTGTTCAATGGTTACAATTCATTCTATCTACAAAGTCATAATTCCAGATCAAAAATGATGTCACAGATATCATATGCTGCATGAGAACTTAATGACTGTAATCTACAAAATTAAAGTTTTATATTAGCTCTCCAACATGAAAAAATCAAATATGACCTCACCAACAGCTTGAGTTCGTGTAACTGTTCATTGTAATTTCATGAGTAAGATTTTACACATAATTGACATCTAGATCTTTAAAGGCAGGACCAGGAGAAATGAGGAAGGTGACTATTAATATCTGTTTTTGAGTTCGGTAGTAAAGCTTGTTCAGCAGTTTGCCTTCGAAATCTATTGGGAAACATCCCATTACCAATACAAATGATTCTGGAAATTAACTTGAAAACTGCAGTAGAAATCACCAATATACTGGTGGTAGTATCTTCACTGAACCCATATGGTAGATATGTTAGAGTCATAACACAATAAGACTAGAAGCTGAGCCAAACTCTCACCATCCAGTTCTATACCACTCAGGGGAAAGGACTGAGCAAGGAAGGTGAGCAATAACAAACACTCTGACCTCACACTCACGAGGGTATAGATTTGAATCACCATCAAACCATCTAGATTTCAGTTTTATGTGGTTTTCCAAAATCACTTGAGGTGAATGCCAGGACGCTTCCTCCAAAAAGCCATCTGAATTCCTTTCCATTCCTTGCTCCCATTCTATTTCTGCCTCTGATGACCTTGACATTGATATTAGAAAAAGCAAAAAAATGAAGAAAGAAAGAACACAAAATTTGTGGATCATCAGCAGATCACTTAGTAATATATGAACAACTAGCTGTTACCCATGACTTTGTATGTGTGGACTTAGAATTTGATTGCTAGAATTGGATATAGAAAGCTGAAAATTACCTAAGATACGTACCAAACAATACCGAGTCGGCATAATACGACAGGAATGTCATCAATATACCATTCTATCATCGGACCTGTCTCAAGATTAAAACTGTTATTCATACCGGTAAAAAGTATCCTATTTCCTTCCTAAAGATACAAAGTAATTCCTTGTCGTCGGTGTACACATACAGTTGTCAAAATGTAACAAAAAGATGGAAACTTACTTTCACAAATTTAACATTATTAGTTTAGATCACACACAAACTGCCTGTGGAACCAGTATACCGTGAATAAAGTAAACGCTTAAGGCACTCTTCTACCGCCTACGATCTGCCACGTATTCCAGCCCTAAATTTATGGGACCTACATTTCAACATTATATCCTTACTACAAAATCCTAGGCTTGGCTCAAGCTATGAAAAACAATTCTTAAAATTTTTTGCTCCCAATGGTGTTTGAACCCGAAGCCTCACAGGAAATTTCTTAAGAAGCAAGCACCTTATCCACTACGCTACCAGACCTCACTGTCGTTTCGCTTTACAGAGACATATAGATATTATGCGTCTGTTTGTCACAGTTCAGATAGATTTCATAATTCAATGACAATATGTATTATCTATACAGAAAATAGTACCCTATGTCCATCCTAATGTCAAACAGCAACTCCTTGTCAATTTCATCATGATCGGATTCCAATCCGTTAAAACAATGTGTTAATTTACACTGCTAAATCCTGGCTTATAGGGTCGCCATTTCTGCGAGGTATCCTCTTTTAGTCGATAATTAAAGAAATCCTGGTTGGCCTTACCAATCCTTCCAGGTTCTTTTTCAATCTGATCCATAATCGATAGCAAGTTCTGACGATATATGTGGCCCCAGAATACAGTCTCGCACATTTTTTTTTTTTTAACTCACAGATTAAATTTAATTATATTCTCTATAAAATCAACTGCTATTTATTGACATATCTTAATAAATTCAAATATTTACAGTTCTCGTTGATACAACATAAAATCTCACATATAACAATCATCTGCTTCTCCTTGGTTAAAACAAAACAACACAGCCTACCAACTTCAACATATTAAAACATATTACGAAAACTTAAATTTACCCCTTGTTACACAGACTACTATACTGTATGGCCTTGTATTTAAAAAAATACATTCATAAATTGATTAAGTTGTAAAATTATTATTTAAATGTCTGATGAAGTGGAACCTCACAAGTGATATCATGGACCCTGGGATCAACACTCTGTAATTCAAAACGGCTCACACCTTGATGACCCTCAAATCAGAGAAACCAAAATTTGACACATCAAGCTATCACACTGCTCTACTCAGTGTTCGCTACAAGCTTCTAGAATACCTTATCCTTAATCATATTCAGGGAATAATAAATAACATAACACCAACATACCAGGCAGGTTTCAGACTCAAATGCAGATGTTGTTAACAAGTATTAGCACTAACGTCATACACTGAGGCAGGATTTCAGAAGAAATTAAAAACATTAGTATCTTTTGTCGCTCTGCCAGCAGCATAAGATACAGTTTGGCTGATGGGCTAAAACTTAAACTTGAAGAGCCTGTACCCTACTGGAAATTTACACCACTCCTGAAAAACATATTATCAAAACGATATTTCAAGGCAAAAGACAAGTAAAAAATGAACTACCTCCAGCATCAGTACTTGCCCCATTGCTCTTAAACTTATAAAACTATGACATGCCTGACATTATGGGCAACAAATTCTGGTACGCTGAAGACTTAGCTATCGCTATCCAAACTGCCACACTAGAGGAAGATGAAAGCATTCCCTTAAATGACTTAAAAACCTTGAATGCATTTTATGTGAACTGGAAACCTGATGAAGACAGAAGTATGGTCATTCCATTTGAGTAACCTAACAGCACATCAGCAGCTCAAAGTGAACCTCTGCCAACAAAGAGTTAAACACTATTTCTGCCCTAAGTATCTTGGCATCATGTAAGAACATTCGTAAATGTTCAAAAAACAACTCGGAAATTTAAGACATGGAAGAACATTGGGAGAAACTAGCTGGCACTTCAAGGGCAGTTGATGTGGATTCACTATGAACAACTAACCTCACCATGGTTCATCCTGTAGCTGACTACTGTGCTCCAGTGTGACAACATAGAGCTCACACTAGAAAAATCGATGTTCATCTGAATGAATATATGACAGTCATAACTGGTACACTAAAATCCACCCCTATCCCCTGGTTGTATATCATCAGTAACATACTACCTCCAGAAGTAAGATGTCAAGAAGCAATGACACATGAGTATAGAATGTTACATCATTCTGACCATCCACAGGATCTCCCAATCCAAGAGGTCCTTAATGACTCCACCCCACCAATTTTAAACATAGAATTCCTGTATGGCATGACATATCTGACTTTAATGTTGAGGAAAAATGGTGCCAAAGTTGGAACTCTACACTTGTAAACATCAAAATATTGAAGATCCTACAACTGGACTTATTCCATCTGAAGAGACCAATGGGTTAAACTAAATGAAACACCATTCTCTATAAGTGGGGATTTCCTGCCTGTGACTGCAGAACTCCTTCCCACACTGTGAAGCACATAATTAAGGAATGTCCTCTAAGAAAGATCGATGGACCAACTCAAGATGTTATCAATGCTTCCTTCTTAGCTTGGCTGCAACTAGACATCTGTTTATGAATACTACCAAATTCTTGTATGTATTATATATATTTATATGTAAAATTAACCCACAACATATCAAAGCCGATGGATGCGATGAGAGAAAAAACGAAGGGGGACAAACAAATATACAATATTTTGGTAACCACCATATTTGCTTGTCCGCCATAATGTTTTCTCTCATCACAGCCATCAACTTTGGTATGTGGTGGGTTAATTTCCCTTTCCTAAATATTATTTATATCACCAAGAAGCCTCTTCAATTTTCCTTAGTTTCATCATACATTTATATGTATCCCATTAATTACTTATGTATACGATAAATAAATATAAGTCAAACAATTCACACACCATGTACCTGCATCTGTACAAAGCCTTACTAACTACATCATTTGGCCTTCTATGCAATGTAGAGTAAAATAGACTGTAGGGAATCTGACGTTTAAGTATGGAAACACCTGTTTTTCATACAATGAATCAATTAATTTTTATTTCTACAGTAAATAAAAATAAAAGCAACAAAACAAACCTTCAGTTTTGCAAGCCTAGATTCATTCAATGCTCCAATGGGTTTTGAAAGATCTCTGTATGATTTGAAATTTGTTAGATCCAATTCTGATGAAACATAATCTGAAATGACCCATGGGAAAACAGGGTACTGTGTTAAGTCATTGAAGGTTCTGTCAGCCAAACTGTAATTAGAAAAATGAAATAAGTAACTTAAACATTTTAATATTGACTAGGGAACATTATACTTCTTTATTTTCAGGAATCAATTTTAGAAATTTGTCACACCTGTTCAGATATAATAAGTAGTCAAAGTTAGAAAGAACACCATTTTGCCATTGCAAAGTCATCATTTCTTGGTCTGTGTTATCCAACTGTAATGCAGACTGAGCGATCAGTTCACAATAAAGACCATCTCTATCAGCCGGCGTTTTCAGTGATAAGTACAGGTGATTCACTTGGCTGCAACTGTCACAGTAAATCTCTAGTCCCTTGGGAAAGACAACAAAGTGGAAACAAGTACATAAGAGACAAAATATCTAGCCTAGTTATAAATTAGATAAAGAGTGGGTCAGAAATATGAAAACATGTTTAAAATAAATTCTATATGTTAGCGTATATTATAGAAGGTTAGAATTGAAAATCTGATTGATTCATTCAGGGAAGTGATAATCCTCTGTTACATTACTAGCCAAAATTACACTGAACATTCAGCAGCAAACATTCAGCAGGACTCTACTGTCACAATACAGGTAACTGTATTCCAAAACGATTGTGAGGCTCTGAGATTGGTGAGAAATGATTTTAACATGATGTTGCTGTCACTGACTTTGGACAAGTCGAAATGGCTTATGACAACATCAAGCATCCAGAAAAGGAAATCTTATGGAAGGCCTCTAATGTAGCTCTGATGCAGCAAGGATTGGGAAGCATTAGACTGCTCTCTTCCCAAATTCCCCAACACGCACAAATGAGCTTGATATCAGTCAGTGTAGCATCTGCATCAATATGTCGGCAGTACTATACCATCAAGCCAAGTTGAGTCAATGAAATGAAATTGTGTAAATTTGTTTCAAAGGAATGAGAAAATGATAAATGATGGTTTCTTAAACAACCATTTTCTGATGAAGTTGTGTTGGAAGCGAATAGAAGTGTTAATCAACATACATGTTGTCATGATGTAAGAGAAAATCCCAGAATTATTGATTGGAAACATTTAAAAACTGGATCAGTTGCAGCTTGGACAATGGCTGAGAACAAAAGGCTGCCATTTTGAAAGACACTGTTAAAGTTGGTCAGTACTGTAAAACCATTAAAGAACTTGTAGTGCCAGTAAAGAAAAGTGATGAGCACAAACATTGCTTTTTCTATCAGGATGAGTACATCTTCACACAATGATGTTGCAGTAAAGGAAATTTCCGATTATAGTTACCAACCAAAACAGAGGATTGACAGCATGCGTTTACTAGTTGCCGAGATAATTTAAGGTGGTTTACTCTACAAAATCACAAGATACTGATATGATAAAACAAAAATTGGGAAGAAATTAATGTATAAGAAAACAATGTAAGACTTCCCAAAGCATTGCTGATCATGGTGTGATGTGAACAGTAAGTAGACAGAGGCTATTATATAAATTGATATTATTGCTTTTTATTAATGTGTATTCTTAGTTTGAGGGAATAAATGAGTGTAATTAAGTAAGTAGCCATATTTTTTATTAATCCTATATTAAATTAAATGGATGGGATTTATTCTTCAATACACTAAATGTAGTGGTTTAAATCTTCTATTGTGATACATGTTGAAAAAGTCGCATCTTGTTAGATATGTTAATTTGACAGTTCAGAACAATGCTGTTCTAACACTTAAATTTTTCAGTATGGCATGTTAAAGATTCCAAATTTTACCAAAAATCTTAATAAACACTATAAATATCAGAATTGTGTAGGGCGTCCTTTGTATTATTGTCTTTCAATGTATGACCATGATTATGTTTAGGAATTTTTTCCCAGAGGGATAATTGTTGTAAAATCTACATGTAGTATTAATTTACATGGAAAAGAAAGGGAAAATACACCCAACACTCACCAAAGCTGAAGGGAGGAGGGCAGCAGCAACACAGCACAACACACAAACAAATAAAAAAACAATATTTCGGGTGAAGAATCCCCTTTTTCAAGTAAACAGATAGGTGGCTGGTCTTGCGCAAGACTTGCGCCAGACGCAGCCACTCATTGGTTCTATGAGTGGCTGCGTCCGGCGCAAGTCTTGCGCAAGACCAGCCACCTATCTGTTTACTTGAAAAAGGGGATTCTTCACCCGAAATATTGTTTTTTATTTGTTTGTGTGTTGTGCTGTGTTGCTGCTGCCCTCCTCCCTTCAGCTTTGGTGAGTGTTGGGTGTATTTTCCCTTTCTTTTCCATGTAAATATTGCCTCGCGGCATTTCTTTCCTTTCATTGTTACCTATGTAGTATTAATTTATGTGATTCATGGTCATATTGCACTGACATTTTGAGGCATTGATGTCTAGATAATCATATTAACAACTTTATTATGTAGATATGAGATCACTGTCGATAGTAGTAACAAATAAATATTGTTTTATTATTGTTATTACACCTTTTTATTTCCAAAGTCATTTGGTACAGTGATATAGATGCGTATAACAACAATACCTTAATTGTAAAAAAATTAAACAGAACATTAGTTTCAGGTTGTGATAAAGTCATGGTAAGAGTTTATTTAATGTTTTTCTGACAAAGAAACATCAAATCTGAATTTTTTTTTTTTTTTATCTGAAACTGGCTGTGGTGACCAATAAGCATGTGACAATGTTGCTGTATAATGTTCTATACTTGGTCTGTGACCTCAAAAATTGTGCATCAAATCAATTGTTTTGTTGTCTATGTCATTTTCATATTTGAATGATAAGATCAACAGCTTTTCCTAGCCATCTTGAGGAATCTGTCAATACAGCTAACTATGCGCAAAGCCCTCATGCCACATTAATTATGATCCCTTTTGCTTCTATAAATTGTAGATTATCAGATTAAATTGCAAGGAAAGTGAAAATAACTCATCACTCACCAAAGTTGATGGCAGCGACGAGAGTAGAACATATATCACGAACACACAAATATAAACAATATTTTGGTTAATAAACCTTATTCATGTTGGAGAAAATGAGGCATGAGGTTCGGGAGGTGTGCACACGCCGAAGGTTGCTACATGAGTCGAGTCATGTAGCAACTTTCAGCGTGTGCACACCTCCCGAACCTCATTACTCATTTTCTCCAACATGAATAAGGTTTATTAACCGAAATATTGTGTATATTTATGTGTTCGTGATATATGTTCTTCTCTCGTCACTGCCATCAACTTTGATGAGTTATGAGTCATTTTCCCTTTCCTTGCATTTTATATTGCGTAAAGCAGTTTCCTTTTTCCTTAGTTTAGATTATCAGATTATAGGCACAAAGCTTTTATTTGTGGTAAATTAGACATACCTAACAATATAGTGTGTTGGATACAAATTACAATGTTAAGGTCAGCAGTAGAAACATATCAGTGCTGTTTACTACGAATGGTTGTTTAACAGTTAGGTGATATACGTGTATAGGTTTGATTTGTATATAAAAGCAATCACGATGTTAAGTCGTGCAAGCCTTGGATAATATAGTGTCAGAGTATCATAACATTACTTACAATTTTATATCACTGAAATTCGAACAATTTTGTATTTACTATGTTTTGTCACCCATGTTTGCAAGTTATATAGCAAAGGTAGAGATACGATGTTACCGCACTGGCTGAACATAAGTTTTTTCTATAGAAAAACACCTTAACTTCACTTTTCCACAGAAGTGCCAGTATTGTTCTGAACCGACAAATTAAAGTTTTCACTAATGAAAGGTGAAACTGAAGAAGTTCTTCTGCAAAGTATTATCAAAACCACTAAGCAGCTATATTGCAATAAAACCACTATAGTAAATTTCCATACTGCTCAAAACAGAAACACTACCAATGAAAAGTTATTTTTAATGATCAGACTTTAACAAACAAGCTGGAATAAAAAATCTTTAGGTTTATTGATTCATTCTGATTTTAAATGAAATAGGCATATTCAATATTTAAGCTCCAAAATTAACTCAAATCTGCTACGTGCTACGTGATTTAAAATTACCCACTAGTAAACAAACTATGAAAAATGCATTAGACCATTTACATTCACAGATGAAGTACAGAATTGTATTCTACAGTTCATCGTCACATGCACTAATTACTTCCAAAATCCAGGAGAGAGCAATAAGAATAATGAGCAACAGTAAAACATGGGAATCTTGTAGAGACTTATTTACATACATGAATATTCTCCAACTGCCATGCATTTACATCTTTGAAAATATATTTTTTAGGATAGTATCATGGGTACATGAGCAGCTCTAAAATAATGATGTTCATGAACATTACACGAGGAAATAATTGGATTCGTATATTATGCATACAAAAGTTAAAATGTCTCAAAAAAGGAACATTTCGCATAGGAATTAAGCTTTTCAATAAATTACTCCATAATATAAAAACCACATCAAAAAGAGAAAATATTTAAAAATTGTTGATGTTGTACCTACAATACCATTACTTTTACTCTGTAGAAGAATATTTCAAATGTATTATCTTAAGTAATTAATTTAAATGTCTTAACTCATAATTGATGTGTCTGATATTATGTATGATGTACACATATATATATATGATTTAGAGGACAAATAAAATACCACTACTACCGCACCTACTACTAGCACCATTAAGAAGCAACTAACATAATTCCCAAGTGTTATCCAGCCAATTGTGATTATGGTGGTTTATGGGTTTTGAACCTTACTGATACTGAAGTCATGAGAATTTGAGTTCAGGAAAAAAAGAACATGAATAAAATGTGGTTAAAGATCTGTGTCAAGGTCGTAAAAACAATACAAAACGTTCACAATCAGGACCACAGGACTGTGCACTATGAATACACAGATGTAGAGGTTAGTAATCCCCTCCTCAACTCACTCAGAGTAGAGGTACATATTGAAAAACAGGGGGCAGAGTAGGCGGCTTCATACCCCACACTATGACCCAACTTCATCAACCCCATGGCATTCCTCCAACAGCAGAGATTTTCCAAACATTCAGTTTTGATGAAAAATCTTCAGCTTCTTGAAGGATTAAACCCTGGTTAACAGTGGACTGTGGTCTTATGCTCTACCACCTGAGTTAGGCAGTTCCAATATCAAGAAAATACTCAACTGATTTTTATGAAAATAGTGACAGCAATAAAACCGTTAGTCAATAAAAGTAAGGAAGGATAGAGAAAATAAATCTGGCAGTAAGCCAATGATAAAGGCAGGAGTGCCACATCAAAAACATTAATACAAACATGCTTTACAATATTTTGGTATAAACCTGGTAATCATGTGGTAAGAATTTATGTGTACACATGAGATCGCCTTGCCATAAATCCTGATCTAACCATGAGTAAAGTTTACATTCAAATATAGTAAAGTGTATTCATATTAACATGTTCATCGTGGCCCTCCCGCCTTTATCTGTTGTGATGATAGGTTTATTTTCCAAATCCTTTCTTATTTTCAATTAAGTTTTAGAAATTACAAAGTCAGATTTGGATGCTACTGAGATAATCCAACTAAAACACAGGCCAATATGAAATCTGAAAAAAAATAATAAAGCCAAAAATCATTTTATGTATGTTGTGTTATTCTGCCGACTATCTTCCTTCATATGTTTATACTATTTTTAATCACTTTTTTATCATTGATAAAACAAAAACACAATAACAAATGTAGGCTGAAAAAGAGCTAGTTAGCATTGCATCAGTACATCCACCACACTTTAATATTCTTATTGAGTTAGATAGTTTAAAATTTACTTATTAATTAAAAGTTTAAATGGAGTACATACCACTTGCCTCAAGAGAAATCTTCTTTTTATCAGTCTTTTAATATCCTTCAGATGAATTTTTAGTACAGGATACTGCAACAAACAATAGTGTAATTAAGTCCTTTAGGTTATTTATTTCCTGTCAAAAACTCTGCTTACAAATTGTTAGAAACAGTAATAACAAGTCCTTTAGGTGATCACTTTTAAAGAGAGTACTCGCCAAAGGAGGTACACTGAGCCTGGTATTGGAGGTAGGGTGACCAATTCCTTTACACCTTAAAGAGTTTTTTTTTTTTTTGGATCCTATAAGTCACACCAGGACATTCCAATGTACAGATTCCACGTTAAACTGTAAGTCCAGCCATGACAGACAGAATGCATGGAAAATTTAAAGTCTTGACATGCAGGCATCTGAACAATCCTTCGGGATCTCTGGGCCAACAATGCCATACCCATTTACTTTCCCAACCTGGTAATCGTACTGGGTAAAAGGGACCTACAGTTTAACATGGAACTTGAACCATGGAAGCTTTCTGGCATACTTCACATTACACACAAAGCTGTACTAGAGGTTAAGGTTGGTTTAAGAGCTAGGGACTTAAATCGGGAATGTTTCGATACTCATTCAAACGCCTTATCAACTGAGCAGCCAGGTTATAACTATTGAATTTAAAAGAAAAAATCATCAAATACATAACCACTCTTCTTCCTCTGATTGTGTTATTACTTTATTAATATTCAATAACATATTTCAGTTAGCAAAAGTTTTGCACAGCATCTTACCTTTAATTATTAACAACATATGATTACTGGTAGTCGTAATAAACAAAACTGTTATGTTTGAGCTATGAAACTTGTCCATGACTTAAAAAAACTCCTTCCTAAGCAGTGCAAATGATTTCCCAAGAATTATCTCCTTTTACAAAGCCCCATCTTTACAAACGATTCTTATTGTATCTCATATTTTATTGTTCAAATTCATAACTATCTTACCTCCTATTACGATCAAGTGTTCCAAATGACCAAAATCCTTTCACGCTCTCTCTTCCTATAAATCTGTTTCTCCCCAACATCACAATACCTATTAAGTTGACCATGTAAGCTCCATACTGATGGTAATCATTTTCATCAACATCACTTCTTTGTAGTGTCAAAAAATGTGCCCATTTCACTGATTTATGCCATTTCGCTGGGTGTTGATGCCAAGTATGCTTTCCTTCCTTTTTGTTACCACTTGTATCTTTTCATCATCAGTTCAGGTTTAAATATCAATCAAATAAAAATTAATACCAAGATTTTAAGATTTGCTTACAATATTTTGTTATTTTGGATTATGGAGTATCATAAATCACTATCTTCTCACAATTAGGCCTAAGAGATCTCAGAACTGTACAACATCCTCTGCAATCCTTATTTGTTTGGAAACCCTTACCAGACTGACCAATCTTAGATCTTCTGATACTTTGTCAATCCCTTAGATTCCACTTTCAATAGTTTGAGTTGCATGACACCTTTTTATTTTTTCTACTGGTTTGTAGTTTAAAGTTATGTCATTAATTTAGATGGCATGTATTTTCTCAAGGCTCTCTCCACCATTGCTAAGGGCTGGGAAATCCTACTGTTCTTTCCAATATTCCGTAAATGTTTTACACTGCTGATACTCTAACATTATATGAATCTCGAGATTGTTGCACTCCTTCAGCAACTTTAACCCCTTGCCCTATGATTTAAAATCCAACAGCGTGGTCACAAAATGTAAACAGAACTGCCAAGCTTTCAAGCCATTCCACAGATCCACAAATCTGTCTTCAGTTGTACCAACTGCACGTGACTTACATGGGGTGTCATACCTATTAGAAAAATATAATTTGGGAAAAGTTAATTTAATAAATTACAAAAATAAAAGTTAAAAAAAGAAACAAGCAAATGATTAAAATTAAATTATATATTAGATTAAACTACAAACAATAAAGGTTAAAAATTGAAGTAAATATATCATAGAAGGTTTATTATCTTGAAATAAGAATACATCAATAACATTTAAATCCACTTTCTGTATAAATTCTCATTGCACACTTTCAGCACTTTTTACAAAAATTAACAAAAAGTAAATAATCTTCAATCGTGTGATATTTTTCAAAGCATACTGGTACATCTGCAAGAACTTTGCATCTTTTGCACTCCCATGTTGTTTTACTATGATTATTTTTTTCATACAAACTTTACAGAGCCTTGATGGTCTTGACTTCGATGGTGTTGGGTCAACATGCTTAGGAAAATGACCCCAATGTTTCGAGTGCAGTCTCTCTGTATGATAATCATCCTCGATCTTTATAATCTGGGTTTAGTATATTCTTCAGTACAGATTTGGAAATTTATATCCTGTGTTCTATGTAACTCTGTTTTATCCACTATTTATTTTGTTGAACAAAATGTACTAGTGAAAAAGTGTAATATCGAACATATAAAAGAAATTTATTCGATATCCTTTCAGATATTTTCTCGTGATCAGAAAGCACACTAGCATCTGGTCTTGCTGATCAATTCCAATCATTTTTTTGTTTTACTCAATGACACATTTTAGTTTCAAAGTAAGATTGATTTGATCTGTGCCTTGTGCAGTCATTTCTACTGTTTCATGTTATGTAGACATAATATACATATCTCAATTTTCTTTCCATTTTAAAGCCAATATTCTGCTACTGCTTCTCATTTTATATTCTCCACTTTTCAGAAATCTTTTGGCATATTCTTTCTATTAGAACCTACTGTGCCAATAATGATGTGATATTGTCATAAATAATTTTGGTGTAGAATACCAATTATCTAAGGATAATGTGTGTCCTCTGTGTAACACTGACTGTGATAGCTCTTACAGAAGCATTATCAACACAATTTATTTGATCATGGCCTGTATATATTCTAAAACTTAAACAATAACTGTAATCTGACTCACACAATTTGTAAAACTTAATGCCGAATCTTACCCTTTTTGATGGATCAAACTGCTTGTAAGACGTGTCCCTTATATTTCATGAGCAATTCATCAATAGAAATGCCGTTTCATTGTTTATACTTCTTTAAATTTTTAATTAAAAATTGATCACAGGTTCCAGTTTACTTATTTTATCCATAGTATCACCCATATCATTAATTGCAAAATGCAAACATCTGGTAATTTTTTAACAGAATCGTTTTTCTAAATATAGGTGTTTCTATAACAGCCCTCTTAGACTAATTCATTTGGATTTGTTTTTCCCCACCTGAGTCATTGTTATTGATAATGCAGAATATATTTTGATATCATTACAATCCACAGGAAACAAAATCTTGTCAATTGTTCATATTTTGTTTGGATTGGCATTTATTTGTTCCATGTTCTGTTACAATATTTTACCACAACTAATTATCAGATATTATATTAAATGTATTTAATTCATTTTTATTTGCTCCTACCTGACATAAGGTTGTCACTTTTATGCCATGGGTCTATGTATGAATCCAACTATTTAAAATTATTTTTTACTTCTTTGCAAATCCAGTGCTCTTGTAGTAGATGATTAATGCCATCTTCATCATCAGTGTCATCCAATATAACTATACACTTCCAACTTTTTCATACAGGATGTACCATGTCACTACTGTCATTTTCATTAATCGAAGTATATAACAAATCTTTGAATGAAATGTCAGCACAACTGTAACTGTCATCATCATGAAATTTTCTTTTTCAAGACATTGTACAAGTATACTTTTCCAATATATTTAAGAAAATAGTGTGCTATTTGGAGTGGGGCACATCAACAAACAACAGGCATGACACATGGTCTTTACATTTGGCCTGACCGATGAATCACAGGTCAGGCTCATGATAATCAGTTTTGGCTTGAAGACCTTTCCACGAGCTTCACACGTGGTTGTTGGCCAAAGGGTTAGCAATGATAACTAAAAAGGGGTAATTAGATGACTAGGGGAATTGCCATTGGAGAGTTAGCTTCATTGTAATTAAAATTAATAGTAATAAAGTAATTATTTTTATTATTGCCTTCAAAAAGAATGCATTCTGAATAGGTTTTTATGACAAGTTTATTATTTAGTGCCTTTTTTCCCACTTAACAGGTCCATTGGTTAAGTTTGGTATCACAGGATATATAATTTAACTGTAGTGAGTTCACAAAGAATAATAGCATACTGATAATAGATAGTGCAGGAAACAGTGCTAATGATGACACATAAGGTACAGTTTTGCAGTGACAAGAGGAAGCTGAATGAATGGGAACAGAATATCAAGGAAGATCTTAGTTTCTGCATCGCTATAATTAGCCACAATTAAACCCTACCAAGAAGCAGGTAAATCTGGAGGCAAAGGCATTACGTGGGACAGGCATAGTATCTGTCTTGGGGGTTGTATCTGTATATAGGATAACACTACGCATGGATTAAACTTGAATAGATATAAGAAGGCACTATTTTTTTTAGTTGTTGGCTAAATGAGTAAGGGGTTAGGACATAAGCTTTTTTAGGTTAGTAGCTGCTTGTAGAAGCAAACCCAGTCATACAGTAGGCCATACAGTGCCAAATGGCTTGTATCTTTGTACCTCTAAATGAATAAGGTGTTGATCTGAAATATTGTACAACTGTGCTCAACTCATGTTTTTGTGTTCATTGACACCCTTATTCCTTCAAATTTTGTGAGTAAGGAGTCTATTTATCATATTCTTTGTTATTTGTATATTTACTTAGGTAAAGAAGATATAAACAAAGAAATGTTCTGCTGCCATTGCTATGAACTACAGGAAATCAGTAATACTAAGACAAATATGAAACTTACAGGTTCAACATTGTTGTAGGGTTGAAAATAAAGTCGTAATGAAGTCAGTAGTATTCTGCCCGGATTTACAACAAGTGGTGTTATCTTGCTACCCTGGACCTCCATTATCACTTTCTCATACAAATCTTCCAAACAAAGGGTGTCAAAACTGATTCGTGATTGTCTTGAATACACAATAGTTGCAATCTGAAAAGCGAGTAGCGTTATTTTAGTTGTATGTTTCACATGTATAAAATAATAATAATAATAATAATAAATTTTCTTTGCCAGGCATAGGTATCAAATTCTCTTTTGTGGTAAAAATCCACAGTAAGTAGATAAATAATTGAAAGAAATATATCTCTGATTATACATAACAAACAATATTTAACCAGGGGAAATTATTTTTAAGGTAGATCCTTGTTCTTATTGGAGAAATAATTTAAGTCATTCTGCTCATAAAGTGTCTAATATAAAATTTTATAATCACGGCAGTGGTAAGCATTTCATGTTTATGTGGTTTAGTACCCTAAATGTAAATATTCTATCAAGCATCCTTTCTCATAAAATATCAAATCTACTTGTGTAAATAAATAACTAAATTCCCCATCACATGTAATTTCTTGAAAACACACTGTAAAAGATATTTTATGAAATCAATGATAAGCATATTCCCAACAAAAACATTTTTCAAACTGCTCAAGTATTCATCACCTTTCAATAAAAATGTAAATAAGGCCACAATTATCAGACTGTAATGTAAAACACTAAGGAAAAGGGTTTGATTGTGTTAAGATCAATGTGGCATTCACTGCAGTGATTTTGGAAAACAGTGAATAATTCAATTGTGAATGACCAAACAAAATCTGAAATATGGATTTTGAATAATCAGTAATGGTTCTGTAACTGTTGTCCATTTAAAACACAAGTAAAAAGATTAGCGGAAATTTTATTTCCGTCAATAAGTTTTCTTAACTGTATCTGTTCTTCAAAGAATCTCGTGAAAACATTTAAGTCTATATTTATTAGTATTATGATAAAACATTGTACTCAGCAACTTTTAGCAACTTCCAAATTAAGTAAAAAAAAAAAGAAAAGAAAACTATATAAAAGAATATAATTTTAAAATGACAGCCATGTTGCTGAAACACAACCAAACACATGCTTTTACACTAATAGCACGTTGAAAAAATTTGTCATTTTAATCACGAAAAAAGCTTTTAAAATCAGCACTCTTCACAGCACACAAGTATTACTATTTAGTCTGAATGACTGAGTCAATAATGCAAGAATAAAACAGTAAGACATTATTTTATCATGAATTGAATAGAAGTAACCAAGTATAATTATTCCTGAAAATTAATATATAATTGGTTAATTTCCTTACCATACTGTTTTGTTCAGCAGCTGGAAGTGTCGATGCTCGATGAATTTGGCAAATCTGGGGCAGGCAGTCCGTAACTTTTGCATAATTTAAGAAAAACAAGAACTGTCGTTTTTCCTGAAAATATTGAAACACTAAATTATCATATAATGGGTATAAATGTCTGGTACACTATTAATGAAAACTGACATTTCAAATTAACTTACAGGTTTAAATGTATAAGGTGCTAGAATGTTTCTTTCAAGCATTTCTATGTACTGGTCGCATTCGACGATGATTACATTTTTCTGAGCTGATATTCTGAAATCACACAAAAGCTTTAACTTTAACAAAAGTTTAGCTTAAATAAGATAGGACAGGGAAAATAAACAGAAACCCATCACTTACCACAGATGAAGGCAGGAGGGCGAGACACGTAAAAACACAAAAACAAAGGAATTGCACAATATTTCGACTTTAGTCTTAATCATGTGGGAGGCGAGACATATGGCAGGGGGAAAGATGTGGTCACATCCCAACCCGCCACATGAATATTCATCAACATCAGATTCACTAACCACTGATTTTAGTTTTAAACAGAAAAAGAGAAATCTTGAGCATGGCAGTATCAACAGCAACGGTATTTCTTCAATTGTATAATGAAAACACAGCCTGTTGCAAATATTCAATGAATTTATTGACCAGTTTCGACCCGCCTTAAGGGAGTCTTCTTCAGAAACTAGTTAAAATATATTACATAAATCTAAAAACACTTTTCAATAAAATAGTACACTTTTGTACTAAAGTCACACATTAAAATTTATTATCTGGTTAGCCAGATAATAAATTTTAATGTTTACTATTTTATTGAAAAGTGTTTTTAGATTTATGTAATATATTTTAACTAGTTTCTGAAGAAGACACCCTTAAGGCGGGTCGAAACTGGTCAATAAATTCATTGAATATTTGCAACAGGTTTGGCTGTGACATACTACCACATAGTTTTATATGTGTGGCCATAATCAAAAAGAGAAAAAGATACTCAAATAATCACACAGTAAGAACTGGCTTGAGTAAACTATGACATGAGCTGAAACACTTGATTGACAATGTAGTATGTAATGTAATAATGTGATGTAGTATGTGAAGTGATGTATGTAAAAGTAGTCAGTTACAGGTAGTACTGGACAAGCCACGTAGCAAAAGTTAGCAAATGCTACAGGCCCCATGCCTTTGGGGGCCCTGCGCCTATGCGTATGAATGATCTGGCATTAATGCATATAGAAATTATGTACTTAGAAATACTGATTTGTCTAGTGTTTTCTCTGAATTTTACCACACTAAATCATGAAAGGTAGTTTTGTAAATGTGCTGCTTTATTTTACATCCTAAACTTTAATACCTAAAGCAAACCAAGGGCCTGCTGTTCACACTTGCTACGGGCCTCGTGCTTTCTTTAGCCGTCTCTGGTCATAGGGATAGAGCCTTGACTAAAAGGAGTGCCAGACAAAAAAAAGACTTCCTGAAGTATTATAAAGTGTACTGCAGAGATGGTGGAGGAGTTCATAGAGGAATATTCAAACTCGCTGGCAAAGGCTACAACTGTTCGTTGGTGTTCATAAATTTCCATTAATACATAAATTCACAGCAGTCCCTTTTTCACTGATGCATGTATCTCATGATTCTCTACTTTTATCATAGCCACTTGATTCTTATATAATTTATACAGTATTCTTCTATCTCAATATTTTAGAAGTTACTTATTTAAAATTTTGAACATCTTGTCCCACCCAACATTATCAAAAGATTTTTCTAAATCAACAAACACCATAAAAGTATCTTTGTTTTCCTTGATCTGCCCTTCAAGTATTAACCTTAAAGTCAGAATTCTTCCCTTGTATTGTAGTTTTTCCTAAATCCAAACTGATCTTCACTTACTATTTCTTCTACTACCCTTTCTATTTTTCTGTATATTATTCTGGTCAATAATTTTGAAGCATGTGATGTTAGACTTGTGGTGAGATAATTTTCACATTTGTTGGCTTGTGCTTTCTTCAGAAGTGTGTAGATGATACATTTTAAAAAATTATTTGGAATGTCTCCTGTTTCACAACTTTTTGAAATCAGGGTTAATAATCTTTGGATTCCTTCTTCTCCTAGGGATTTAAGAATTTCTGCAGGGATCTCATCAATTCGAACTGCCTTATTTAATTTCAAGTTATTCACAGACCTATCAAATTCTGTACTGAAAACAGGATCTCCCAAGTAATCAGTGTTGACATTGCCCCCCTTTTCCATTACAATATTGTTTAAGTTGTTCCCATCACACAGTTTCTCGATGTATTCCTTCCATCAGTTAGCTCTACCTTTTGAGCTTAAAAGAGGGTTTCCAAAGGCAGCTTTAATGTTTATACCACTTTTCTTCATTTCTACAAAATTTTGTTTGATTTTCCTATATGGCACATCTACTTTGCCAACAACCGTTTCCTTTTCTACTTCTTCACACTTTTCTTACAGCCATTTTTCTTTTGCTTTTTTGCATTTCCTGATTATCTCATTTCTAAATCGTATAATTGTCTATACTGCTCTCTTCCTACTTCATCCTGAGCATTTTTGTGCCTTCTCCTCTGATCTATCAGTTCCAAATTTTTACTGCAGACCGTAAAACAACTTCGAGAGTCGAGAAGGGAGCGATTTTGTACAGAAACTAACTGAAGTATTTTGTAATTTAAAATGCATCAAAAATAGCAGTAACCAGGTTCCCATCAGTATCCGACTTCATAGCATTCAGAAGCAGTTCTTCTTCCATATCTGAGTTAATGCCATAAGCAAATTTGTCTTGATCCCGAGTATCTTTTTCCGCATTTTCTATGTTGCTCTTATGAAATACCTGTCGGAATACTCCACAATCCAATTTGTCTTGATCCCGAGTATCTTTTTCTGCATTTTCTATGTTGCTCTCATGAAATACCTGTCGGAATTCTGCAGTATTATTCAGTTCAACGTGTGGGAGGAATAATCAGCATTTATTAAAATATTAATAGTTAACAAGCAATATTAATCAACAGAAAACATTTGTATATTAATCAATCAAATGTATATATGAAAGAATCTAACAGTTTGATAAAAGAAGATGATAAATTTATTTTTGTGAGCCATCATTAGTTCGGTAGCAAACCTGTCATTTCATCAAAAAATAATTAGTCTATGTATTATGAGAGAATGCTTTCCTCCTGAACAAATATTGACTTCTGTTGGGCATGCGTGACAGAGAATTTAACTAATTAAAACTATGTTATAAACTTTGCATATTTATTTTTCTTCAGCTTAATATTCTTATCAATTTTTAACTTCAAAACTTCATAAGTGATCATTTTCTTTTCATTAATTTCTTTATTTAACCATTGTATATTATGTTTTTCCCTTGTATGTATGACTTAAGATTGGCATCACATTCTTAGGATTTTTCCTTTTTCTATAATTGTTGTAGAAATGATAGGCGACATTGGCACCACTTAATGAAAAGCTCGGTTAGAAGCCAGTGCAGGGATGTTTGTTAGAACACTCACAACGGCTAGAGGCAGTCTAAAGAGAATGTGTGGCTTCAAAGTATTCTCAGTGTGCATTATTAGGTTCCCTCAGGGTATTATACTTGCAGGCAACTCAAATTGACGATACTCAAAAATGAGTCGCATCGCCTCATAATTGTGCAGTGTGAGTACGGCCTTAGTATTTACTATAAAATGATGTCACGTAGGAATCCATTATGGCGGACACCGTTTCGTGACAGACGAGAAATATTGAATATTTTAAATTAAATAAGTTTTATGATTTGTATTTCTATGAATTAAAATTAACATATTTTGATTACGTATGATGATAAGTACCTTATTTATGCACTTTTAGATTTTTTCTCACAGATATTAAAATACCATATTGCGGATTAAATTTAGACAATTCTCTGCAGTCGACTTAAATGCCATGTTTGCTACTATCTGTCTCAACTCCCAGCTCCCAGCAATATGTCCATACTGAAAGCTTTGATAACACAATGCAAATTAATGCAATAAACATCAACCTCTTATACTGCAGCTGAACAATGTTATGTAACATTGCTCCAGTGTGGACACTGCTTAAGCTTCAAGACCATCCTTCCTCCAATAAGCTGGGAAAATTCAGTTATGGCAATGCTAAGATTGGATGCAATTTCAGTATTCATCTATTTTTGCATTGCACATGACATATGTTCACAATTACATAAAATAAAACAATGACAGGGAACCAGTATTGCCCACCAGCTCCCCTCTAGCATACTGCATCAGTTTGTAACAAAATAACAATTTTTCAGCACAAAAAAAATTGTACAACAAAGAAGAAATAAAAATGATAATGCAAGTATATAATTCAAATTCCTGATTCATTAATGATACAGAAACTGGATTACTCAAAAAATAAACAGTAAACTGACGAAGTCTGAAATCACTATCATTTACATTACTGCACCTGCCAGTTTACATCAAGGATGACCGATTCATTCAACATTTTTGCAAGTTTTATCAATGAATTTATTACTAATTCAGATTTTAAAATTTCACCTTATAGATACTAACTTTGACAACAGTGCACTATTCCATTCATCAATTTTTGTGCATTCTTTCAATGGAATTTTTATAACTGGTTTCATAATATCTTTAGGATCAAATACAATGGACTTTGAACACATTTTAAGGCGTCCAATTTCTTTTCTTCTTTCAAAGTCATGCTCATTTGCATCTGCAGGAAATAAATAACAGCTGAAGTCTTCAAAATATATTTCACCTGGTTCTAATAGAAGTAAAGAAAACCTGTAAAACACAGAAAATACATTAGATTGAATGAGATGGACTTATATTTTATCAACGTTTAAAAATGAAAAGTATAATTTTAAACTTTGGCCTGTGCACACCTCCTGAACCATATGACTCAGTCCCTAGCACATGAATTAAGTATAAAACGTAACATTTTTGTTTGTCTCAATGTGTTTCACTTTTTGCAGCTTTCAACTTTAGTGAGTGATGAGTCATTTACCCTATTCCTTGTTATTTATATTGCCTAATAGCAGTTTCCTTTTTCCTTAATGTCATTACAGAGTGTATAATTTGTAATTTTGAATGTATAATTCTCACGTTCTAATTTTATACCTCTTATGTTTATTAATATCTATTTTATGGATAAACAAAAATTAATAACTAACATTCCATTTTAATGAGTGAACCTTGAATTGATTTCAAAGGGGTCTTGAAATGATTTATTAAACAAAGCAATGTGATTCTTTTTACATTCTGCATTGCAGCTACAAGGTATGATGATGACTAAAGATAACCTTTCCATGATTATCTCAGAGAACTCTTTCTTCTATTGGAGTTACAGAGCGTCATCCATGCCAGTGGTGGAACATACATCACAAGCATTTTGTCGAGTCACAGTGAGCCATATGCTGGCTTCTCTGTTGTCAGTTACCCACAGGTCTACGTTGACATATCCTGTGACAACTACATGCTCAAGTGGAAACTTTCCCTGCATAATGATGCACTGTAATCTTCTTAGATCCCCAGCTGGATGGTATTATAGAAACAACGTTTCAATATCTGGCTCAGCTGTCTTCATCAGGTGTCAAGTAGCATCCGAATGTTATATGACTGCTGAGACAGCCTAACTGTCTTATCCTCATATTGTGATTCCTTTTTTATGCATGCAAAAACTTGGCTAACTACAATGTCCGCTACTTGTGCGCTCAGATCATGCTTGTGGGTTGAATACAGGGTCTGTGACATCAGTGGTCCTGTAATGACCATGTCATAATCGCTGGCTTAATCAGCAGCTCTTGGCGACGCCTGGGAGGCATAATTTGCTTTGTTTCCACCGTTGTGAAGATAAGCCATGTTCTTGCTGGAGATCCATAATGACCAGCATCCTAGCTACACACATGTAAAGCATGCCATCACTGTTGATGTAGTTTTCAGTTAGCTGGATTTCCAAAGACTTGTTTATGACCAAGTCTAAGAAGGAAGAGGCCCTGGACAGCACAACCATTATACTGAAATCTGAGGCACGCTTGGCTATCACAGACATATCAAATTGTATTAGCCTAAGGTGTCATTTATACTCAGTCAGATGCTTGTTTTGAGGAGAGCCATTATCTTCACAACATTCCCAATAGGGTTGGTGTCAAATGGTCAGTAGGAAGTGTCATCCAGGAGGTTTATCACCTTTTCATCAAATATTACCATGGATGGGAGAACAGTTGTGTTACCCTTATCGTCTAGAAGAAGACTTTGTCATCTCTGTGACATAAAATATTTAATGATTTACACTCTGACATATTAAAATTGATTTTAGGTGGTTTGGCCTTCTTCATGTTTTAACCTCCATAAGCTACTTGACACCTGATGAAAACAGCTAGATTACATTGCAAATACATCCTCATTACACATGCAGCAGTCCTTCACAGATGGAAAAGCCTTCCAAGTGCCTTGAAACAGAATTTGTCAACAACTTGGTGACTAGTAGCTGGTTTAATGCATCCACCGATGACTCAAAATGGTGTTGCCTCACTAGCAAATCAACTAAGAGTGTCACTTCCTTGATATATCAACAAAAAGTAGAACCATTCTGGCGACTTGGCATATAGTGGATTTTGTTATTCCTGCAACTTGCAGAAAAACCACCTTGCACAAGGGTGGAGTTAATAAAAGATTATTCATCCAGAAGCCCAATCATTTGCCTGCACCACAAAACTATCTACTTCAAGTGTCCCATTCTTCCAAGCATGAGTGGGGGTAGTGCCGGATGACCAGTCACTCATGATCTAGGTTTGTCCTGGGTTTACTAGTTGAGCTGTTCTCCCACCCACAGTAGCTGCACATGGGAGAATGGTATAATCTTCTCGCTCTTTCTACCTGTTAGCCTGCATGGCAGGTTGTAGGAAACACGGAAGCTACACGCCATTGTTTTGCCGTTAATGTTCCATATAATAATAAAAATGTAATTACACTCTCCGATCCTGTGTGGTATTAAGTTAACCATATTCCAAAAATTTAAAAATACTGGCAGGAAATTTTTAAACGCACTTGTCCACAGTTCACTTTACAACCTCATTTCTTCAACATTAATCGTAGACACTTAACACCCTCAACAGTATGAAATAGCTGACAAGTCATCAGCAACATCCTTAAATCCTTAAGTTTAATACTACTATTTCATAATGATATCTCTCGCTGAACTATGTATCTTTTCACCCCTGTTAAATTATTTCACTTTACATTAATTTAAAAAACTTTGCATTAATGCTGGTATCTAATCAGGTGAATTAATTCCCACTTGGCACTAACACGGCCATCCATATATGCTTATAACCGATCTAAATAAAATTATGGCAATAACTTTTTGAATTATGCTAGACAGAGATTATTTTGTTTCACATTTATCGCTGGTTAACCTTATCCCCCACCCCGGCAATTCTACCACCACCACACGTGTTTTCATTCATGTGGCAGGTCGGGATGTGACCACATCTTTCCCCCTGCCATATGTCTCTCCTCTCGCATGATTAAGGCTCATGTCGAAATATTGTGCATTTGTGTTTATTTTCTTTTTTTGTGTTTTACGTGTTGGTCTCATCCTCCTGCCTTCATCTGTGGTAAGTGATGGGTATCTGTCTTTTTCCCCCTAACCTATCTTATTTTCAGTGCCTCTCAGCAGTTTCTTTGTTTCAATTTACCGAATTAAAAACTTTGTATGGTAAAAGTGATAAATTTATCAGCGGAATATTTGTATTTACAAGAAGCCATGCAGTAAAGACACATAAGATTGTAAATAAGTTACATAGTTATGCATGCGTTATGTTCAGTAACAGGAAATTATTCCTTTAAGGTAGGATTGGAATATGCAGTAATGGAAGTTTTGTAGCAGCGTAGTCTACGTAAATCAGAAGTATTTGTTAACCAAGATGTTCTATAAAATGGGTGGTCTGCTGAAGCATGTATGATGGGCAAAGGGCAGGATTTTGGAAGAGAATGCACAATTTTGGGGAAATATGAAAACTAGACTCAAGAATAGGAGAGAACTGGGTAACGAATATACAGCTGCTGTCAGCTTTCGGTTGTGTGGGTAGTGATTCACAGCAGCAGGAAATGAGGGCTTGACTTAGGTTCTTGGAGCACCTAACAAGTGACGGTTTAATCCTAGACTGCGATTCCGCCACTGACTGGCGTTGATGTGACGTCATATTGACATTGTTTTGAGGTATTCGCTGTCGATGTACCAACATAAAGATAATTTATTATTGTGACCAGCCGCAGAAATCCGATAACACATCAAACACTGAACATCTGGTTGTGTTATCGGACATCTGCGGCCTCTTACCAGCAGCCGCCTGCATCTGATTCACCTTCGGGATATCAGTTTAGGTTGATATTGTACAGTTTTAAATTATTGTGACCGAGCGTAGCACTAAAAGGAATAAACCTAATTATGTTGGTAGTCGACAGCGAATACGTCTAAACAACGTCACGTCAACGCCGGTCAGTGGCGGAATCGCAGTCTAGGATTAAACCCAAGTGACTCAAATCAGAACAGATGCATTGCAAGTCTGTAAAGAAGGAAACGTTTCATATGGAAGAGATGGGAACTATTGAAGTGTATGCATTGTGTGAATTTGTGAGGTTGACATGCACAGAGATGTGAAGGGCTTCTTGTCACAAGAAAATGTCCACAACAATCTATTTACTTATACCATTGCATCTATGGCAAACACATGAATCGTGAATCACTTTCCAGATACCCCTCTCACAATCTCTGCCGCCATTGTCAAGTGACTGGCGGCAGAGATTGTGACTGCCAAAACGTCGTGTTCAAATGATGGACTGACTCGGCTAGTTACCTGAGAAAATTTTATTCATTTACAATGCCGAGAAAATCTCCAGTCTTAAAATAAGTCGATTCAAAATGTATTAAACAATGATTTTAATTACATAAAGCAAAAGAAAAATTTAATTTGCTTGCACATAAATTCAACTTAATTCTTCTTTCTTATTATTTATGGAATAACCATGTTATTATAGGATTGAATATAAATGCTTCATCCTTAACTGATGTCAATTTTCATAACAGTTTAACACGGTTTCAAAAGTTTACACTGTTCCACTAATATTAATCCATTTCTTTGTATTGGATACAATTCCTATGTAGGCCTACAAATATTTTCAGTTTTCTTAACCATGATTATTAAATATTATAATGGTTGAAAGATGATTGAAAAATCAACAAGTAAAAATGAGAGTGACGCAGGGTAGCGTATTGGGACCATTGCTATTCATTATTCTAATGAATAATTGTGTTGATTGTTTACTATCTGAAATTAGATTGTTTGCAGATGACATAATGCTGTATAAAAGGATCAAAATGATAGAGGACTGTAAACAGTTGCAGGGTGATCTGGACAGGATATCTAGTTGGGTTGGTAAACATGGGATGAAGATAAATACAAAGAAAAGTCAGCTAATTAGATACACAAATAAAAAACAAAAGGTTAATTATGAATATAAGGTGGGTAAACAATTGCTTGCTGAAGACTTGAAAAGTAAATATCTTGGTATTACATTTGATAACTGGGCACGACACATTGGACAGGTGGTAGGAAAAGGTTTCAAAATCCTGCACTTGTTGGAGAGAGTGATGAGGGGATGCACGAGAGAAGTAAAGGAATTGGGTTACAAAACTTTGGTCAGACCATTGCTCGAATATGGTAGTGTAGTATGGGACCCACATTTTGAGTATCAAATACAGGAGTTGGAGAGGTGCAAAGAAGGGCTGCTAGATTTGTTTCTGCGAATTATCGCAGAATGCAGTCAGTGACAGATATGCTAAAGGAGCTGGAATGGGATTCATTGCAAGACAGGAGGAGGATGAGGAGGGTAATGGGAGGGCGTATACTGGCGATGAGGCATGGAAAGATATTGCAGTAGGTATGAAGGGAAGGGAAAAGATGACCATGACCACAAGCTGGCACTTGATTTCAGGCACGAGGGTGTGGGAAGATTTTCTTTTTTAGGTAAGGGTGTCAGGGATTGAAATGAGTTACCAAGGGGAATGATGAATAACTTACTGAAATCGTTAAAAGAATTTAAAGTTAAAATTTGTAGAGGGCAAATGTAGGTGGGTGCAGGATAGGTGGAAGTTGGGTGTGTAGGGAAATTGCCACTGGAGCATGTGATCCAATGCAATTAAATTAAATTAATTCCAGTGAGATTTTTTTGTGACTTATCTGAGGCATCTGACAGTATAGATCATGAAATTCATTGTTAGTAAATCGCTTAGTTCTTACCTTCTGAATAGAAAACAATGTGTTAGTGAAGAATTTTATGGCTGCTTTATGTGGTCCATTGTTTTCTGGATGGGAATTTATCAGATACGGAGTACCTGAGGGTTCCATATTGGGGCCACTATTGTTTTTAATATATATAAATGATGTAACTAGTGTTGCATCTAAAAACAAAATTTGTAGAATTTGCAGATGAGACAAACATAGAAATTAAAAATATTCCAGATTTATCTAAAGAACATATTTCAAATTATGTCTTTGACCTCATTAATAATTTCTAGGTTTGCATATTGATCATAATTTAAATTGGAAGGCACAGGTTTCCGACTTACTGAAGCCATTGGGAACAACCACATTTGCAATTTTTTTTTTTTTAACTTATGGCTTTTTGCCTCATCGACGTCGAGGTCATTAGAGGTGGGATGGGATTAGGGACAAGGAATGGGGAGGATTTTGTCCATGGCCTTTTGAAGAAAGCATACCGGCTTTCACCTGAATTAACTTGGGGAAACCATGGAAAACCCAAATCTGGATGCCCAGATGGGGATTTGAATTGGCACCCTCCCGAATGTGAGGCTAGAACATTAAGTGTTCGATCACCACGCCCAGTTCGCAATTTGTAAAATATTAGCTATATGTGATCTCCCTATGAGGAAACTATTTGATTTTGCTTAATGTAATATGGAGTAATATTTTGGGGCAGTTCTACTCATCGAGACAAAGTGTCCAGAGCCCCAAAGTAAGTAATAAGAATTAAGTGTGGGGTCAGGCCCACCCTTAGCTGTTTGAATGCCCTTGTATAATACCGATTATGCCGCCCCTGTCTAACTACAGCCAACGGTGGCTCTAGGAATTTTCTAAAGCGGGTCAAAAAACTGAGAGATTGCCGCCCCTTTGAACAATATTTGCCGCCCCTTCGAACAATATTTGCCACCCCCCTAAATTCCACCCCGAGTGTAGCTGGCCGCCTGAAGCAGCAGTTGAGCTTTAAAAAAAACAAAAAAAAAAACAAAAAACAAAAAAAACAAAAACAAAATGGCAACTATCACAGGGCGGTGATTGTCAATCACTCGATTTGCTGCCCCCTTTGATGTGCCGCCCGCGTGCGATGCACGCCCGCTTACAGCGGGCCTGTGTGGGGTTAGCAGTCGAACTTCATGTAGAGAGCTGTTCAAGAAGTTAGTTATTTTAGCACTAGTGGCTGAGTATATATACACAATAATGTCCTTTGTAGTCACAAATTATACAGTGTTTGAAACATATTGTAAAATACATAATTATGGCACTAGAAGTTAAAATGATCTTCACAAGGTCTACAAGCTGAAATTTGTTCACAAAAGGGGCCCAACATTCAGGAAAGCATATCTTCAATAAGCTCCCAACACGTATTAAATGCCTAGCAGATGATAAGTTTAAATTTAGGAAAAAATTGAAAGACTTTTTAACCGATAACTTCTTCTCTGTCGAAGAATTTATTTCTAAGATTTCTACAAAATAACTACCAGTAGTTTCTGTAAATGTAGTTGACAAAATTAATGTACAATGAATGCTATGACTGTACCTATTCTAGTGGATGTATTATTTTGTTATGTAATTTTTTAGTTGTAATTTGTCAATTTTCTACATCTCAAAGAGCCAGTCTCATATATATGGTGATCAATGGAAAATGAATGTATTGTATTGTATCATAATAGCTCTGTAGATTTGAGGACATAGCACAGAATATATATGTTAAGTCTTTAGGTCCAGAAAGACACAAATAAACAACAAAAGGTTAATTATGAATATAAGGTGGGGAAAGAATTGCTTGCTGAAGACTTGAAATGCAAATATCTTGGAATTACTTTTGATAACAAACTTAACTGGGCAGGACACATAGGACAGGTGATAGGAAAAGGTTTCAAAGTTCTGCACTTGTTGGAGAGAGTTATGAGGGGATGTACGAGAGAAGTCAAGGAATTGGGTTACAAAACTTTGGTCAGACCATTGCTCGAATATGGTAGTGTAGTATGGGACCCTCATTTTACGTATCAAATACAGGAGTTGGAGAGGGTGCAATGAAGGGCTGCTAGATTTGTTTCTGGAAATTATCGCAGAATGCAATCAGTGATGGATATGATAAAGGAGCTGGAATGGGATTCATTGCAAGACAGGAGGAGGATGAGGAGGGTCATGGGAGTGTACAGGGCATATACTGGTGATGAGGCATGGAAAGATATTGCAATAGGTGTGAAAAGTAGTGCATGGAAGGGAAAAGATGACCATGACCACAAGCTGGCACTCGATTTCAGGCACAAGGGTGTGGGAAGATTCTCTTTTTTAGGTAAGGGTGTCAGGGATTGGAATGAGTTACCAAGAGAAATGATGAATAATTTACCAAAAACTTTGAAGGAATTTAAAGATAAAATTTGTAGAGGGCAAATATAGGTGGGTGCAGGATAGGGGGAAGATGGGTGTGTAGGGAAATTGCCACCGGAGCCTGTGCTCCATTGCAATTAAATTAAAAAATTAAATTAAAGACTTTACAATCCTTTTTACATAAGGATCAGCCATCCAAAATTTTCTTGTTTTAATACTGAAGATCACACACAAAAGTTTTGAAGCGAAGCAGAAAAGTTTTTAGATTGTGGGGGGGAAAAAAACGGTTTGTCTGGACTTTTATTTTTTCTACACTGTTAATGTTTCACTTTGCAATAACCAGCCACAGTTAGCAATTGTGCAATTTATTTCCTACTAAATACGGTTTTTTTTTTTTTTTTTTTTTTGTAATTTATATATATATTATGTGTATCACATTAGCCCCATATTTTGGTTGTGTCATATTTACCCTAGTTGACACCATGCATTAATTTTAACAGCAGCAGTTAAACCAGATGTGAGCAATTATTTTGTTGATACCATCAAAAGAGCTTCTTTTATAGAGTGGAAGGAGTTGTCATCAAAAATTCTTTTTTTTATATTTTTTGTTTATCTTATCTCCTACAAGATATTTACGATGTGTTGCAGCTCGCTGAAGACAAGTATCTCTTAATACTATGTCTTCAGCCATCAGTGTTAAAATTCCAAACTGCTTTAGTAGGCTCCAATACAGATAAATGTACTCTCCAATTTAAATTTTTATCAATATGGGACCTAGAAATTGTGGGTCCGTAGGAGCAGGTCTATATGATACCTGCTGAACAATTTTATGCAGTGTGAGGTAATCACATAATAATAGTCAATTTTGAGAAGTTTTATTTTTAAGCTATCTTTAGGTTGGAATACAACCTGGAATAGTTGATAACACTAGAACTACTTTCTGAGGTGGTCTACCTCTTGAATAAACTGGCCAGCAAATGTTGTGTTTACGTCTGGTTTTAAACTATGTGAAGCACTGTATTGCATTTATTGAGTTTCATTGAAGTTTAAGGACAAGCCATTATTAATATGATCAAGGGCAAAAACTAAAATATATTCAGGAGAATAAATTGGTCTACTTTTATTCCTAATTATGTGGCATCTGCAAAAATGACAAATTTTGGGTTTTCAGCTGTAACACAAAGATAATTATCATATATCAAAAACAAGAGTGACCCAATATAGGACTCTGATGTACCTCATATCTATTGGAACATCACTCATAATACAGTGAACCATATGTCGTAGCATTAAAATTTTGCAAAAGCTAAGAACTAACCAATTTTGTATCAATGTCATCAATGCACTTGTCTTTGGAAATCATGATAAAAGAATGGGATTGAGTGTCAACTGAAAACAGGAAGAAGATGAGAAGGTGGCGGTTTTGTGTAAGGCATATAAAGGAGATGAGGCTGGGTGTTTATTAGGGATGGTTTAGGAGTAGCATGTTGGATGGAAGAAAGTAACACTGAATACCTCAGCACTTAACATGACATCTAAAGGAGTGGAGATTATTTTCTTTGTAGGCAGAGGCAATATAGACAGGAATAACTTAATACCAAGACGGTGTTGAACAATATATCCGAAAAAAATTGGAAGAAATAAGAATATAAGTTAATTGTGTAAGTAGGCATAAGCTTCATGGCAAGAATAAATATTTCAACAATAACAGTATAAAATAGGACTACGAAAACCTGTCAAGCGACTGATGAGGAAAAGATAAAAGTATATTGACAAATTACTCATCCCTTACCTTTCTTTATCCATTGTTCATAACATAAAGCTAGTGTCTTCCATCCACTTGTTTCTCCGACTATTACACCATGCTTAAAATCTCGCACTAACTCAAACAAACGCACAGTAGCATTGCAACCACTCTGATGCAATGACTCTAAGCCGTTGTTGCGGGCAATTGTTTCTCCTTTGAAGATGAATCATTAATTTTAACTTATCATTCACTCAATAAACATGTGTGAAGAAGGTGTCATTAACTATACTCCAATGTATTTTATTGGTTAACATTCGTGATCGAAATTCCGTTCAACATCAGCCCAACAAAACCTACACTTTTACCGTGTTCTCACCTTTCAATTATATACATTGTAGTAAATATTAGATAGCAAGCTAGATGCTGACTGAACACTGAAATGTAGTTTCGGATGGTAGGATTGTTTTCAAAATGATCTCTGACATGAAAGATGATTGCGGAAAAGGCGGTATCAGTTTATGCGTGTTGTGTTATGAGTTTATGACGTAGCTATAGTTTGTAGTTGAGGTTCAAAAAATGAAACATCGGTACTTTCTTTGACAGCCAAGACGTAAGTTAACAATTGCTTATTTAGGATGAGATACGACATACGGAAAGTCAGAAAATTATAGTTATTTGGTCTCGAAAGCGCAATGAAATTTGATTGTTTACACCGTGGGTCATACACCGCATACAGTGCTGCTGGTAATGCAAGTAAAGTATGTGGAAACTCGTACAGAATTCCGTATAGTTCGTTCGAGGACTATATCGCTTACCCTGTTTGAGCTATCAGTTTGAATTATTTTTCGTAATTTGTAGGTAAAGTTGGAGTCACAGCCGCAGGCACTAATATTATACCAACTCACCCACCCTGGCACCTTAATTTTCTTGCTAATTTTTATTTTAAAATAAAATCATTTTTGAAAGGAAACCAAAAAAATCACTTGTGTTTTTCTGTGTTCTTTATTTAGTTTTCAGTGCTTATATGATGCAGAACCGCTAGTATTTTAAATCACTAGTTTTATACCTTAAGGTCGGCTCCCAATTGCTGCTTAGAAAATGTGTTAAATCTGGCAAGTTTTAGCATCTTAAAAAGGGCAGTGCATCTAAATTTCATCACCCAGTTAAATTAAGCAGCATTTCTTTATATATGAAATCCCTAAATCGTAGGCCTTAGTGCACCTAACCTCTGTCTGTATCACTTGCGTTTCTTACTTACGCACATTGTTACAAAAAAAAAAAAAAATAAACCCATCTTAAAATATCATGCTACTTTTATCTATTCAAAAATTTATTTTGGAGAGAAGTGTATGTTGACAGAGAAGAACTATTGGTGATATTGTGCTTTGCGATTCCACTGAAGTTGCTTTCTTTTGCGCCAGCTGTCATACTCAAAAACGTAATACCACAATTCCAAATATTACAACCACCTCATAAACGAAAACATAATTATACCCATTAATGATGACATTATCAGCAAAAGAACTGAACTCTTTTTTTTTTTAACCTAAGTAGTTTAAATTTTTTATTTATGATTTCAGATTGTTATTAATATCACTGATGAAAGTGCAGTTCAACTTTTTTTAGTTGCATAACTGATTACAGGGTTTGCTAGAGATTGCAATACCATTTGAACTTCTTCCTGTTGTGTGATGTATTGATGTTCTAATACCAAGATGGTCAATTTTTAGCAGTAATTATTTATCAATATACCCTGAACCATCATGACAACACTGGATCTAGTAGTTTTAATGTTGTCATGGTTCAGGGTGTATCACAACTTAATCATTGCTTGAAAATAATATGTCTTGTGTATTACTGTCAGAATATTAAAACATAAATACCTCGTGCAGTGGAATGAAGTTCTAGCAATATCACAAGCTCTGACAGTAATATCCTCATTAGCTTGTGCATACTTTTAGAAGACATTACGAGTGGTGATGGTCATCTTACTTTTGCACATTTGTGAAAAATAATGTTGATTGCACATGCTGTTGGGATAGTCTGTGAAACTGCAAAATAGAATATATACTCTGTTATACTGTTAGCAAAATGCTTAGGTATAATATGATCTTTTAATTTACACATTTGTAGTAATATATGAGATAAGAATACCACTAGAACTGAGACATATACGATGCTTATAATGTTACAGGGCAATCTATTTTGTAAAAAAACTGCAAACAACAGTGGAATTGTGTGATTTTTTCTTCTTGTCCAGGCAGCATTTCAACCCAGCCTCAACCACCTGCATTTTGAGTATAGAAATGAGCTCATATTTCAAATGTTAATGTTCATTTTTGTATCAACAATGTTAAGAGACACCATGTTAGCAGTGTATTTAGCTATGAGGTTGGCAGTTTTGTGCAGTCATTCAATTCCAGTTTTGGCAGTATTGTGTGGCTGAGAAGATCCACATTTTCTTTGTTACAAGTTTCTTTGAAATCAGTAATTTGTGTGTAATCCTCCCCAAAGAAAGAAACAAAGGAATTTAATCTCGGAGTAAATGAATGCATGTAAACAAAATTTGTGAGCTTACTTATTTTACTATCATTACAATAGAAGAGTGCACAGATACCATGAAGTTTATTTTGGAACCATAACATAATGTCATCCAGTTTAAATTGGGTGTAGTTGACATAAGCTCTTTAAAGGAGTCTTCTTAAAGGGACAATTCCATCTCTCATTTAAAGTCCATTTTTGTAGTAATACATGATAAATGTAGGTGAGAGGTTTCATTTAAGTTGATTGTGACGGAGGGCATGTTACTGTGGCAATGTCCCTATACACCAATTTTCTCCCTTTCTTGTACCTACCTATTTTTCCGTCTAAATATTTAAACTTTAAATTCTTTCATCGTTTTTGGAAAATTATTCATAATTTCCCTAGGTACCTTATTCCAATCCCTGGCCCCCTTACCTATGAATGAAAATCTTCCCACACCCTCATGGTCAAGTCAAGGTCATCATCATCATCTTTTTCCTTCGATGCACTGCTCCTAATTCTTACACCAATATCTTTCCACTCCTCATCACCATTGTTCACCTTGTACACACTCTTTTCCTCTTCTGACTTCTGAATATCCTTCCAGCTCCTTTCTCATATCGGTTACCGATTGTGTTTTGCGGTAATTTCCGGATACAAATCTAACAGTCTTTCTTTGCACCCCCCTCCAACTCCTGTATTTGATACCCATACTACATCATCATATTCAAGCAATGGTCTAACAAAAGTTTGTAATCCTATTCACTTACTTCTCTGGTACATCCCTTCCTCACTCTCCCCAACAAGTGCAGGATTTTGAAAGTTTTTTGTATTACCTATCCAATGTGTCCTGCCCAGTTCAGTTGGTTATCAAATGTTATGCCACACTATTTACCTTTCAAGTTTTCAACAAGCAATTCTTTCCACACCTTATAATCATTGTCAACCTTTAGTTTTTTTTTCATCTCTGTGCCTAATAAGCTGACTATTCTCTGCATTCATCTTCATCCCATGTTGACCTACCCAGCTTGATATCCTGTCCAGATCACTCTTCAGCTGTTCAGTCTTCTACCATTTTGACGCTGTTATATAGCATTATGTCATCTGCAAACAACCTGAACCATCAGTACAATATCTACATCTACATATATACTCTGCAATTCACAAAGCTGTGGGTGGCAGAGGGTGCTCAGCACCAAACCTAATCTCTTTGTTGTGCATTCCAATCCCTAATGGTATGAGGGAAAAAAGAATTCATTTAAGAATCAGTGCAGCACCTTATTTCTCTAATTTTATCTTTCCTGTCATTCTGACCCAAATAGGTTGGTGGACAAAGTATTTCACTACACTCGTAAGTAAAAGTGGGAGTATGCATGTTTACCAATAAGTTTATACGAAACGTGCATCATCTATCTACCAGAGACTGGGGGTTTCTAGTCTACTAATCAGTTCTGTAACACTTTCATAAGAATTGTAGCAAGCGGTCACGAATCGAGCAGCTCTTCTCTGTACTTTATCTATACTCTCAATCAACCCCTTACGAAACGGATCCGAGATGGCACAACAGTAGTCCAAATGTGGACGCACAAGAGATTTGTACGCTATCTCCTTTGTTTGTTCATTATAATTTTTCAAGATTTGACCTAGGAACCGCAGCCTAGAATTAGCTCTACCTACTAACGTATTAATATGTAAGTCCCATTTCATGTTCCTTTGTACTGTTACTCCCAAATATTTCATAGAATCGACCATATCAATAACTGAACTGTTCACCTCGTATTTCTGAACAATCGGATTCTTTTTGTTAGTTATGCTCATTGTCTTGCACTTTTTACAATTTAGTGTGAGTTGCCACTCAGCGCACGCACCAAGCCAAAATAACATCCAGATCACGCTGAATTTCTAAACAATCGACCAAATTCCAATATAATTGCAAGGAAAGGGAAAATGACTCTCACTCACCAAAGTTGAAGGCAGCGACAAGAGACCAACATATATCACGAACACACAAATATACTCAATATTTCGGTTATTCATGTAGCAACCCTCGGCGTGTGCACACTTCCCGAGCCTCATGACTCATTTTCTCCACCATGAATAAGGTTTATTAACTGAAATATTGAGTATATTTGTGTGTTCTCTCGTCGCTGCCTTCAACTTTGGTGAGTGATGAGTCATTTTCCCTTTCCTTGCAATTATATTGCCTAAAGCAATTTCCCTTTTCCTTTAGTTTAATTATTGAACCATCAGTACAATCATTCATTAGAATAATGAACAGCAATGATCCAAAACACTATGCTGTGGCACTTCCGTTTTCACTTAACTTACTGTTTTTCCTACTCTGACTACTTGATTTCAAAACTTTTATGAATTCTTTTACTCAGGAATTCACTTTTCTATCCGCTTAAATAGTTTTTGCCTTATTTACCACCAATGGCCCTTCTTTCAAAAGCCTTTGAAAGATCTAATATCTATAGTATACTATCCACTTGGCCTCATGTCTCCATTTCATCCGAAATATCTTGAAAATAGGCTATTTACTGAGATTTGTATGAACATCCTTGTCTAAATCCATGTTATCGACTAGAAAACCATTTGCATTCCTTGCGCATACATTTTGATGTGGTTGTATATAAATCTCTCCAATAATTTTATCTACCTCCGATGGCAAACTGATTAGCCTATAATTTTTGACCAGATTTGTCACCACTCCTTGTGCGCTACTACTACTAATGCACTTTTACAGTCGTCTGGTAAGCAGAGGTATCCAGACTCAATTTTAATAACATTTCAAAATGTCACATCCTGCTATCACAGTCATCATGTCCTATGGTGCAAAAGCTTTCTCATGTGATGGGTATGTTGAAGGTGGTGGAAGCTTGGTGCATTTTACATAATTTGCAACATGGTCTGTTACATGGGAAGATGATATGGGATGTGAACAATATTTGTGGGCAAGAACTTGGGTGAGGTCAGTAAATGAAATGATAAAAGATTTAGGTTGGGAATGAAGAGAAATATAGGTATCACAAGGCATATACTGATGATGATGCTTGGATAAATGTTGGTGGAAGGTTAGATATGAAAGAGAGCTCTGGCTTCACACTCGAAAGGACATGGATTTGAATCCCCAGCTGACCATCGAGATTTGGATTTTCCATGATTTCCCAGAATCACTCCAGGCGAATGCTGCGATGATTCCTTCGAAACAGCATGGCTGAATTCCTTACCATTCCTTGCCCCCAGTCCTTTCCCAACTCTAATGACTATTACATCAACAAGGCAAAGAACCAGGAAAAAATATGGAAGGAAACAAAGAACCAGGAAAAAATGTGGTAGGAAACAAAGAACCAGGGTAATAAATTAGCAATAGATTTCAGGCATAGGGGAGTAGGATAATTTTCACTTGTATGTGTGTATGGTCAGACTCTGTGAGGCTGTCTCCTACAACACCGACCCTCCATTATATTCTTTTATTGATAAAGGGCTAAGACCCGAAAATTACTATGCCTTTTGTGTTCTTATCTTTGTGTTTTCACGCCACATAACCATCATCTAAGGTTAGTGGTGTTTCATTTCCCAGTCCTGATTTGTAATTCATATACATATGTATATATTAATTGCGATGAAGCATCTGCTCTGGTGCCAATTTCTCAACACAACCATTTTCTTATGTCTTGTTTTTTATCTTAAATTCTTTGAGAGCAGTTTCCTCACCGACCTTCTTATGCCCTTTACAAATTTTAATTTTAGTGTTTTTTGGTAAATTAGTCAGCACTTCTCTTGGTGATTTATTCAAGTATTTGACTTCCTCGCCTACAGAAGAAGAATTTCTGATTCCCTTATGCATGAAAGTGAATGTCAACTTGGAGTCATGTTTATCCTGTCCCTTCCATGCACTAGACCTAATTCTTCCACCAGTATCCTTCCAACCCTCATCACCAATTTACACTTTGTACTCTGCCAGCGCTGTCTTTTCTCTCCTCCTGATTGACTACTCCCAATCCAGCTTCTTTTATATATCAGATACTGATTGTGTTCTGTTGCAACGTCCCTTAAAAAATCTAGCTGCCCTTCTTTCCACCTCCTCCAATTCCTGAATTTGCTACAAAAATGTGGGTCCCAAACTACACTGCCATATTCAAATTGAGGTCTGACCATAGCTTTGTAGCCCAATTCCTTCACTTCTCTGATACATCAACTCATCTCCTCATCCAATAAAAGGAAGATTTAGAAACATTTTCCTGCCATCTGCCCATTGTGCCCTGTTCTTAGCTTATAGTCATAAACATTCTTTTTTTTTAATCTCTCTACCAAATAAGCTGACTCTTTTTGGCATTTATCTTTATTTTCATTGAGCTAATCAGTTAGCTTATCCGAGTCACCCTTCAGCTGTTTAGTCATATTCTGTTGTTTTTTTCCGATTACTTATCATTTGTAAACAACAACTGTAAACCATTAACATAATCATTCATTCTGCTTCAGGCACTCATTAATATTAATATTTAGGTTTTTGCATAAGTAGTTGCCTTGACGAGTCCCTGATTCATTGTTAAAATGTGTTCAAGCTTCCATTTCTTTCCTGGTAGTTCTTTATACTTTTCACAGTTATCAGTTTGGACTTTTCACTGTTTCCCAAGTTACCATTAGATATGAAGATTTAATATTGGCATAAAGTATATACCATGCTGTTGTAATGTCATGTTTCTGCAGATGCACAGGTATTTGTTTATATCACTATAAATGTCTAATGTGTAACGTAATCTCATTTCCAAATTTCTACTATGACATGATCAAAATTGACAAAAATTTTATATGTTAATGCAATTTTTTATGTGCATTTTAGTGTAATAAATTAGTGTCAGTGATTTTTGAAATGTAGCCTATGGTTCGTTTTCACATTGTACTTCTCGTGAGACAATAATGAAACATTTTTCCCCCTGCTATGCTAATTGGATTATTTAATGTTAACAGCTAATATTGTGATATGAATCTTCTCAGATATCACTTGTAAAAGTCAGCTTCATTAGTAGATTTGAATATAGTTTCCTCAAACTATGTTGGTACTGGAGAAGAAAAGCATTATGTGTCATAGGTGATGCTATAGATACCCAGAACAATTCAGTAAGGGGCAGCAAAGAAACAAGAAATTTTTGTTGTTCTCCCATTCTGCTGCTTTGTGGTATAACTTCCGGTATGTTGGCTCTTTTCCAACTCAGTAGCCTGCTCATCTTTTCAGCATTATTCAGTTTTTCTATGTTAGAAACCAGTTTTAATTGGCCTTCCATCTGTGGTGGACTGGTTACTTTTTTCACTACTGCCACCACTGAGAGGAAGACTTATATGTGGGTAGGAATCCCTATGTCATGTGAGCAGTAGATTGCCTAAATGATGGTTATGTGCAAGTATTTACATTTATTCACTTATGTACATGATAACCATTTAACAATCCATTAGGCCCTTTATTCCCTCATTCCAGCCAAGTCAGTTACAGCTTTGGGACTAATGCCAGAGACTAATATTCCATAAAACCCCCATTGTACTCAACCATTCCCAACTCTATCCTCATCTAAGCAGGTTCATTCCCACCTGTCTTATGGTGAATCTGATTCACTGCTCGGCGAAGGCTTCCGCTGTGACCTGCTCACCACTTCTGCTCTACCTCTGGCTGCCGCTCGTCTCCTGACCAGTTGTGTCCTCGGCGATCTTCAAGATGACTTCTCACCGTTCCCTGCTGCTGAATTTAGCTTGCCTTCCCCACTACATTTTGCCTTGGAGGGGATGCCAATCCTTCAATCTCCTCCCATCTTGATGCAATCATATTGGCCGAACTGTGTCATCCATTGCATGAAATACTGAAGGTCCTGTCCTACTAAGTGGGTCGTCGTCCCTCGTGAGTCCACACATTCTTTCTGGCTCGCCTGTTTACAGTATCTTCTGGCTGTTTTTATTTTATTTTTTTTATTGGTTAGCTTTGTTAATAGCATCAAAACTGTTTTCAGCGTTTACCATTTCCGCTTCTTTGGTCCAGGTCCTTCCATCTTATGTAAGAAACACTCCCCCACTTTTTAGAGCATCTGTCAACAGTCCCTACACCCCTACCAACAGATTGCTTCCTGGTCACTATTGATGTATCATCCATCACTCTACACCAACATCCCTCATGGCCAGCGCCTCAGTGCCATAGAGCATTACCTCGACAGTCGCCCCCTGCACACCTTCCCTACCACTCATTTCCTCACTTCTTTGGCTCAATTCATCCTTACCAAAAATTTCTTTTCCTTCCAGTCTCAGATTTACCATCAGATTCGAGGCACTGCTATGGGCACTTGCATGGCACCTTCCTAAGCCAACATTTTCATGGGCAGACTAGAGGAACATTTTCTTCAAAAGGTTGCCCGACAACCCACCGTGTGGTTCAGGTATACAGATGACATATTTATGATCTGGACCCAAGGTGAAAAACCTCCTTCTTGACTTCTTGTACTCACTAAATAACTTCTCCTCCTTAAACTTCACCTGGTCCTACTCTTATCACTTTTCTGGATGTAGACTTACACACCTCTGTCCACATAAAACCCACTAACCAATAACAATATCTCCATTTTGATAGCTGCCATCCATATCATACAAAACGTTCCATTCCATACAGGCCATGTGAGGCAAACACATCTGCTCTGATCATGAGTCCTTTACTCTCTACACCAACAACCTGACCCAGGCACTCATAAACTGCAATTATCATCCAGAACTAGTTCAAAACAGCTATCAAGAGTCATGGACTGTCCCCCACACTGACACAAACAACCTAAAGCTAACCAGAACCCTGTTTTTCTCTGACCTGGAATTGCTAAACCAAATTCTTTGTTTGGGCTATGACTTTCTTAGACCCTTTCATGAAACACACCGCATTCTTCCCATTATCCTTCCCACCACACCCCGAGTCACCTTCAGCTGACCGCCTAATCTAAAAAACATTCTTGTACATAAATATCAACCCTCTGATGCTCCTAAACCACTGTTTGGATCCTTCCCTCATAAGAGACCCTGTTGCAAAAATTGCGGTATGCATCCACCTACCACTACCTATAGTAATCCTACTATTGGTGAATCCTACCCCATAATAGGTCATGACACTTGTACAACCACCCATCTCATTTACCAGCTCACCTGCCTCAACTGTCCAAGTTCCTACATGGGCCCCACCTCAAACTCATTATCAATCAGAATGAATGGTCACAGACAAACAGTTTACTCCCAAAACCTGGACCTCACTATTGCTCACCATGCCAGTACTCACAACACCCGCAACCTTAATAACTGCTTCACAGTCAGAGCCATTAGACTACTTTCAGCCACTACCTCCCAATCTGAACTCCGCAGTTGGGAATTGGCATATCAATACATCCTGCAGACTAGACATCCCCCAGGCCTTAATTTCCGTTAATATCTTCCATCCTCACTAGCCAGCACAATATATTCATATATTTTTCAAAATTTTTCAATTATATTTTTATTTATTTATATTTTTTTATTACTATTATTTTTTAAACCGTTTTAATCTTTCTTATACTCACGGTTATATTATCGTTGCTCCCCCCAACACCTCCGATGGTCTATTGTGTTCTACGAGTGGCCCTTCACCTTTCTTCCTCCTCTATTCACTTCCACGTGCTGCTTTCGATCACTTCCCTGGTGTTGTTGTTTCTTTTTTGCCAACATAATTACTGTTTCTTCAGTGAGAGAAATTTCCATAAATGGTAACTCTGTGCCTCTGGCCCTGAGTACTGCAATGATTTTTTCATTGACTAACCCTTGGACAAACACCACACGGGCAAGACTGTGGATTAATTTCAAGGCTTCCTGCCAGTTCACTCCCTTTTAAATCTCTCTTGGTTGCTTCCTGGAATTCATGCACTATTTCATTCAACCTGCTGGCCCATTCTGAGACTGATTCTCCTCCCCTCTGCTGACTTGCAAACATACTTATTGCATAATGGTCAACCGTGCGTTTTAGTCAGTAATTCTCTGCCAGCACTGCTCATACGTCCTTCCAGTCTTTGACTTTTTCATTTACTAAAATCTGCTGTCTAGCTTGACCTCTGATATGAATCTTTACAAATTTTAGCAGGATTTCATGACCTTCAGCATCAACAAGGCAGAATGCTGTGTCATAATTATCTAAAAATTCATCCAAGACTCCTTTTTTCACCACAAAAGGAATTGGGAATTAATTTTAATGCCTCTGATAAGTTCACTTGCGCCTTCTGCCCTTTTACTACGTTTGCTGCTTCCACAGTAGGCATAGTGACAATGCTTGCTACTAACTTTTGTGATGAACTGGTGCTGATTCACGCATCACTGACTGTGCCTCCTTGCTGTTGGCAATCTCCTTTATAGCTACTCTTGCACTCAGGAGCCAATTCTGAAAGCCACTGTTGCTCACTTCTGTGTTGACTGCTTCCCTGCTATCCTATAACACTGTAAGTTGGATGGTATTTTCTCTCTATTTTACTCTCATTAGTCACAAGCCCACTTCTACCCTCATGGTTAACACTATCTCATGTTGGCCGATGCCACACCTGACAACCAAATTGATATCCTACTTTGGTGGTTTGGCTACTCCCCCCCCCCCCTTTTCTACTGCCACCACCGAGTGGAAGTCTTATATGTGAATAGGAAACCTTAGGTCATGCGACCGGTAGATTACATAAATGATACTCCATCTAGATATGTACAAGTCCAGCCAGGTCAGTTATAGCTCTGCGGCTAATGCCAGAGGTTAATATTCCAGAAAACCCCCAGTGGAGTCAACCATCCTCAACTCTATCCTCATCTAATTAGGTTCAGTCCCACCTGCCTGTTTATAGTATCTGTCGCAATTCACCTAGCTTCTCTAATATTCTGTAAAAGTTGCTATAATTCCCTGTAAATCCCTAAAAACCCTGGCTCACAACACATCCATTCTACTTCCCTCCCTCTCAATTGGTGTGGTCTTTACCGGAATACACTGGCAGTATGTGTTTTGATTTAGCACCATACTGGCCTCAGTAATGGCAACTTATATTTGTGAGAATGAAGGCTTTCATGGCGTATTGATGATATGAAGTCTTCACGGGTTCTCTGCCATATAGTGTTAAAGAAAGACAACAACGAGCTTTTGGCGGCGGGCTCTGCCACCATCTTCAGGTCTGATGGTATACAGGGAGCACCAGAGCTGCACTGGCGATGTCTGGGCTCCACGCGCCTTTATATTCACATTGCAATCAGAGAGGTAGCGAGGTGCTGTCGGGAACATAATTTCTGGCTTGTCGTTATTGGCTTCGACAGTCGCTTCGCCAGCCAACCAATAACAAGCGTAATATGGGAGCCGTGGGACAGAGCAAGTGGCGGGGAGAGGCCAGGCCTTATAAAGCAGCTCTAGTGCTCCCAGCATAACATCAAACCTGAAGATGGCGGCAGAGTTAGCCACCAAAAGCTCGTTGTTGTCTTTCTTCAACACTATACTGCGGAGAACCCGTGAAGACTTAATGTCAACTTATATTTGATTTCAATGTCCATATCTTATTATATAGTTAAAAAACTGGGAATTTTATTTAAAACTAGCTGGTGCCCACGACTTCGTTCATGTTTGTAAAGAATTTGGATTGACAACTACTGACTTCTAACCGCCATAGTGCACGGTGGGAGACTCGATGCTATTACCACACACAAACGCCAGTCATCTGAGCTATGTACTTCGGACAACAAAGTAAAATATACGGACACACATGTCATTGGTTGAAATACAAACATATCCTTGATCGAGCAGTTTCGACCACTATTTCTCCCACACTCCCACAATTACCGAAATTCGGCCAATGTTGTGATCGACGGGTGACTCTGTGCTACTACCACACACAAACACCAGTGATGTGCTAGATGGTTTTGGCTGAAAAGTGATACACCATGACACATTCGTTTTTGGTAGAAATATGAAAGTGCCGCAGGTCGGCCACTTTCAACCACCATGTCTCCCACACGCCCATATCTACCGACATCTAACCACCATAGTACACGATAGGAAACACGATACCACTACCACACACAAACACCATTGTTCTATGCTATGTAATTGTGACAGCAGAGTGACATATATGGAGACACATGTCTTTGGTCGAAATACGAAAATGCCCTGCATGGACCACTTTTAACCATCATATCTCCCACATCGCCATAGCTATCGACATTCGGCCAACGTTGTGAATGACAGGAAACTCCATGCTACTTCCACACTCAGACCAGTGATCTGTACTAGGTAGTGGTGGCTGAAAAGTGAAATATAGGAAAACACACACCTATTTATATATATATATATATATATATATATATATAAGATTTCAAGCAAAAGTTGGGGTTGTTGCTTAATGTGGTTTATAGCTCTTTGTCTATCAGTGATGATAATAGACCTATTTGTTATGGTATCATGTTATATCTACAAATTTTGTTTAAAACAAAAACATTCCATATTTGATATATCACATTGTGTTTCAAAATTGTTAAAGTTAGCAATTATGATCCTTTTTTTGTGTGATACTCATGAATATCCTTTTACCTGCTTCCAGGGCCATGACAGTAAAATATGTTGCGCCACAGGAGGAAACGTGCGCTTAATGTTGTTAGAGAGTTGGATGCATTTTCTAAAGTACCAGAAACATATGTAGAAACATCGCCTGTTGGTGGGACATGTATGTGTGTAACTCTGTCTATTATTTGCTTTAACTAATTTGTATGAGTGATTGTTTGGAGACACATTTTTTTGTACACATTCTGCAGAACAGATGTAAATTATTTATACTGTTGATTTATTTTGTTTTATTGTTATATATATTTTCTGTGCATGCAAAGTCCACACCACATATGAATTGGTGAGATGCAGAAGGGAAACATTCCATGTAACCTAGTTTTTCAGGAAACGAAAAAAACGTTATAAAATGGAAACGGTAAGTGGGAGAGAAAAAGTTACTATTGGTGGTTTGTAGTACTAATTGAGGTTAATATTTTCCACTTGTTCAATATCATGTAATGTGCTCCATGACCTTGTAATTTACGTCCAAAGAGCATGGAATATTTTCCTTTTGCATCTCACTGATTGCTGAATGAAGTATTTTTCAATTATTTTTGTTAATTAGAAGTTTATTCCAAGGTAAAATTGAAAAAAATTATAGCAGAATTACATTCAAAAATACTTATGCATATAAAGGTAGACAAGAGCAAAAATCACCATATACATGTAAATAATAAACAAGAAAAGAGAGTGACTAAGTTTGAATAATGTCTCCCTCGTAGACCGTCCTCATACATTTAGTCAATATCTTCTGTGTCATTTTCTGCTGACCATTGCAATATTGTGTTGTAGAATTCTTTATGTTCATGTGGAATATACTGCATTATCTTTGCCACATCCATTATCTTCTTCTGGTCGATGGGAACTTTATAATCGTAGGCACGGTCTACTGGTAGCATCATGTCACCACAATGTTTGTATAGTTGAAAAATATCACTATTCAATCCATTTATGAATTTGAATGCTTCAAAAACCCTTTCTGATCTCTCCTGTATATGAGATGTCTGTAGTGACTGATCTGGAAATCAGCTCGATGATGGAGACTCTTTGTATACTTCTTGAATATTGAGGGCCACCATTCCTTGTAGCTGACTATCTGCTCAGTTTTGACAGATCTCACTTCAAATGGTGATTTTTTCTTTGCATTTTGAATGAGGGTATCATACTGTAAAGGTGTGTATATTCGATCTTGGCGTCACTCAGTTCTCTTGACAGTGGTAAAATCTCTATCACACGGTAAAAATCTATGTCCACGTATTGGGAAGTACTGATGAATTTTTTCAAACCGGCCAATCATTGTGAGACTCAATAGAAATCGGACCAGAGTGTGGTTTCGATTTTGCCCGCCACAGGTATCACTGAACACATGTAGAGTTTTCACTTCAGGGCGGTACACAGGTGTTTACATAATCACACAGAAAGCTACAAACTTCATCAGGTCCCTTTTTACAAGTCCCCTCGTGGTAAGTATAAAACACAGATTTACCATTTGCAAGGTTGTGGATACAAAAAACTATGTGCGATAATTTCCTGAAATAAAAAATTTCCTGAACTGGAAGTAAAGGAAGAGGAAGATTTTCCATATAATCAAATACTATTCCTCCTTCGTCAATTTTGTTTTTACATAGCGCTGTTACTTCATTCAATTTCGTATAAAATTTCTTGGTTCTGCGTTTATGAACGAGAAGTTCAGCAGTTGCAACTTGCAACCCTTTTGGCAGCATTATTAAGTGCAGGGGATTTTATTTTATTTCCCAGTTCTTCATATTGTGAACACACATCTACTTGAGGACGCCCAAATCGATAGTTAAAATTTTCTTTGAAGTACCTCAAATAATATTCAAATTTCACTATATCTCTCAGGTCTTGATGCTTATCCAAAAATAATTGAAACATAATCTTACATGTCAAACCACACTCCAAGTACACTAAAGGTGAAGGCATGTAATGGGAAACCTTTGTGGGAAACGATGATATGTGCTGATGAATCTTTGTTATTACATCATTGGGAATACGAACACGGTTATCGTGCTTACCTCGTAAAGTCTGTAGGTAGTTCATTCTTCTCAACCAGATGGGCCAAAGAAAAACTGCCTTGCTGGAAACACCGTGTAAACTTAGGAAGGATTTTCTGCATACTTCAATTCATGTATTCCCTTTTACTGCAAAATACTTGTAGCTTGATGTAATTTGCTTGGAGTGCTCATATTTAGGTCTATGTCGCGCCACATCATGTCTCTCAATGAAACTCATCAAATATATATCTCGTTCATTTTTCTCCCTACTACTATAAACGTTCACAATAATTCTGTCCTTTCTCTTCTTGATCAAAATTCAACATACACTGTTTTTTACATCTGCAATCTTCACAAGTTTTCTTCTTCTCTACAAGAAAACCTTTATCAGTCACAAACTCTTACCCTTTATTTCGGGCTTCTTTCATACACTGTCTCAAATTTCCCGAGCACCTTCTTTTCTTCTGGGGGCTATCAACCTCAGATTCTAACAGCGACATCACACTATCACCGTTCTTCTCTTACAACACACACTTGATACAAAATTTACACTTGTTACACGAACGCTGATTCACTAACAACAATCACAATGTTAGAGCTATAAGGTCTGAAATAGCACAACAATTTACCAATGTAAACATATAACAACATAATAAATCCAAAGATCCCTACTATATTTCCACATTCTAACGTCTAGAAGTGCGCTCTGCCAAAGAAAGTAGGAACTAACAGACTAATGAGAGCAAAAAGGAAAACATTCCTGGAATCTTTTCTTTTTGTATGTCACTCAAATTTTAACAGCTTGTTTTAACCCATTAGAAGTGGAGGAATTTTTTCTCTGTTTAGGTCACTAGATGGAGGAAGGGTTGATGAACAAAATGGCTATCTCAGTTTAAAACGGCCAAAAAGTGGAATGTTTTCCTTCTGCATCTCACCAATTCATATGCCTGTTGATTGTGTAAATTATAATGTCAATTTTAATTATATGTTACAGTTTTGTTCATGTAATTTTCTGTATAAATGGAGACATTTATAGATTGTGGGTTAACGCTTGCTGTTTCCATATTTTTATATACCTGTGTACCATTCACATTGTTACCTCATGTAAAAGGTTTTCTTCTTTTTGTTCTTCATATATGTAATGTAAAATTTTTGTTGTTGAATGCTGCTTGTGATGATGAACAAGGCTCTTGGATTTCTGGATCATGATGATATTCCAGACTGAAAGAATAATGGTCTGTGTTAATGCTCTAATTTTCGTTCTAATATGGGATATCTAGAACACCATTTAAACTCTATCATGCTTGGTGGATGAGTGGTTAATGTTTGGGCCAGGTATCTGGGAGGACCTGGATTTGAATCCTTGCCTGGCCTTCTATGTCTTGGTTTTACATGGTTTCTCAAAATCACGCAGGCAAATGCCAGAACAGTTTCTACACAAGGCCCATGACCAAAGTCATTCTCATTCCTTACTCTCATTTCTCTCCTGAACTTAATGAACTGAATGTTGATGAACTATAAATCCTTTTTAAAAAAATCTAAACCTCAATAGTTTTAGGAGTGTCCACAACACTACCGGTCGTCAGTACCTTCTTATTGCAATTTTTAATTGTTTTTGCATCGAAGACAGCTTGTTTCCCATGTTCACACCTCTCCACCACCTTTGAACCTCCATTACAGATTGCAACACCTCATACCTTGCTGCAATTTTCGCTCCGTCCTGAATACTTGATCGTTGTGACATCTCACTTGGGGGGGGGGGGGAGGCATCATTCCACACTACCGTCTACAAAAAAAAGGTAACTTTCATTGCAATCTACACATAGCATCAATAGCTATTCTAAATTCAAAATAGGGAGTTACTTTCCGCCCACCCTGTGGAGTTGTATTATAGAGAGTGACCTGAGATAAGTGGTAGAGAAGGCAGAGTCTGCCAGGGTTGAACTTTCGCATGTGTTATTTTGTAGTGACTGGCAACTGTTGAAGCACATTGTGAGGTGAGAAAATGTGGAGACAGAGGTGCTGCTAAGGAAAGGCATTAGTTCTGACTTGGGGTTTATGCCTGTGGATACCATTGGTAGGTGGAACTTCACTAGACTTGGCCTACACCTAATTAGGATGTGAAGGGATAGTTTTTAGCTAAAGCTGTGAGAAAGCCCTCTTCCAGTTATAACAGGATGACCTTTTAAGGTTAGAAGCTGCTGGTTAGAAGATAAAGACAGGAGAACAAAGATTTACCAAATGCAGATGCATGGTGGAAAGACTCATTAATGCTAAATAAATAATTAGAGCTGATGAAACAATAAGAGACAGGGTCACAACTAGGAAGTTAGTAATGCTGAGAATATCACAAAGTAATAACTGTGAGAACTGTAGAGCATGAGGAACAAAGCAACTTAATAGAGATACACAAACCACAACAAGTTATAGGAGTAGAATCTTGGTGACAGGGAGGAGTACTAGACGATAAAATTTTCCCCAGTGGTTATAGAGTTTACAGCAGAGATAGAGAAGCAATTGATGGAGGGGTATTCAGATCGATGAGCAAAGACTACTGAAGTTCACTGGTATTAATGAATCATAGCCATTAGTTACTTGTGATAAATTTCTAGGGTGATACAGTGTTTGCTGCTTACTGCAGTGGAAGAATGAAGTATGAAAATGAGGCTTTTGCAAATAAAATAAATACATATGGAGAGTTTAGAGATGAGCATAGAATTGTCATTATTGGGGAATTTAAATCTATCAGGTGTAACCAGAAGTCTCCCTGACCTTAACCAATGTCAAGACGTTTTAAAAAATATATGACCAATATACTTCTTTTAATAGATCAAAAATGTATATTCAGAAAATATACTTACTTTACTTTAGCAGGTTGTCACAGATATTATACTTTCCCACAATTATCATTGGTCAACTTTCCCCGCCTACTGCCATTGCAGTCCCCACCCTTCCCTCTTGGCTCATCTTTGGCTTATTCATGTGGTAAGTTTGGATGTGTATTCATTTTTTCCCCTATCCATGTTCACCTCTATCATGATTGAGGTTATTCACCAAAATATTATAAAGTGCATTTTTTTAACATGCTTTTATTAGCTTTACCTGTATGTAGGTATGAATGTAATCGAATCTATCAATTCAATCTTCACCCACTTCCAACCATCCGAATTATTTGAAATTTTGAGCACATATTAAGGACCAATGGCAGCACAGTAATTTCATAGCTATGACCTGGTATTCTTACAATATATTATAGATGTCACTAGCATACTAAACTTACATTATGTTTTAAAATTAACTTGTTAAGTTGAATGATATACATGATATATTTTACAATTTTTTAATTTTGAAAGCAACACTTTTTGTTCTCGATTCCGTTGGCTTGCTAGGCCTAACACAGAAGAGGATTTTCTGTCGGGGTTTACTCCCTTAGCCTTTGAAGATCCCTCTTTACCTCTCCCCTGAGAAGTTGGGGTTGCCTTCTCCGCCATCTACCCTATACCGAAGAAACTTCTTCTCTGCCGTAGATGCCGTTAAGGTCTTCACCCGTGTCCCTGGGCATGGGTGCTGCGTTATACCCCGCAGGACTGGGTCCCCACCTGGATTTTGCCATTCTGCCATTTCGGACTATTGAGATGGAGAATGCCCACCCCCGCATCGTGGATGCACCAGGCAAGAATTACTCAAGTGGAGGATAGGGAAGGTGACCCTATCTCCCTTGAGCCGGGTTAATGGCTGTGTATGGTGCCACAACCAAAGGCATGTGAAGAGAATGACTAGTAAAAGACTGCCAAAAACTTATTTGGAAAAAAGGATAGTGGGCAAAAGACCAGTGGGAAGACCAAGAAGAAGATGGACATAGAGAGAAGAGGCTGAAATTGGGAGTACATCACAGACAGAGAAACCTTTCTGGACAGGAAAAGGTGGAAAACAATCTTCTATAACAACCAAGGATTGTAAACCACACCCGGGAAACTGGAGATGGTCCCCAACGATAATGATGATGATGATATTTTACCATTTTTTCCATTCATCCTGCATCTAGGCATCAATTTAAATTAATTTTTAAATTCAACTTTAGTTTTCATTGACACAACTGGTAGCAGATACTGTTGGAGCATTTGCATATGGTTTGACATCGACATGCGGAATGTTGCATAACACTATTAAACTGTTTGACATTACCAGGTGTGGTAGGTGAGTGGTAACGCTCTGGCCTCACATTCAGAAGGACATGGGTTCGAATCCCCTTCTGGTCATTCAGATTTGAGTTTTCCATGGTTTCCCCAAATCACTCCAGGCTAATGCCATGATGGTTTCTTTAAAAGGCCATGGCTGAATTCCTTCCCATTCTTTGTCCCCAATCCTTTGCCGCCTCTAATGGCGTCGATGAGGTGTAAAGCAATTAACAAAAAAAAAATTGACATTGTTGCGAAACATTCGGCACAAGCGCATTTAACGATACTTTGATGCAAGCAGCTTTGATAGATCCTGCTGTCACTTAAGCTTATGTAAAGCAGCGAGAATTCCCTACATAGTTTTGAGTTAGTTAGTTATATTTCATAAGAGTAGTTTACCCTGCTGTTGGACCTCTGTTAGTGTTGACCATTTAATTGTCAATTACTTGTGGCAATAGTAATGAGAGATGTAATTATAAAACAGAAAAAAAGAAGATTGCTGAAGAATAAAATTAAGTTTGTTTTCTTAAAAGAAAAACACTTTTGTTGTAATGTGAACTAACAATTACATACATACCTTCATAACAATGTGAACTAAAAAGTTAAAAGTAATCTTTAAATATAAAATTTTGTTCATCAGTGATTGGCTGTCCCACAGTAGTAAACCTTAATTTTTTGAATAAGCTTTAAAGAATAAACGTCACTGACCAAAAACTAATTTTTCATAATGACTCTACAAGTAGCTAGGGATAAAAAAAAATCCAAGACAACTGGTATCTAGCATTCTTTGCTTTTTTTTACATTGATGTTAATATATTTTGGTCAGTGACTTAAGTCTTGTTTTTAAGCTTATTCCAAAAATTAAGTTAAACTCACTGTAGAACAAAATATTTATACTTAACTTATATTTAACTTTTTAGTTCACATTGCTACAAAAGAGTGTTTTCGTAAACTATAATTTTTGTTATTTTCCTGGTACTACTATCTTCATCTTGTGATAAGTGATTGGTTATTTTCCCTATCCTTTCTTATTTTTGTTTACTGAAATAATAGTGATAAATGTTTTCTGAAGATGGAACTGGTATCTCCAGGTCTATTCGAATGAGGAATTCTTTTCTGTAGAACTGCTATAAACATATATTTTTCTTTGTAAAAATCAGTTGTTTTATTATTATACATGGTTCAAAGCAAGGATGCCTTTTTTTGTAGATGTTTATCTTGATTTGGATATAAATTATTTACCACATATCTCTGTGCAGCAAAATTTTCCTAAGAAGTGTGTTATTTCTTGTTCCAGTGTCTCTGCTGACTCTAATGATTATATTAATTCTCATCTATGCAGAAGTGTCTTATTTTTTAAGCAGTCGATTTGTATTCAAGTTCCTACCTGACACTGATTTTGATGCAAAGCTAAAAATTAATGTTGATCTCACAGTTGCCATGCCATGTAATGGTAAGTATGGCCCCAATATTTGTGAGTGATAAGAAGTAGTGATTGATAGAAGATTTATGTTGGATAAATCTTATATTAATATCATTTTTCAAAACTTGTGCAGCTATTGGTGCTGACATTCTGGATTCCACAAATCAGAATGTACTTCAGTTTGGAATGCTGGAGCAAGAAGATACTTGGTTCGAGTTATCTCCTGAACAGAGGTTGCAGTTTGATAATATGCGTCAAGTCAATTCATATTTGAGAGAGCAATTTCATGCCATACAGGACCTGTTATGGAAATCTGGCCAGAACACTTTGTTTGCAGAAATGCCACCACGGTAATATGACCTGCACTTCCCTTGGGTAATATAAATGACACTTATGCATTAGTTTCTAAAAATATTATTTTGTCACATTTTTCTCCAGTAAAAATAAGAAAAGATAGGGAAATTAACCCACCACATACCAAAGAGGACGGATGCGATGAGAGAACACAAATGCTGACTAACAACTGCACAATATTTCGGCATATGCCTTGCTCACAAATAGAAAAAACGGGCCATTAGGCTTGGAACGTGTGTGCACACCGAACGTTACCTAATGACTCCAGTAAAGGATGAAGTGCTTTGTAAATATTCTTACCATCTCACGGTTTTATACCAAGGAGAAAATTTAGTGCACTTCCTGTGCTCTAAATGCCAATAATAATGAAATAAGTTACCAGCAGCTTTTTGCTTACTGATCTGTTACCATAATGGGAAGTAATCGTGCCCATTAATACCTGTGATGTAAATAGTTCATTTCTGCTGTATCAAGTTCTTCCGTACCCAGTTTATGATCCTCTAGAATTTTTAGTTACAGTTCTGTGTAACCTTCCCAATTAGTCTTAACCTCAGTCCTAATGACTGCATGGTACTCGTGAGTTTATTGAAACCAGATGTTTCAGTCCTTGTTTTTAGCTCTTATGAAAGTAACATACCTCTTTTTAAAGTTTGTAGAATCATTGTATTTGTGCTCCTCTGTAAACCCCAGCCACATGATGGGCTTGACCAATAACTGTCAACATTTTTTTTGGTTTAGGAGGTTGCTGGACATTGTTGCATTGATGTCACTATTAAAAATTTAAAGATGTTGGCAAAATATAATTACTTTGCACAGCAATCATGTTATGCTGATTTAAGTACTTTATGGGATTTTTGGCCATGTCACTCTTTTTCTTTTGTCAACGATGTTACATTCCCCACTTGGGATCTTCTTAGGACTTCTTCTGTTTACTGAATCTGCAAAAGGCTGATGATACACCATCTGTAGTTTGTGGATAAACTTGGATCGATTGTTTTTCAGCAGGTTATCCATTCAACTGCAGATGTGGCGTGAATGAATTTTGTCTCATGTGGAAAAGTGACCTTGTGTTGTTTATACACCACATTTATACAAAAGTGCCACATTTCCATATCTGAAGTCGTTCATAGCAGCCATCTTTGTTCAAATGTTTGTAGTATTTGAGGAGTCCATAATTTTACATTCTAGTTCTTTGGTTGTGCTAGCACTTTGGGTTTCTCATGTTCAGTCTGATGTTCACTTTCTTCTAAATAGTGTTCTCTTACTTCTGATTTGGTGATCTTCTCAAGTCATGTGGCAAGAATGTTCTTTTAATCTAAGGATGACATCACAGAATGTGTAGCCTATGTACATTTTGTCACTTTTTCATGGAACACTATGTCCTACTTGATTGTAACGGCACTCTGTAATCCTTTGCTGATCTTTAATTGCCAGTGATTGTATTATTGTAACATAGAAATCTTGCTTGAGGTAGAACAATATACTGTTAACATTGAAAATGAATATGTTGTTTAAACTGATAACTATCCAAAGTCTATTAGAGCAAAGTCCTTATTTGAAACGGTCGCCAACGTCTTTGTTAAAGAAACACTGGATAAAAGTTTATCACTGAAAGAAATATGAAGTCCAGAAATCACTTTCACTGAATTTATTCTGATAAAGTTTGAAACTAAGCTGGTACCAGGCTGAAGATTACATCAGACTTTGTAAATCCTTAGTTGAAGTTGCAGGTTATTACAACAGACCTTGCATTCACATGCTTTCATTCAAGTAATATTTACGAAATTCCCTAATGTTCGTAAATTCAGATAAATTATGCTTCCAGAACTGTTTCATAGTTTGTTGCATACATCAACACATCTCGCCGACAAAAATAATTTAAAAGTCCTGTATCTAGTGAAAAATTTTCTATCACCAAACTTTTGCAGTGCTGAAATTTTCTAAGTTCGAAGCTACATATTAGTGAAAATTTATCAGAATTGCTACTTCCTTATTATCAATTGCTGGTTAAAAACCTTTTGGTGTGATAACGTATAAAATTCTTGGAAGCCCCAATCATCATTTTAATCCTACCCATCTAAAAATTTGATATATTATGGAATGGATTTTTTTTTGTTTTTTGTTTTTTTGTTTTTTGTTTTAGAACTTTTGTGTATGACACATTTTACAGTATTTCTAATCAATTAGCTGATATTAATTTTTAAAGTGAGGTGGATGGAGATTTTGCTTATCTGTATATAATTCCTAAAATACTTGATTTCTCTTGGCATTGCACATATCAGATGCGTCCTTTTATTTTTATGTTTAATTTGGAGTATTGTTTACAACTTAAGCTATTTTTATTTGGATGCAATATTTAAATTGTTACTATTGCATCTCACTCCTAATTTACCTCCAGTAATCAGTCTATTTTGATAAGTCATAAGTTTCTTATTTAATTATAGTTTTAAATAGGGTTTTTACCATTCTTCTTTAAATTTTATGTTCTTTTTAACTATTCTTATTATTTCCAACACATCTAGGTTTTTGCATGTATATAACTCAAAGGTAAGTATCTATTTTATGCTAGGAGATGGATTTCTTAACTCATCTAAAAAACATGCTTAGGATTTATTTACGTGCTCAAAATGTTGTTTATAATGTATTCTTCGCGGGTTCGCTGCCGGATTGTGTAGGTAAAGGATGACGAGCTTTCGGCCACGATCTCTGTCGCCATCCTCAGGTCTGGTGTTGACGCTGCGACGACCAGAGCTGCAGACATCCAGATGTGGGTTTTCCATGGTTTCCCCAAATCACTCCAGGCAACTGCCGGGCTGTTTCCTTCAAAAGGCCATGGCCAGATTCCTTCCTGTTCCTTGTCCCCAGTCCCATCCCGCTTCTAATGACCTCAACATCAACAAGGCATAGTGAAAAAAAGAGAGAATCTTTTTCAGTTCTCAACGTTATATTGCATAAAAGTGAAATGATAGAGAGAATGTAAAATAGTGTGTTTTCTTATATACGAATGTTTAAATTTGAGCCCAGAAATCTATTTGGAAGAATGTCATTGTGCTGTATCTCTTCAGAGCTGAATTTGTTGCATTGAAGTATGTTCATTTTTGTACCAGCAAATTTATTAGTTCTTCTATAACAGATGTATGACACTGGATTCTTTCTTTTGGCATTTTTATCAGAAATAGTGTTTCTTGTTTCAGGAATGTTTTACCTTCAAGACCTCAGATGCATGCCGAGTTTTTGGGAGCTTGGTGCTGAATAAAGTTGCTGGCAATTTCCATATCACAGCTGGGCGTTCATTCTCACTACCACGTGGTCATGTACACATTTCTGCCTTTGTGTCTGATGGTGCCTACAACTTTTCACATCGCATCAATCGTTTCTCATTTGGGGATCCTAGTCCTGGTATTGTCCATCCTTTGGAGGGAGATGAAAAGGTTACAGATCAGAGTAAGTTCAATGACAATATTAATATAAATTTCCATGCAGTATAACCAGTTACTGAAGTGGTACAATCAGTGTGGTGTTTATCTAAAAAATATTTTTTGTATGTGTGTTAGGTAGTTTCAAAGTGATACAGTTCAGAAAAACAAAAAAGGTTAGTCTGTATATCAAATTTATTTTTAAAAGACTAAAGGCAGTCTGCACCGTTGGTAGTAGATGACTTAAAATGGTATATTTTGGAATTCTTGTCTGTCTATCAAACATCATGTAAAAACTAATGAATGGATTTCTACGACACTGCTCATAGTGTATTTCATTAGCTAAGGTGTAGGATACTTTTTGTCCACACTGGTAACTTAATTCCGAAAGATACAAAGACAAAAACTATGAATTTCAGATTTTTTGTCTGGTTGTATGTACCTCACACAAAACTAATGAACTGTAAAATAATTCTTGTGCAAGTTGGGGGGCATAGAAGTGAAATGCCAGGAGTGTAAGAAAACTTTTTTGAACAGATGTAACGTTGTGAAAAAATGTTAAGAAAACAACGAAAGTATGTAAACAACATGACGCAACAAGCAAAAGGTGGAAAGAGAAAGTGATAGAAACGCCGAGGTAGAAACAAAGCAGACTGGAAAAAAGAAGCCATGATCTCTTTTCCCCCTCCCACTATTTCCTTAACTCTTATTCTGCACCCCCTAAAGTTGACTGAAGCCCCATATTAATTAACGTGAACCTTCACCATGAGTATGACTTGCACTCCCAAAGTCCTACCCAATACCCATGCACACGCTTCAGCAGAGCATCTATTCACAAGTACGTCTTTGTCCATAAATGCTCACCTTTTGACTCTCCTAGACCATCACATGGATCTTTCCCAATCAACATATCTCACTGCAAAACTTATAGCATGCATCCAGCCACCACTACCGATTCCAGTCTTACCACAGAAGAATCTGTTCTCATAATGACACATGTCACTTGTGCTACCACACACACCTCATTCACCAACAAACCTGTCTTCACAGCACAATTTCTGATATAACTCTAGCAACAAAATGTCCATCAATATGAACATTTTATACCGGCAACCTAGACAATCCAGTTGCAGCTTATGTAACAATCTCAACAACTATTTTAAAGTGAGATTTTTTAAGTGAAAACTTCTATAGTTGTGTTATGTGATTTTTGGGAGTGGGTAAATCCATGAGTTCACAAGAAGCCACCTGTTGCATCTGTCAGCATCACAGCCACCTGTTGTGCATATGATATGCGCACAGGACACTTTTCGCAAAACGTCGTACTAATTAGCATACCTCGTAACTCTCAAATGACAAACTTTACACAAACGGGAAAAAACTGATTTTTATTTCTATCAGTGTTCCCACCATAAGTTTTTTTAATTACAAGTAATTTTTAATGGTCATTGATGTTGTGCAAATTGTATTTTTTCACATTTTTCAAAAATTGAGTTTATTTATGGCGTTAAGAGTATTTACAGCAAAATATATTGGAGATACGGGGTTTTCTTATAGTGATAGATTAAAAATGATGAACTTAATTACTAGGTATGTCAAAGAAAAAGAATGTTGTTATAACACTTTTTACTGAGAGACTTTAATGATTCAACAAATAACATCAATTAAAGGGAATTTTGTCATAAAATGTGCGGTAATCACATTCTAAAACAATATTTCAGAACTTGCAGATCATTGCACTGTTTCTTAATCTTGATTCGATTCTTTTACAAATTAGGAAGAGGTGTCACTTTTTTGCGTTGGTAGATCTATCCAAGTTTCTGGAAGATGACAGTAGGATTTTATATCAACAACACGTGACGACCCAACACCTCTTCCAGGCCGAATACTTTTATAATACTGGTAGTTGACAAATGATTTGAAAAAGAAAGGTCTGATACTCTAATGAGTAAGGGAGAGACTTCTGTGCACACTGAGATGCAGTCCACAGGTACATTGATCTTTTTTGTTTTTTAGCCTCTGGTCAAGAGCAGAATGTACAAAATCAGCTTCCATCTGCATGTCATACTTCCAAGTTCTTTTGTAACCACATTAATTTAACTTGTAATAGATATGTGGTGGAAAATCATGTAGCCTATTTCTATTCTGATAAGAACATCCATCACTGTACAAGTTTTTCTTGGTCTTCTGGTAGAGAAAGCTATGAGTGAAACTTGATAAAAACACTCACAAAATTATTTGATGTCAAACTGTCCTTCATTTCATTTCAAAGAAAACAATAGCCAGGCTATAAAATTATGAACTGAAATTTTCATTTTGTAGCAAAGACTTAATTTAGAGGACTGCAGTAAAGCTTGCAAATCCATAGTAAAATTAAGGTAATTTAGGTCTGTGGTATCTGACTCCTTTTCCATTCGTACTTCATTTTTTCTTATAATATACTCAACTTCGTTATAATTCCCAGTTTTAAAAGTTTCACACTTATCTCAAAAATCCTTCTCAGGTTGATGTAGATGTAGAAAATGATCTTTAGACAACTGTGCGAGTCTAGATAATGCGAATGGGGTTGTATCTTTCCTTAGGCACCAATCCTCTTTGTAGAAACAATATAACTGCGTTTTGGATTTCCAATTTGGCTCAAGATAAAATCTGGTGAATGATTTCCGACAATAATGCAATTCAACTTTAGAGATTCAGCCTCCTCTAACTTTCTAAATCTTTTTGTGACAGGCACTGTTATAATAGCCACTGTCTTCGAGCGCTTCATTGTCTGCATCACCTGCTGTTGAATCTTGAGGTTCATTTTGCCAATTTAGTGCTTGATCTCTTTCTCTTTTCGTATTTGTTTTCTTCATCAAAAATTTTACAAACAACTTATTTACCTTGCCACTCAAGTCGCCAAAACTCTATAAAGTTTTCTTCTCTGTCTGTCTGTTATAACTGCACATTGTAACAAACTTTTATCTTTCCTTTTACATGAGTGCCAAGGCGCCATTTTCCTCTCTTTCCTTTGTATACCATACCTCCACTTTCCATCATCATACTTTCACTTACCACAATTAGCTTTCCAAATTTTCTAGTTGCTCTCAACTCATTACTTTTCCATAAGGCTGGTTTTACATTATGCCTCTTTTTTCCTGGTTTTTTTTTTTTTTTTGCTATCCTATTCCTCCAGATCTCTAACATTCTCACTACCCTCACTGAAGGGTGTTGCTCCTTCATTTTCCTGTTCCCACAACATCTCAAAAATATTTTCGATTGTCTCCTAATTTTGTAAAGCCAAGTTATTTGCACTTATGTCCAGGTCTAGGTTATCAAAATTGTTTCCTCTTCACTTTGATTAAAATTAGTTTCCTTTACCAGATTTTCATTTGATTCTTTCACTTTCAATAATACTCCATCAGCATTAAGTACACAAGTTCCCATGAAGAGATTTTGGTTTGAGGTCATTTTTACGGGAAAAATCTTGGTCTAGTGCAATTTCTGCAAAAAGAGCTTCTTCTAGGGTCATTTCTATTTGCGTCTTTCCTCTTAACACTGTGTAAAGTATAAATAAATAAAAATAGAAGTTTACCACATCAAAATTTTTGTCCCATATCTCCAATATAAAGATAGCATTATACTGTTACAATCTGTTTATGTATTTTGGAGCTTTAACTGAAATGCAACATTTCTTTGTAAATAGGTTAAATGTTTTGCATAACTTCAAAACTTCTGTGATATGAATAGTTCTGCACAAAGTTGATAACCATAACATATAAAACCTCTCAACTGCTTTGCTAAGCTAACAAATCAACCTAGTAGAAAATCACTTAACTCCAGACCAATATTTACTGGACATTTTGAACATTTTGCTAGTATGCTAAAAACATATTAGTAGGAATAAAAATAATTGCAGTTCATACTTTTTAAGAATATCTACACTTTAAGAATAAAACAGAAAAATATCCCAGTGTAAAGACAAATTAACAGTAGAGCAACATTTTACAGGACCACATCAATGCTCAACATTGGAGTTACCAGGTCTGCTAACTCGTTTAATTTAATTTAATTTAATTGCAATGGAGCACAGGCTCCGCTGGCAATTTCTCTACACACCCATCTTCCCCCTATCCTGCACCTACCTACATTTGCCCTCTACAAATTTTATCTTTAAATTCTTTCAAAGTTTTCAGTAAATTATTCATCATTTCTCTTGGTAACTCATTCCAATCCCTGACACCCTTACCTAAAAAAGAGAATCTTCCTACACCCTTGTGCCTGAAATCGAGTGCCAGTTTGTGGTCATGGTCATCTTTTCCCTTCCATGCACTACTTTTCATACCTATTGCAATATCTTTCCATGCCTCATCACCAGTATATGCCCTGTACACTCCCATGACCCTCCTTATTCTCCTCCTGTCTTGCAATGAATCCCATTCCGGCTCCTTTATCATATCCGTCACTGATTGCATTCTGCGATAATTTCCAGAAACAAATCTAGCAGCCCTTTTTTGCACCCTCTCCAACTCCTGTATTTGATACGTAAAATGAGGGTCCCATACTACACTACCATATTCGAGCAATGGTCTGACCAAAGTTTTGTAACCCAATTCCTTGACTTCTCTCGTACATCCCCTCATCACTCTCTTTTCCTACCACCTGTCCTATGTGTCCTGCCCAGTTAAGTTTGTTATCAAAAGTAATTCCAAGATATTTACATTTCAAGTCTTCAGCAAGCAATTCTTTCCCCACCTTATATTCATAATTAACCTTTTGTTTTTTATTTGTGTATCTAATAAGCTGATTCTTCTTTGCATTTATCTTCATTCCATGTTTACCAACCCAATTAGATATCCTGTCCAGATCACCCTGCAACTGTTTACAATCCTCTATCGTTTTGATTCTTTTATACAGCATTATGTCATCTGCAAACAATCTAATTTCAGATAGTAAACAATCAACACAATTATTAAAACTAAGATACCGGAGTTATGAGGTTTGCAAAAATCAGCTTTACTTGATTCTGTAATGTTATGGAGTTAAGAGGATTGCTGTAACAGATAGAGGTTTGTTTTTTCTACAAGTTGGCATTAAAATGTGTAATGTTGGAAAAAATGGACTTACGAGGTTTACTAATTAGTACTACGAAAATCTTTATACACTCACATAGTTTTTATCCTATTTTGATGGAAATTTGCATGTGTGTATTTTAAAACAAATAGAAAAACACTGTTGATGTTTTATTTACAGAAACCTAAACACTCTTCTCCTTTGCCCCCTCACCTTAATTTCTGTCAACATTGTTCATATGAACCCACAGTTTCTATCGAATTTTTATAATAGTTTGCACACGTAAACTTCAAAACAAGGCAGTCTGGTAGCTCAGAAACTAAGGCATTTATTTCAGAAAGTTCTCTTTCCAGTTCGCTTGTTAAAATCCCACGGTGAGTAAGAATTTTTAGGAGTAGTATTTGATTATATGAGCTACGCTGGGACATTCACTGGTAGGCCCCAGAAGAAAGGAATTAGCCCTCTTGCCTCAGACACAACAGATAGGTACATCTCCTTCGGTAAGATTGTCAGGTTGTGAACTAAGTTAGACTTTTAGTTTTCGAAGTGAAAACTTCTGTAGGCACGATTGTTGAATGGATAAAATCGGCATTATCAGCATGCTAGTGTTAATAGTATATCTGTTGCGGTCTGGTGGCTCAGTGCTTAAGGTGTCTGACTGGCAAACAAAAGGTCCCCAGTTCAAATCTCTGTCTCGGCGGGGATTTTCATAGATCATTAACCTGTCTTTCTCATCTGGTATAGCATGCTGTGTAGTGTGAAGTATGCCGGGATGCTTCCGTGGTACGGGATTCACGTTAAACTGTAGGTCCCTTATACCTGGTAGCACTATTAGGTTAGGTTAAGGCAGATAAGACAGCAACAAAACATATATAAAAATACTATTTACATTTGATTTACAGAAACCTAAACTCTCTCCTCCTTTCCCCCCTCACTTTAATGTTTGTCACCGTTGTTCACACAAACCCACAATTTTTATCTGATAACACACTTATACTTCAAAACAAGTTGCTCTGGTAACTCAGCAGTTAAGGCGCTTACTTCCAAAAGTTCTCTCTCTGGTCAGGGGTTCAAATCCTGCGGTCAGTAGGAGTTTTTAGGAGTTGTATTTGATTATATGAGCTATGCTGGGATGTTCCATGGTAGGCCCCTGAAAAAAGGTATTAGCCTTCCTGTCTCTGACACAATAGCTTAGTACATCTCCTTTGGGAAGAAGGACTAAGTTAGATTTTTAGTTTTTAACCGATTTTGATAGTAGTTAGCACCCGTTTGCTTCAAAACAAGGCTATCTGGTAGCTCAGGTGTTAAGTCGCTTACTTCCTAAAGTTTCTCTCTACTTTATATTATTGGAATTTTTTGTTCAAAAAATTGTGAAAAATGATGCAATATTGTTTTGGCAGGTATTACATTGCGATTTAATATGAATCCATAATTAAGAGAATACTGAAGCTAAATCTAAAGCAAAGATAAGATAAAGTATTTACTTTTTGAAGTGAAACTTCTACAGGTGTGTTAGGTGATGTCTGAACAGGGGGTAAATCTATGAGTTTGCAACTTCCCGTCGCCGTCACGCTATGACGTGTTTCGTGTATCATTTACGCATTGGACACTTTATGGATGGTTAAAATCTTATGAGTTTGTATCACCAATGTTAATAGTACAAGGGTGGCCCAGAAACTAGTGCACCACATTTTTTTCTTCAACAGTTATTTATTGAACACAATGAAACTCATACACAAGAAAGAATGATGTTTCTTCACTATTTTTACATGTAATCTTCTTCCCATTTTATGGCCTTCCTCCAGCGAGACAAAAGAGTGTGTATACCCTGGCAGTACCATTTCACTGTGCGAATCCCCTCTTCGTCATCCTCAAAATGCCTCCCGTGAATGGCATTCTTCAATGGCCCAAACAAGTGAAAGTCAGAAGGAGCAAGGTCAGGGCTATAGGGTGGATGGGGTAACACTATCCAATCCTGTTTGGTATTCCAACATCCTTAAACTTGTGTGATGGCATGCATTATCACGTTGAAGCAATCACCTAGGTTCTTATGGCGTCTTAAGTTGCTGGAAGTGCTTCTTGAGTTTTGTTAATTTGTTCGCATATGCCTCAGAATTAATAGTAGTGCCTCTTGGCATCACATCAATGATTATGACACCATCACAGTCCCAAAATACAGTGATCATTACCTTACCTGCGGAAGCAGTTGCTTTGAATTTTTTCTGTGGAGAGTCAGGATGGCACCATTCCATCGATGCCCGTTTTGTTTCGGGCTCAAAATGGTGAACCCAGGTTTCATTACCTGTCACAATCTGAGACAGGAAGGCTTACCCCACAGCTTCAAAACGTTGCAGCAACTCAGAAGAAATGTTTATTCTGAGAATTTTGTGTTCCTCCGTAAGACAGTGTGTAACCCATCATGAACACTTTTTTGCGTAATCAAGAGCACTGACAATTACACCCACAATTCTTTTGCTGATTGACAGCTCCCACACCAACTACCAAGTTGTTGTGCATCAGTCCTCGAGAATGAGCACAGCAGCATGCTGCATCTTGTCATGTGTTACAGTCGTGAGTGTCCTTCCTGATCGATACAAATCTTGGAGCCCTGCAGACCCGCTTTCAGATAGCCTCACTGTCTGTGCTCAACAGCCAACCATATTGTTGACTGCTGATGCTCCATAAACTGCACATAAATGTTTGTGAACGTTTCCAACCGTTTCTTGCCCCACAGCAAGAAATTCAATGACAACACGCTGCTTATAACGAACATCACTCACAGACGCCGTGTTGAATCATTGCTGCAAGTACGCTATCTGTTGAAAGAAACGGAAACTTTGTGCGCGCACTCTGAAAACTTCAAAGAATTCATATCTAAAGTTTTGCATTCATACCCTTGTTGGAGGCTGAGAAAAAAAAGTGGTGTATTAGTTTCTGGGCCACCCTCGTATATCTGTAGCTATAAGTATGATGTGTTGTACTTGGACGGCAACAGTGAGAGTAAGACGGCCAAGAGACTATAGTTTATACTCATATCTAATATATAAAAGTGATTCTCCTCTTTCTGATCGTTTCTGACATCCTTTCTATTTCTTCTTCTTTGTATAGATCCTTATTCTCCGGTGTCTAAACTCGCCATTTTCAATTTTTAATGGTCCCAAATTTTTCTCAAAATTTTCCTTTCCCTTTTCGCTATCTCTTCTATTTCTCCAGTTTTAATAGAGAACAAACATTCTGATGCTTACAGACCTTCTGGTTTGATTACTTTGTTGTAGTGTTTGATTTTAGTTTTCCTTGAAAGATTCTTCTTATTGTATGTATCTTTAGTCAGTTGCTAGTTCTAGTTTTCTTTCTCTTGATATTAATTAATTATATTATATTATGATATTAATTAATCTGAATTACTTCACCTAGATATTAAAAATTTATTGATGTTGTTAATTTTTACATACTCTGTGTTTAGTACTGTGGGTGAATCCCTAATATTGGTCATGAATTTAGTCTTCTCAAAAGAGATCTGCAGTCCAGCTTTTCCTGCTGTTTCTTTCAGGAGGTTGATTTGTTCAAGTGCAGTTTCTATACTTCCAGAGAGGACTGCTATGTCATCAGCGAAGGGCAAACAGATTACCCCAACCCCTTTGTGCTTCGAACCTAATCTTATCTCATGATGAATTCCCCTTTTCTTGAGTTTCTCTTCCCATACTCTTAATACCTTCTCCAAAACGCAATTGAAAAGAATTGAGGAAAGCCTATCTCCCTGCCTGACACCAGTTTTTATTTTAAATTCCTCTGAGATCTCTCCCATAAATTTCACTTTTGAATTTGTTCCAGTGAAGGTCTGCCTGATTATGTTGATGATTTAAAGTCAACACCAAATTCCTGTAAAATATTCAGTAATGAGACTCTGTCTACTGAGTCGCAGGCTTTCTTGAAGTCAACATAAACTATAACATAGTTTTTGTTCTTTGTAACCCTGTCTCGTATTACAGTTTTCGGATTTAGAATCTGTTCTACACAGGATTGTTCTTTGATATCCTCCAATTTTTTTGTCTATTACTGGTTCAATTATGTTTTCAAGAGCTTTTGACAGTCACAGCTACCAGGGAAATTCCTCTGTAATTGTTCACAACTGTTTTGTCTTCATTCTTGTACAATGGTTGTATCAGTGGGTTCTTCCATTCGTCAGAAATTTTTTCTGTTCACCAGATTTCCTGCAGTATGCTTGTCAGTTCCTGCCAAAATATGATTTACTAAAAAAAGAAAATTTATTCATTTTATTTTAATGAAATCCTCTCGGGTGTCCAGTTGGATGGTGTTGTATAAACACGACGTTTTGACAGCTAGCTCTGCTGTCTTCATCAGGTTTCAGTTGTCTTCTAGCTGTCGCAAGTTGACTGTCACCCCCAACATGTTTACGCCGGGAAAGTATCCACTCACATATTTTATTTTACTTTGACTGTGCAGAGATTAAACTTCCTGACAATTATCATTGGTCAACACCCCCTTCCCCTCCTCCCCTCAAAATTGCAATTTCCATCATTCTCACCTGGTTCATCATTAGCTCACTCATATCGTAAGTCTTGATGTGTACACACCTCATCCCTTCGCCATGTCTATCACCTCTAACAGGACTAACTGCCCTCATGTGTGGTAAGTGATTGGCCAGTTTCATTTTTAATATTTTTTAGAAAACACATAAATTTGTTTTTAAAGCAACATTTTTATCATGATGATATTAGCACAGCATCTGTATCTTCTTTATATTCAAACATTTACATCAGCTGCAGGTTAGAATTGCAATTCATTTGAATGTTTTTAAGCAGCAATGGTAACCACAATTTCTGGGACTTCATATAGGAAAAACTTAACATTTCCAGTAGAATGTGGTTATCTGTTGTTGCTGTTAAGTTTTCTCTTTTGAGTGTTTTAATTACTTTCTAAATCACAATTTTTAATATTAAAATTACATTTTCAGTAAATAAATAAGTTTTTCATAATATAACATGGATTCTAATTTCTGAACTTGTTGCTTCAACCACAACTCTTAGATGCATGTTAAAATTGGAATTATACTTTTTTACAGTGTAAAAGAATTTTTTTCTAATTTTTCAGTTGTAAAATATTATATACATTAAATGTACACTGGGAAGAAAATAAAATATTCTTGTAAGTCATCTAAATATTTGTCTCCTATGCTGGCAGACATCTTATTGGTTGGGATAATTATATATATAATAAATGCAGTCAAAAGCAAAGATTATTTGCTCACATGGTATTTTGTGTTTCTCTTTCTAATTTACTGATGATTCTTGTGAAAGTGAAACGAAAATTGGCTGTGTAAAGCACATTTTATTGCATTTTGATCGCTTTGTTGCATTTGCATACTATTATCTTCCTCTCCTTCTCTGATCTATTTTGCGTTCTTAATAATATTAAGATGCTGCACTGGAATATCCCTTCTCCATTTCAGTCTGTTCGTTTTCAGGAAATTAGATTTTCAAGTGCTGAGAATGTTAAATTATGTATTATAATGTTTCAAATTTTACCTTTTACTTGTATTTCCGTGAAGTATGAAGAAACTTGAGTATGTGAAATATACTAATGTTTGTAATACAACTATATGATTTCTTGTTCATTACAGATATGATGCTGTACCAGTACTTTGTAGATGTAGTGCCAACAGATGTATATACATTTCTTATGACAACAACAACATACCAGTACTCTGTGAAAGATCATTGGAGACCTATTGATCACGTGAAAGGTTCTCATGGGATACCTGGTATTTTTTTCAAGTATGATATGAGTGCACTTAAAGTGATAGTCAGACAAGAGAGAGATACTCTTGTACAATTTATAGTAAGACTGTGTGCATCTGTGGGTGGTATTTACACTACATCTGGTAAGTTCTTTCATCATTCAGCTCTTTATATATTTATAATTTCAAATAACAATAGTAATGGGACAGCAAACAATGCTACAAGACAATATGAATTTGAACAGAGAGAGAAGTAAACCTATCAAAGATAGTAAAAGCTGACAACAGTACTGCCGAGGTGACAAAAAGAAATGAGAAAACACAACTAAACAGTCTTTTGTGTAACTCTATATCTGTGCAGCGAGTGAACAGGATATACAAGGGGCAGGCAAAAAGTTCCCGGAATTTCGTTTTAATTCTTTATTAACAAAATATAAGTACACATTTACCTAATCTCCTTCAAAGAAGGCTCCTTCTGAATACGCACACTTGCCCCACCACTCCTGCCATTGCTGGAAACAACGATGAAAATCCTGTTTTGGTATCTTCTGAAATACAGCCATCGCTTTGGTTTTGATGTCTTCTACGGTGGAAAAACAGTTACCTTTGAGGCCCATTTTCATCTTGGGAAAGAGCCAGAAATCCAATTGTGCTAAATCTGATGAGTAGGGAGGCTGGTGGAGGACTGGAATGGTCTTTTCTGCAAGCCATGTCTGCACAACAATCAATGTGTGGGAGGGAACATTGTCGTGATGCAGTGACCATCCTCCTTGCCATTTGCCGGGACGTTTTTATCAGATTGCTTCCCTCAGTCTTTTCAAAACTTTCACGTAAAAAGGGCCGTTAACAGTTTGTCCAGCTGGTAGAAATTCATGGTGCACCAGACCTTCATTGTCAAAAAACGCAATGAGCATCAACTTTTGTTTTGAATTTGACATGAAGGTATTTCTTTGGTTGAGGGAAGGACATTGTGTGCCATTCTGATGATTGCATCTTTGTCTCCAGGTAGTAAGTATACACCCAAGTCTCATCACCAATAACGATTGTCTGAAGAAACATTGGGTCCTCTGTGCTTTTTTCAAAACATTCACCTACAGTCAACTTCCGAGTTTCCATTTGATCTGGATTCAGCAGCTTTGAGACAAACTTTGCAGTGACACGTTTCATCTTCAACTCATCTGACAGGATTGCATGAATGGATCCATGAGAAATCCCAACTTCTTGTGTCAACTCATCGATGGTCATTCTTTGGTCTGATCTGATGAACTGTTTCACTTGCTCGACCATTGCTTCGTTTCTGGAGGTTGAAGGTCTCCCACTGCGACTCTCGTTTTCCAGCGATTGAAAACCACTCATAAACGGCTGTTTTTGTTAACGAATCATCACCGTAAACTGTTTGTAAAGCTAACAAAGTCTCTGAAACAGATTACCCTAATCTGCACATGAACTTGATGTTCGCCCTTTTGCTCAAACTGTGACATCGCACCAACCGATTACCACACACACCTACCTTCAGCTACACTGCAGTCACACTGTCTGTTATGACCAGTTCAGACCTGTCAAACTCATAACAATTGCATCACAAATGCTAACACTACGACAGAATTCCAGGAACTTTTTGTCTGCCAACATTACAACAGAATTCCAGGAACTTTTTGACTGCCCCTCGTATTACAAGACTTTTTTTTTATCTGATTAACGTCTCTCTAACAGTGAGGTCTTTACAGACGGGAAAGGATGGGGGGCAAGGAATGGGAAGGAATTCAGCCATGGTGTTTTTGAACCAAGCATCCTGGCATTTGCCTGGAGTGATTTGGGAAACCATGGAAAACCCAAATCTGGATGCCCGGACGGGGATTCGAACCGCCGTCCTCCCGATAGCGAGGCCAGAACGCTAGCCGTTACACCACCATGCTCGGTACAAGACTGATCTCTGAGCAGTAAAAATAATAATGGATGGAAGAGACAAAAATGAAATTGGGGGGGGGGGGGGAGCAGAAAGTAAAAGAAAAAGTGAAATTTATGTGTTGTGTTTATCAGAAGCAGTGGTGTGTATTTGACATTCAGTTCAGGGATGTGTCTGGCCTCCATAACATTGTGGGAACTAAATTAATTACTTTGAAGTACAGATGTGGTAGTTGATACTAGGAAAAACTGTGGCATTTATTAAGGTCAATGGAATTTTTGAATAGCAACTGAATGTTCTGTGAATTTAACTATAAATCATTTGGTACTGAGCAGCTGGATGGAGATAAAGTTGAAATAGGAGCTTGGTAAATGGAGAGAGGTGACTATCTACAAGAGCACCCATAAAGATTGAAGATTAGCTGAGGGGATGGAATTGGAACAGATCATAAGCCTAAACACATATTGTATGTATGTTTTGAAGTGTGATTCATTAAAGGTAAAGGTTCTGATCTGGTTTAAGGTGTTTAAATTGTTGACATTCATGTGACAGATTTATCATAAATTTGGCAGTTTTGTAATTAGATGGAGGGCATGTCACTTTTGTCAAATAGTTGTTATATGTGAGTTTTTGCAAGTCTTGTGGCCATTTTCCTACACACCTTTTCTTGTACCCCTACTACTTTTGCCTTTTGAAAAATTTAAATTTTTGGTAACCCTAACTCCTTTACACACAAAAGAAAATTCTTCTACTCACTAATCCCTGAAATCAAGTGCTAACTTGTGGCCATGGTGATCTTTTCCTTTCCATGCACTTCTCTTGACTCTTTCACCTATAGCTTTTCATCCGTCATTGCTAGTATACACCTTGTACACTCCCAGCACACTCATTGCCTTCCTCGAGCATTCAAATGAATCCTAATCCAGCTCCATTATCATATCTGTTACTAGCTGCCTTCTACAGAAATTTTCACGGCATCCCTCCAAAGTACCCCCTCCAATTCCTCCTAAATCTATATTTATTCACATAAAAATTCAAGCCTTCTATGTCTTCCCAAATAGTTTCATGTGGGTTGCACCACAACTACATTCATAATTTTTATTATTTTGCCTGTCTTAGCTTAACTTATCTGGCGATAAAAGATAAATAAACCCAACACACTTCAAACTTTGGTGATAGCAACAATATGTCGATTACACATCTTAATATGATTTATATCAAGTTTATTTGAATGGCAGATATCTATCGCACAACCAAAAAATATTTAACATAAAAAATTATGAGTTTAAAATCAAAATGTAACTCAATTCCTCAGGCTCAAATTTTTTTCCATCTATTCAAACCATTTTAATATGAAATAGGGTCAAATAGCACCACCTGAACAAACTGAATTAAAGACCTGAATACAAAATCGAATTAAATGTGAAAAATGAAAGAACCATTATGGGTAAATCATTTTGGAAAATAATGTTATTTAAATAGCAAACTGAAAGAACCTCTCACTATGAATACCCTGCTAATGTAGAAATTAATTACCCAAACATGAGATGAGGTTCCACTTCAAAGCTAAGCTCAGCTTCAGTTAAGATAATTACTGAATTATGTTTGTAGCTGCTGCCCTCCTCTCTTCAATTAGTGAGTGTGATGTAATTACTTATCTTTCCTTTCCATATTAGTTAAGTATATCATAAACTACCAGAGAATCCTTACTGAAATAATCTCTGTGCTTTCATAATCTGGTTCAAATAAAATTCACTTTGAGCATTCATAAACAAATATTTCAAGTACAAGATTTCTGGTCTACATCTGAATTTTCTCTTTCTTTTCAGGCATTATTAACAGTATTTTGCAGCTGATTATTGATTTTATCACATCAAAATATAAGAAGAAGACTACTGAAAAAATGAAAACTGTGGAACACATTGTTTCAAATAGTGATAGTCAAAATATGTCTCCATTGTCTCTCTTGCTACCAAATAATGATACTGTTGCACCAGAGCACTCACCTCCTGCTCATATACCTGTGCTTCTTACAGAAACTGAAAATAATTTAAAGGAAAACTACCCTCACATACATGTCACGTGATAGGATAAGCCACAAATTATTTGGAAATGTGAGTCAAAACATGTCTGGATATGCCGAACAGCGCAGTTCAATTTGTCCAGCTCAAATGGGACCAGACTTGATCAAATTTATCCAGTTTTTTTAACAAACGCACCATTGTTTGCATACATTTAACTGCACATAATTCTAGAAAATTGTTAAGCCTACAAATCCTACCTGAAATGTTTTCACTCCCATTGTATGTAAATTAAAAAATTGGAAAAACAATCATAGTGCACTTCAGCTTATTCAGTCTGTGATTGGAAAGGATCTGTACCAGTTGTCTAATTGCACAGCAGTTTGAAACAAATCAGTCAAAACCAAATTTTTTTTGCATTCATCGCCTGACCAGAAGTTTGGACATCTATGGTATTGTTTGAAGGTGGTTTCCCAAGGAAAGACAGTGTTCTGTCAGTTTTGTTATAATGACAGCAACCGTTCATAATAATAAAAACTATCATGAGTTTCTTACAGTTTATTGTGAGTTGTTAATAATTCCTGTTCTTTTGAAATTGTTTCTATTTCCAGTTAATGGTGTGACCATTTCTAGCAGATCACCAAAAATATCTGCTTCCATTCAGAGATAATTTTTGTAGTCCACTATTAAAATTACTTTGAACTCTGCTGCTAAACAGTAATTGCTTAAGTCCCTTCTCTGCTTCAGACCATTGTTCATCAAGATCCTCTGCTTTCTTTTTTGTTTTTTCTTTTCTGTCAAGCAAGTATATTATAACCGTACAGTCAGATCCTATATCAAAAACCTTCTCTCCAGGATTTTAAAAACTGAACTGATGTTGAGGAACAAGCCATTTATGTAACAAAGTTTGTGCAGAGATGATGTTGCACAAATTTATTGGTCATGTGTGGGACCTTTAAAGTAAAAATCCAGTTTGGATAAAAGAATCTCCTTGCCATGCTTGATCTTCTCAATTGATGTGGGATGATATGTGTCACAGAGATTTACTGTTGACTTATAATTGTTCCTTGTACTAATCCAACCTGTTTTAATATTTATATACATGCATACCTTTTTGGTGATGTGCCTAAATTGACTGGCTCACTACTTTGTTGTTTTATGGTATTCCTCGTAGAAGGTAATGCTGTCAAAGTTACCACCGTCTTTTGATTTTGAAGGCCACTGAAAATAAAATTCATATGCAAGTTTTACATGCTGTATATGTAGTGTCTGTATTTCACTGCCATTGAAATTACATTTGCTATTGGACTCATATTGTTATGACTTGTCTGTATGGGGAAGGAAGGGTCCCATACAGATTTGAGTTTTAACAAGTGTCAAATCTTTTAGTCGATGAACTTCAACCGATTTTCAGTCATTGAAATGAGAAAGAAAAAAATATTATTAAGTGATTCCTTGAATATCACAAAATTATTCCCCCTTTGTGTATAGAAGAAACTTTTTTTAAAAAAAGTTTGCTATCGAATTTGCTTGACATTTATCTAGTATTGAAAATAATTTTTTTTTAGATATTACTAACCCCTTCAGCAGTTGAACAACAAATTTTTCGCCACTGCATATTTTTCGGAAGTTATTTTAAAAAAACTTATTATTTGACAGTAATTTATTGTAAGAGAAAACCAGAGGCCAATCAGTTTGGAAGCAGTGGTTTACATTTAGATCTTCAGGTAAGTTATTAGATTAAATTGTTTTTCAACACTTAAAACTGCTATAGTATATTTCCGAAAGAAGACATTTTCTATTTTTTTATTATTTAAATTGCATGTTGTGTAACATATCTTGTTTTTATTTTATTCCTTGCTTTTGATTAAAAGTGTTTTAATTGCAGTAAAAAATCTAAATACTGTCCTACCCTTCTTGTTCAGGTTTATGAAATCATTATCACCCATAGTAAACAAATGGCTCAGATTTATTATGTGAGCTATCAGCTGTTTTAATATTACTAATTTATAAGAAAAGTGAACCTATCACCCATAAAAATTAAGACTAAATATTGTGAATACATAGGGTTGAATAGGGGGGAAAAAGGAGTGGACTTTCTTCAGTATATATACATTGTCGGAAATGGTAGGTGCGTGAAAGCAATACAAATTAAATACTTGGATAGGAGAATAACCATCGTTTACTATAGTTGAAGGCAGAATAACATCAAAACATGACGGGCACATACACACATTAATCATTGAAATTTTCAGGTCTATAGACCTTCATTGATAATAGAATGGGCTGACAGCTAACTGATGGCTCATATGCCATTGGTGAGCTCCATGGAGTTATGTAAAATTTAAGATGGAAGAAGAGTGGGAGTTGTAGAGAATAACCCCTAACATTGTAAAATTGGAAACTATATCTTGGAAACACATTGTGGACAGGTAGAGGGTGTTGGCAGCAAATAGTATGCAGTAAAATTTTCTCTGTCAATATAATTACTATATATTTAAGATAACATAAAAAGACTTGAAACAAATTACTAGAAACTATTATACACTAATTTAAACAACAGCTCTGGTGAGTGGTGGTTCATGTTGGGAAGAGATACTGGGGGATAGCAGATAAGGATGGCAAAGAAGGAAGATTATCTGAAGTGGAGACATGGTGGGTGTTTCAGACCAAGTTTGTACTGATAAACCAATTACCACCTTCTGAATTCAGAGCAACTGCTGCTGTTTGGGAAGATTCTGACACTGCAGACTGTGGAACTACAATTAAAATTGTTGGAATCATGTGAAGTGGCATGAATACCTGATTCATGGTTAGACCTGTGTAGGATGCCGACAAGTAGTTGCAGGTTGCCCATTATATTAGGTGGGAAGTTTCGTAAGTGGCATTTACCATGATGGAAAAAACTTACCTCAGTGGTGAAGGTAGTGGAGGCATGGTGAATGTTGCACATCTTGGACACTTTCATTGCCACATACAACCTGCGCAGCCGATCAACACTCTAAACCTCCAAAAATCAGCCATTACCCAGTTCTGCTCACTTGCTATTTTCCGGATCTTGAATCCTTCAACTGATTCTTTCAGCAAAATATGATTTCCTTTGATCCTACCTGGAAATGAGATCCCTCCATCTCAAAATTCTTCCTGCTCCTGCCAGGATATGCTTCAATAGACCTCCCCTAACCTCAGCTAACTATCAGTCTACAAACACTGTCTTTCCTGTCACGCCAGTAAGACCCAAGGCTCTTTCTCATGCAACATTCCCAGCTGCAATATACTGTGCCTCCACCACTTCACCAAACATGTCATCAGGGAAAGCTTTTCCATGATAGGACATGCCACTCGTCAAACCTCTCTTGCAATATAACAGTTAACCTCCAACCACCATCCAGCCTGCTTGAGAGGTCTGGCCATGAATCAATCAATTGTCCATTAGAATGAATGATCCAGAATCTAGTCCACCCAATAGCTACTCATGCCACCTCCCCTAATATCAACAATTTAACACTCCCTTCCTTTTGCTCCTATCATCTCTTCCCAACATTAACACCAGAGCTAATGTTCAAATTAATGTGTAATTTTTTTTAGTTTCTGTTCATTTATTTCATGTTTCTTTGGCTGCGTCAAGCCCAGCCACTTCTGTTTACTTGAAAAAGGGTTTCACCTGAAATATTGTATTTCCTTGTTTGTGTGTTGTTTTATGTTGCTGCTGCCCTCCTCCCTTCAACTTTGGTGAGTGTTGGGTGTATTTTATCTGTCCTTTCCACATAAATATTGCCTCGCGGCAGTTCTTTCCTTTCATTGTTACTTATATTCTTTATATTACACAAAAAAGTTTTGGTTTTACTGTACAATATTTGTTGCCTACTCCTTGCATGTGATGTGTTTCTGTGATACAGTTTCCAATTATGCAACCCTCCATTGTTTTGATGTTTCTCCCACTCTAAGGAGCCAGGCAATGGTCTTTGAGCTCTAAGTTAGCTACCTAACATCACCATCTAGTTACCTCATTCTATTTTTGATGAAGGGTCGTAAATCCAAAAATTTCAGAGTGCCCATATTTCGACACAAAACTGGCGTCGTATGAGGTAAGCAAGCAGTGGTTTATTTCTCTATCCTAATTTGTAATTTTCAACATATATTTTGAATTACCCATTTGACTCCAACTATAATGCATCCATTTACTTCATCTTACTTTCATAATCCTGCCTTCAGTAACAATGAAGGAAATGGAAAACATGATGTCACATGCAACAAATGAAGCCAGGAGGGCCAGACCGAACATACATATATGAACACACAGTACAATATTTTGATTAAAAAAAAAAAACCTTAAGTTATGTTGGAGGTGAGACATATGACAAGCGGATCAGATGTGTACACATCGAGACCTAACATGTTAGGACTTGTTAAATACACATCTGATCTCCTTGAAATATGTCTCACCTCTTACATGACTAAGGGTTTTTTTTTACCAATATTATAAAGTTGTCTGTTCTGGCCTTCCTGTGGCCATATCTGTGGTAAGTTATGGGTTATTTTCCCTATCCCTTTTTTTCCTTTTCAGTGCCTAATAGCATTTATGAAATTATTTCCTCGTAACAGTTTATTTTCTTACAGGGTTGACAAAACATTTCAGCAGGCTGTGTATCATGGGGTTATTCTAACAGCATGTTGCCATACTATATTCAAACTGGTTGGTATTAGTAACTATTGAAACTATTGTACTTTATTCTTTGCTAGATCGAGTATTTTCTTTGAGATCTTCACGTAAATGAAATGTGAAACAGTTCAATAAGTTTCTATTGGAAAACGATACCAAATTTATCACAAAATGGAAGAAACCAGAGGTTGCCTGAAATAAGTTTTAGCCACATAGCATTTTTCTCATGTATAATATGCACAATTTTTATGTGATTTATACGGAGCAGTATTTTTTGTAAAGTTTTATATTTTTATTTTACTGTTAACAATTGTGTGAATAAAAAGTGTTTTGTTATAAAAGATGTAATTATTTACATTCCACACATTTATTTCTTCTGGGCATGGATTAACTTACAAAAGAGTATTTTTTGCGTTAAAACTGGAACTAAATTTAATGTCAATTATTAAGATTCATTATCCCAATAATTTAATAACCTTTGGACCACTCACAACAAACTATGTATAATTTGCTCCATTTTTTAGGAACTACTTGCCAAACAGCAGATACACAAAGAGAACGGATCCACTAGCATGGTACGAAATATTGGTAATCGATATTCAACATACATTTTTAAAACAAAAGAAAATTATTCTGAAACAAACTAACACTTACTGGTGAAAGTATCTCTTCCCCTCCCCCCCCCCCAAAAAAAATAATAATCTTCGTAATATTAGATTTGCTGGGAGTACCTGGGAATCAAAATCTAATTTATACAGGGCGTTCGCCGGGAAACGCAACCCACTGTTAGCGCTACAAGGAAGAAACTGCTCCCGGCGAGCGAGCGGTCAGTTTCCGGCATTGTTCGACCGTCGGCCGCGGACTATTTCATAATAATTACGCTTCATAAACTTGTGTGCTAAGCATTTAAATGTGACGTAATTCATTAGCTTACCTTATAAAAGATGCTGGAAGTGTTGACCCTCTTGTGTAATGCACATTTCACATCTTCTGAACATATTTCGAGACACACGCTGCCCTAAATGACTTAATGATTTTTTGGGTGACTGTTCTAGTCAAAAAGCGATATCGTCAATTTTCTCCTCTGTGAGAATACGGTTGACCGACAGTCTCTTTTTGTTTAAAAATGAACCCGTTTCTCTTACTTTTTTAACCAGACGCAGAATTGTTGATTTAGCTGGCAGTAAAGCGCCAGGAAATTCGCGACGAAATTTACTGCGACACTTTTTAAACGACTTCTTCTTCACATATGTATCGTAGAGAAATATTCTTTGTTGCAAACTGTAACGTACCATAATTTTACTCACATTCAAACACGGTACAGATTAATAAGAGTATGAAGCCCCAAACCAGCCAAACCGCAAAGAAACGTTTATTCACAACACTGATTAATAAGAGACTGAAGTCACAAACTATCTACAATGCAAAGAAACCGTTCTTAACAATGTAAGGGTCACTGCACTGCACTGTTGGGGCAGCGGAGGTGTTAAACAGTGCGGTGATTGACGGTGCCGTGTGGCGGAAACTGCTGGCTCCACTGACCGAGCAAGTTGCCGACGGCAACAGACTGGGAGGGTAGCGTTTTCCGGCGAACGCCCTGTATAATTCTTAGTCAAATACTTCCACTGTATGCTTTGGTTACATAGAGACATTCACAAATAAATGTGAATGAAATGTTAACCTGATGATATTTGATTATGGTGTATCCCTCTCGTCAGCGTCCAGCCATCCCTATGTATTCTGTTTTACAGTCACACCACATTCCAGTCAATATGCAGATGTAGTCAGCTGTATTTTGCTTTAACATTTGAGGTTGCCAACCTTTTTGGTCCAGGAAGTAACATAAATGGAAGAAATATTGTGAGATAAATTCTAAGTAAGGAAGATTTTTATTTTAGGGATTTATCCAAGACTTTCACATCCAACATTTGGGCACAAGCCATGGGAAAGTGACGTAATGTTATTTCTAAATGATAATGATTAACACAGTAAGTAGTTTTGTTTGAAGGGATAAAGTATAACTAAATTCACATGTTTCATGATAATAATTTTAAAAAACTGGTGATTTAAATAGATTTGAGATAAATTATACATTTCGATATCATGGCATGATTTTGCAAAGGTGGGGATATCTCAACTGTGAAATAAATTAAACGAAAAGAGTTTATTGCTAGAAGAAACTAGAAATTGTGGAAATGTCAATTTAAAAAGGATTTTTCTAAGAGAAATATTAGCAAGAATAAAGCAAAGTTTCATCAGTTTGATCAACAAAGAGCAAAAGGCTTTGTTGGAGTTAATTTAAAAAAAAAATGCTAGTTTTAGCTATTTAATCATAGCATAAAGTTTCTAGAGGTCAAAAGGGATTGAGAAGTGATGATTTCTAGCTAAGAAAAGGGTGGAAAGTAACCTTTTTGATATAAAAGAAATATCTGATTTGGAGGGATACATAAATTAGTTATATTTTCATGACTATGAAGGTTTCTGTAGATTGATAGCTAGCAAGCCTTATGAAATTACATGGAGAATACAATTATAACTAGATCTGGATGAAGTTTTGAGACTTTGCTAATGGGGTAGAAGAAGAAATTTGAACAGTGGACAGTTATACAGGGAAATAAAAGCCATATTTGGGGCTTTTTGTAATAAATAAAAAAATAAAAAAAAATTAGGAGACTCTAGAATTTTGAGAGGTATGAAAATTAGAGTTCTGGTGGTCATGTACCATAAAATATAGTGAAAGTTCACAATTTCCAGTGAGTCTACAAATACTGATGGAGATTGATGAGGTAAATTTTTTGTAGCAGCAGTGAACCTAATCAGGCAAGCCCTTATCAAGCGATGAGTGGACGGCAAAATCGTATTGTGGGATACAGTAAGCATGAGAACAACCATCTCGGAGATGGCTTACCTTTTAATATTGGAGAATTGATTTAGGATATTATGACATTTCCATAAAAGATAAATGGTGAACTTTTGATGGGACAGAAAAGAAACTGTAAAAGTTATGTGCTGTGAATATTTAAGATATAGAGAGGAGTGATTGTTGGTGCAAAAATGTGATATTAACAATGAAGAAAACCTGTAGTCAATTTAACATATGGAAAAAAGTTCGATACAATCGTCTCACTACTGTAGGTACTGGTAAATTGGAAGTAGTTTTATTGGTGAAAAAAACTAAGTAAACCACAGTGAATTCCTAAAGAAACTTTTGTTATTTCATAATCCTCTTATTGGATACTTAAAGATTGATACTTTCTCATATATTCTCAATGGTGACCACAGTTCAATTTATTGTGTCACAGGAAACTAGCACCAACAGTGCAGGTGTGTTCAACAGCCATGTACATACCATATAAATGTCCCAGAATGATTTGTGGAAAAAATTCCTGAGTAAAGTCATTGAACTTTTAGTCCTATTTCACAATCTCACTATTTTCCATGGGTGATCCTGTGAAAATATACAAAACAAAATATCCTCATGAAGAATATTATATGATTTGGTACTATCTAGGTTACATGGAGTTTCATGATCACTAAAATATTTGTATATTTAGTATGTATGTGGAAAGTAAGGAATGACAGAAAATAAAGCTGTCAATGAAAGAAGATATGAGGTCCATGACAAACACAAACACAAGAATTCGGTATAAACCTCAATCATGATTAAAGGATATGTGGTTAGAGTATCAGTTGTGTACACACAGAGATTCACCACACAACTAAGCCAAAGATGATTCAAGAAGGAAGGGTGGGGGGAGTTGCCAAATGGTAATTAGAGGAAAGTATATTCTCTGAAATGGCTGGTCAAGTAAAATGAAATGAAAATAATGTTTTAATAAAATAAAGAAAATTTTAGTCAGAGAAGCAAAAAATAATGATTACAAATATTAATTGTATATTTATAGTAACGTAAGTGGTAGGTTTACTGTGGGGTGATCTTGAAGAATGAGACCAGGGGGATATTTTGGTAGGCTAATTCTCATCTACAGAGTTCCAAAGGAATAGCAGTTTCAGGGGAAAACTCCAAGAGCTCTCTCCATAAATACAGGTATTGATATTGCTAGAGTTGTGGGAACTAATATCGGTTGGCAGTGTATGGTCTAGTTAGCCAATATAAACACTATGTCTGTGGCCGTTCATCCTGATAGATAGTATGTTAGTAGTGAGGCTGATACAAGAAGCAGTACAGTGTAGGCAGTTGATTTAATAAATGAGATGTGTAGTTGTGCTAGTGACAAGGAAAGGATTCTGCTGTGGTAGGCTGGATATGTCCGGCAAGGTTTGCAGCAAGCTCTATTGCATGAGAAAGATCCATGTGCTTGTCAAGGTAAGTCAAAAGGTAAGAATTTGTGATAAATATTTTCTTGAGATTGGGTGGTCTGCTAACGCATGTGTTTGAGGCAGTGGGTAGGATTTTGGAAAGGAGAATCTACATACTCACTATGCATATTTCTACAACTGAGAGTTGTTAAGAGTTTTTACTGATACATCTACTCCTTCGGAACTCCATAGATGCTAATTATCCTAATAACATATCCTTGACACCAGGCATCTCCTTGGCCTCAGCTTCTAAGATCCCACCAGCAAACCTATCACTAATGTTGTTATAAATATACATTTAATGCTTACATACTTATTTTATCGTTTTATTTTACTTCTCCCGTGTTTCAGAAAATATACTTTCATGTAATTATCACTGGTCATCTTCCCCCTATCCCCCAAACAATTGCCATCGCCACCCTTTCCACCTGATTCATCGATTAGATTGCTTGCAGATGATATATAGAAGGATCAAAACGGTAGAGGACTGTTAACAGCTGCAGGGAGATCTGGGCAGGATATCTAGTAAACATGGGATGAAGATAAATGCAAAGAAGAGTCAGTTTATTAGATACACAAATAAATAACTAAAGGTTGATTACGATTATAAGGTGGGGAAAGAATTGCTTGTTGAAGACTTAAAAATGTAAATATCTTGGCATTACATTTGATAATAACATTAACTGTACAGGACACATTGGTCAGGTAGTAGTAAAAGGTTTCAAAATTCTGCACTTGTTGGAGAGAGTGATGAGAGTATGTACGAGGGAAGTAAAGGAATTGTGTTATAAAACTTTGATCAGACCATTGCTTGACTATGGTAGTGTAGTATGGGACCCACATTTTACGTATCAAATACAGGAGTTGGAGAGGGTGCAAAAAAGGGCTGCTAGATTTGTTTCTTTAAATTACCGCAGAATACAATCAGTAACAGATATGATAAAAGAGCTGGAATGGGATTCATTGGAAGACAGGAGGAGGGTGAAGAAGGTCATGGAAGTGTACAAGTCATATATTGGTGATGAGTCATGGAAAGATATAGGTTTAAGAATGAAAAGTAATGCATGGAATGGAAAAGATGTCATGACCACAAGCTGGCACTCAATTTCAGACACCAGGGTGTAGGAAGGGGTGGGTAAGGGTGTCAGAGATTGGAATAAGTTACCAATAGAAATTGATGAATAATTTAACAAAAACGTTGAAAGCATTTAAAGCTAAAATTTGCAGAGGGCAAATGTAGGTGGCTGCAGGAATGGGAGAAGATGGGTGTGTAGGGAAATTGCCACCAGGGCGTGCACTCCATCGCAATTTAATTAAATATTATTATATTATCTATGGCTTAACCACGTGTTGAGTCGTGGTGCGCAAACATCTAGCTCCCTATGTCATCCTATAATCATGATTAAGGTTTATACCAAAGTGTTGCAGTGTGTGTTCGTTTTTACCCTCCTGGCTTTGTCTATGGTGACAGATTTACTCTGTGTTTCCTTTTTTTATTTTCACTATTATTGATATGTAGGTAGACTATTTATATATAATTTTGTTAGCTGGATCTTAGACAGTACTTGTTTTGCCTGTTCTGAAGGTATTGATGTATTTGTTTAGATTGATTGAGACATAGCTTTATCTCAGCAAACATTTGAAGAGATGAAGGTTTTTGAGCTCTACTTTTTTTTGTAAAAGAAAAAAAAGAAGAAGAAGACGAAAAAGAAACTAAAAGAAATTGGAGGGGGTGGAGCAATAGGTTAAATTGATATAATGACACATACTAGCAAATTTTTATTTAAAATGCTTACATCTGAATCTCATTTAATAGAGGACCTGCTGAATGCCCTATCTATCTAGAGCAGGGGTGACCAAACTTTTTACCCCGTCGACCCCTTGATACGATATTTGCCTTCTTATCGACCCCCACAAGTATTTAATAAAAACATTAAATCATTTTTGGCATTTCTGATGCTAAGCAATAAGGAGGCCTGCATAACAACTCGACAAAATAATTTATAAAATCCACCGAATAAAATTAACAGAAAAACGAGATACTTTCCAGTATTATTATAATCTAAAAAAATAGGAAGAAAACTATGGGTAGATGGAATAAATTTCAAATAAAAGACCTGCCAAAAAGAGAAGATGGTTGTTGTACTGATTTAACTTTTCACATAGCGATGGATCCACCTTCCTAAGGCACTCTTCAACTCTCAATACTGTAACTATCATCACTTGACAACCACCTTACCTTAGTGTGCAAAAGTAATTGGTTGAAAGTTTCATCATTTACTTCACATGACTTCACAAACAGAAGAGAATTGAGAGGATGGGTTTTACTCTTATTTATTGACCTGACTTAGTAGAACATTCCTTTTTTTCCTGTACAGTTTAATTGATTCTCTTTAGTATTAATCGACCCCCTTTCGACCCCCCCCCCTATATTAATTGACCCCTGTAGATCTCTTATCGACGACTTTGGGGACCCCTGATCTAGAGTAAGACAAAGGCCTCCCTTTCCTTTTCCATGTATGTGTTATGTAGTGAGATGGTAGGCAGAACAAGTACTAAAGTCATCCAGAAAGTAAAGAACAGTTTAGGTCAACACACTCTCCACCAATGAAGCATGTTTATCTACCCCTGTGTTGTTACTGCATTCTGTTTCAATCACATCATATTATGCATAACTTTACTGTTGAATCCGCAATACAAGTATAAATATCCCATGATGATTTGTTGAAAAAATGTCTGAATGTTATCTTGTCACACTGAAAGTCATCAAGATTTTGTCTTATTTTGCAATCTCACCATTTTCCATTACAGAGCAAAGAAGTTGAAGTACAATTTCCTCCTCATAATCTTCACTACCCAGACAAAAGTAATGAAAGCAATGGAACTGTGAGTCATAAATAGAGTTGTGGAGATTGTAGTATCTGAGGTCATGAAATTTACATGGAGCTTCATGACCTATAATATAGTCAAATGTATGCATGAAGATAGAATTAAAATAAGGATGGAAAGCAAAATTAACCAATCACTTATCACAGACGAAGGTGGGGGGTGGCATGACAAACATATGAGGATCTTTAAAAAAGTAACGAATGTTTTTTTTTTCACAAGATATTTTTCAGATAAGTTATCAATTGTGTTTTAAAATGTCTTATCTATTTTCCTATGCAGTCCCCTATTTAAACATTCACTGTAGCATTTCATCACCTTTCTATACTGTCAGGGCACTCAATTAGTGACATATTGTTGAACCTGTCACTATCACCCTCTTTCAGTTTGATGATATTTTTTCCATCCAAAAACTCCTCAAGTTTGTGAAAAAGATAATAATCGCAGGGACTCGCCACCAGTAAAACAGAGAAAAGTCTAGGCAGCTTCCATTCGATTTTGTTTGTGTTCAGCTGTCAAAACTTGAGGAACCCACCTGGGGCACACTTTTTTTGTTGCCAAGATTACCACAAAAAATTTCATACACAACTGAAATTTCAGGAAAGAGCGAAGACAGTCCATTTACAGTGAATCGTCCATCCTGCTGAATTTTTCCTCGATCCTTGATTTGAGTTTGTCAATCACAACTGAAGATCGGTCATCGGTAATCATCATAGGTGGGCACAGTTAATCGAAAAGTTAACTTCATTAATCATTAATCCACTACTTAAAAAGTTATCTTTGATAATCGTTAAAATGTTACATTTTTGCAAATTTAATACAAGTGAAAGTTAACCATAAAAAAGTGTATCTAATGTTTATGTATTGCAATAGGTATTACTGCAAGCAATACCAAGGTGCTATGTACCGTGATGTGAATCAATAATACATCTACCCAACGTCCTTCTGGAAATTGAGATTTTGCTGGAGTTCAACATTTTTACCAGCTTCTCAAACCTATCTGATTCTTCAGCATATGGTGGAATCAATTTTGCATCGAAAATGTTTATAATACATCGGTTCACACCAGCTGGGAATACAATGGTGTCGGTAGCTACGATGTCAAATGTTTTATTGACAAACTTTTATTAGCAAATGGAGATGAAAGCAAATCAATTCTGCTGCTATCTACATCAGAAAAAGGCACAACACTTGAAGAAGGCTTGGAATTTTTTTTCTTTTTTCCCACAAGTTGGCCCTGCTTTTACTTTTTTCAAACTGTTCATCTTTGGATATATGCATCCTCTTCATATGTTGTTCATGATTACTAAGGCTAGACACGTGACCCTTGATTGTAGAAAGTTTAGGCAAACACAGTTCACATTCATAAATCAACTGTTCTCTCAGTCTTGATTTAAGTGCAACATAATCGTGTGAATGTGGCCAAGGATTTTCAATATTCTGGTTGGTATTGTTAGCATTGCTGCCTTCACTAACAGAGCTTCAGTTTCCATGATGTAATCTTAACGAATGTCAGTTTAAATTATTTCACTAATGAATGCCAAACCAACTAAGAAGTGACATTTTCCTGGCAGTAAAATAGTTAGATTATAAAAATATCAAAATCAATCACCGATCCAAGTAGAAACAAGTAGTGAGCAAAAGTTTGCAGACATGAAATAGAAATGCTCGAAAACTCTAGCTTTCCTGCTCACGCCCACACCATATCTAGTGTAACAATTATATACACATCACACTCATTCTTCATAATTAGGTACCTAATCTATTCCCCATCTGACTCACGGAACGTATGAGCTTGACGTGTAATTCAAACATACCAAATGCCGTCAACTACCAATGTAACGGACTAAAGTTAATGGTAGTTCAATTTAACGGAAGTTGAGAAGACCATTGACAATTTTTTAGGTTAACTTAAAATTTAAATTTTTGCAATTTTGTTAATTTCATTAATTAACAGATTGACGGTTTTCTGCCCAGCTGTGTTAATCATGCATTTTCATCCTTCCACCAATAAACACTGTGCACCATTTTCAAACTGAAGCTTCATTCATCTCATTACCATAAATCTCCGCTATCTGTCTGTAAATTTCAAGAAGATCACATTTATCCTATAACACTAATGAACCTCACACTTGGTAGTATCGTTAATTTTGTCACACTTTTTAAATTTACTTACATAAACAGTTAATGATCTTGGAGGCTGGCTGTTAGTGTCAGACTGGTGCGAAGGAATGGATAGGTAAATGTAACAGTGGCAGTGGTGGGAGAACTGTGCAGCTCTTCTGAACAACAAGTTTCTTATTTTTCAAATGACCCTCATACAAATAGGAACACACTTCACATCATTTGGTTAAAACCTTTATTCTGCATCGTGATGAAACATTCGGCAATATGTAAATACTGGGACTCACTATATGACTGGTAGAATGTTAATATATGGGATTGATCACTGAGAATTTAGTAGCAAGGTTTTAACTGTACTAGACTGTTTATGTATTTGACGAGGTTGTATATGTGTACAACATTGAAGATACGCAGAGGATTGTTCTGCAGCTTTATTATTATTGGGGGGGGGGGAGGGTCATAAGGTCATTTAGTAAATTTTTTTATGTAAATGCTTACATCTGAATTATATTTTATAAAGGACCATTTGGAATAATACAAAGTTTTTTATGTAAAAAGGTGGTAGATAAAGCAAGTACTAGAGTTGTCCAGAAAGTAAACAATTAGGTTGATGCATACACAGGTATCTCTGCACCATTTATGCAGGTTTAGCCAGTATCTTATACTTTTTGTTTCATCAAAGATACTTAGCGATCTTGTGACTGACGTTAAAAATCGTAAGAACAGGAAAAATACACCCAGCATTCAAAGTTGAAGGGAGGAGGGCAGCAGCAACACAAAACACAAACACAGAAAATACAAAATTTTTGGTTAAACCCTTTGTCAACTTAAAAGAAGTAAGTGGCTGAGCTCGCGCAAGCCTTGCGGCCAAAGCAGCCACTCTTAGAATGAGTGTACAGATTGTGCTGCTGCTGTCCTCCTCCCTTCAACTTTGGCGAGTGTTGATGTATTTTATCTATCCTTTCCATACAAATATTGCCTTGCGGTAGTTCTTCCCTTTCATTGTTACTGATAAGAACAGGCAAATCATATTAAACTTGCTGCACAGCATTTTATGCTTGAAACTCTATATCACTTCTTTTGGAATATTTATTGTCAACTGGTTGTGGGGAATAGAAAACTTCATGTCACATTTGGTGTTTAATATAAGTTGTCATGATAATTCAACTTAAGTACTGTTTTGAATTCAGGTGTTTTATACTCGCTAGAACCAAACATTTCTGGCTGACCCTTATGAACTAAATATAAACATAATTTTGTTCTAAGGGATGCACCAAATTAACAGTGATCAGTTTCAAAAGAATCTGCAATGATAAGAAATACCTTCTGAAGCAAGTCCAACAGTTATGTTACCTACCTACCTTAAATTTGAATTTAGAGTATGTAGTTGAATTTTTGTGACAACATGTGTTTAAAGAAACACAGGGAATCGTCACTCATCTAAAAAATATATCAAAACTGGCAAAGACAGATCCCCAAGATTTTTAGAAACTTAGATCATATTTCCCCCACAACATTCTTATGTTGCTTCACAGTCTTCCACATTTGCAGATTTGCTTCCTGTATTAAGTAATAAATGACTATTTCTTTCACTCTGCATTACATCTGGCTGTTATTTAACACCTTTAACTCTAATTTATCATTATATTTATCCATACAAAAAATACAAACATTTCATTTTTTCCATTTGCTTTTATGTAATAGAATCATAAACAGTTCATTAAAGAAATAAGAGATTGACAAATTGTTATATTCATTCCTCTTCAACTTCCATATACAGATCTTCATCCTGTGAAGCTGCTGGTTCTTCTGAGGTACTTTCCGTCACCTGGCCCGTGCTGCATGATGAAATAACAATATTTTTTTCCCATGATTCTGCTGGCTGACTGTTCCCTGGAGCATCAGTAAACTTATCAGCAAACACAATGACTAAGTAATATTCCAAGTTATTAAAACTAAATGTTAAATTTGAAAAGCAATGTTTATGACTGACATACAAATACTGTGATTAAAGTTTGAAGTTACATTCAACAGTATTTGAACCTTTTTTGCTTTTATCACAGACACTCAAGTTACTTTTAATCAAACCACTAAAAATCACAGTACCAAGGACTACAGTCTCAACATGTATTACTATTGGAGATATTTTATAAATATCTTTTATAAAGCAATCTCAGTTTTTATTTCCGATATACAGAAGACTGAACAGTTGCCTGGTGATCTGAACAGCTACAAGCCATGATTTGCACAGGACATCAAGCTGGATGGGTCAACATGGAATGAAGATAAATGCAAAGAAGTATCAGCTTATTAGGTACACAGGTAAAAAACTAAAGGTTAATTATGATAAGGTGTGGAAAGAATTGCATGTACAATACTTGAACTGAAATATTCACATAATATTTGATAACAAACTCAACTGGGCAGGACACATTGGACAGATAATATGAAAAGGTTTCAAAATCCTTTACTTGTTGGGGAGAGTGATGAGGAGATGTAGGAGAGAGGCAAGGGAATTGGGTTTCAAAACATTAGTCACACCATTACTTGAATATAGTGGTGTTGTGTGGGACCCACATTTTGGGTATCAAATAGAGGAGTTGGAGGAGGTGCAGAGAAGGTTTGCTAGATTTTGTTTCTGAAAATTACTGTAGAACACAATCAGACTGATATGATAAAAGAGCTGGAATGTAATTCATTGGAAGACAGCAGTAGGGTGAAGAGAGTCATGGGAGTGTACAAGACATGTATTGGTGAAAAGGCATGGAAAGATATTGGCGGAAGAATTTAAAAAAGTGCACACAAGGAAAAAGATTACCCTTACCACAAGTTGACACTCAATTTCAGACATTACGGTATGGGAAGATTTTCTTTCATAGGAAAGGGGGTAACGTATTAGAATAATTTACCAAAAATGCTGAAAGAATTTACAACAAATTTGTAGAGGGGAAAATTGGTTGGATAAACCAAAGGGGAAAAGTGGGCATTTAGGGATTTTTTTGCAGATTAGGGATGACCCTTCCTCAGTCCACATCACCAACCTTCAACAGTAATTCCATTTTGACACTTGCCACTCGCACCATACCAAACGTTCCCTCCCCTACAGTCTTCGCATTTGCGGCAGACGTATATGCTCCAACTAACAGTCCCTCATGCACTATTCAAATAACATTTCAGAAACATTGATATCTCACAACTATCCTCCAGCTTTGGTTAACAAACAGCTTTCACGGGCAACATTACAACCTAGTCAGTCCTTCAATCATTCCGAACCTGCAAAAACCGACCACAATCTAGTCCTAGTCACACAATACTACCCAGGCCTCGATTCCATTATTAGAATCCTTTGGCAGGGTAACGATTTCCCGCATGCCCAGAAATGAGATTCTTCCCAAAATCCTCCCCGCCCCTCCCAGAACTTGTTTCAGAAGACCTCCTAACCTCGGCGAATTCCTAGTCCACAAACACAGTCAGTCTTCCTTGTCCCAACAGTCAGACCCAAGGCTCTTCCCCATGCAACAGACCCCACTGTAAGATGTGCAACTGTGTCACTAGGGAAAGTTTTTCGATCATAGGACACTCTGCCTGTGAACCCCCCCCCCCCCCCCCATGTACTTTACCAGTTAACATGCAACCACTGCCTGGCTTTAGGTTTGACCACAAATCCACTTTCCATAAGAATAAATGGCCACCGACAGACTGTATTCACACGGAATCCAAAGCACCCAGTAGCTGTCCTTGCCATCTCACACGACATGAATAATATCAACATTTGTTTCACATTCCGTGCTATCAGAGAGTCCTCCCTAATAGCAGCAGCTCCTCTGAACTCATAAGGTGGGAACTTATCGACCAGGCAACCACCTGGTCATTATTATTATTATTACTTATTTTTACTCTTTTTATTCCTCCATCCCCACTACCTAAATTGAACCACCACTAACCTGATGTGATGTTTAACTTCATAGAGTCTTTGGTTTGATTTTTTAATTTAGATACATTTTCTTATTTATAATAAACATCTAGAACATAGGTGTCAAACTCAATTTTGCAGAGGGCCGTATATTAAATTTAGAATGTGTAGGTGGGCCAGATTCAAATAAAAAAAATGTACTGAATTATTATAACATTTTATTTATTTAATTGTATAGTATATAATATATGGTTGTTAAAAATCATATCAAAGATATAAAAGAGGGTAATTATTTTGAACTTGAGGATCCAGATACCTGATTTCTCTTGTTTTTGACAAGATCATTGATGTCAGGTATCATATTTGTTGTAATTATTTTAAGAATTGATTGGAGATGTTCATTCGTAAGTCTTGTGCGATGTTTGTTCTTATTTATTTTCATGATGGAAAACATCTGCTCACATAAATAGGTGTTACCAACATGCTCAGAATGCGTGCTGTATGCTTTTTTAATTCCGGGTAGTTATATAAACTCTTGAAATATTGTGTATAAAATGTAAGAGCGTTAACCTCTTTAAATTTTTCTTTCAAAATACTGTCTGATTGAAGATCTATCAACTCCATTTGCAAATGAACTGGTGCCTGTGAAGCTTCAAAATTGAATGGATTGTTGAAAATTGCGAATTCCATTTCATTCATTTTGTGGAAGTGTTCAAAACGATTCTTGAATTCCATGATCAGATTTTGCAGAAGTTGAGAATATTGATACAGTTTTTTTTGGTTCACTGTGCCAAATTATTTTAAATGAGGGAAATGATCCAAAGTTTGATTTTTTACCTGATTTTCCCACAGCCTCAACTTTGTTTCAAATGCTTGAATACATTTGAGTGACAATCAGATTTTTACCCTGTAACCTTACATTCAGATCAGTCAAGTGTTTATTCATATCTACCAAAAAGGCACAATCAACCCACCAGTCATTGTCATAATCAATTGGGTTGCCTTTTTCTAACATGAAAGCTTGAATAGGGTCACGTAACGCAAAAAATCTTTCTAAAACTACTCCTCGACTGAGCCAATGAACTTCGGTGAAATAAGGGACATCAGAAAACTTTTCGTCCAAATTTTGTAAAAACTGCCTGAACTGTCGGTGATTTAGTCCTCTGCTCCTTATAAAATTTACTATTTTAATTATAGATTGCATGACATGGACCATTTTTAAATGTTTGGATGCCAATGATTCCTGATGAATTATACAGTGAAATCCCACAAAATTACCTGATGTTTTCTGTTTTAATTTAGTTACAATGCCCGAATGTTTGCAAGCCATGGCAGGAGCGCCATCCGTAATTGTGCTGCTAAGTATATTCCAGTCGAGTTCATATTCTGCTATCAAATGCTCAATTGCAGAATAAATATCATTTGCTGTTGTAGTATCTGTCAATGGAACGCACTTTAATAGTTCTTCAGTTATTTCAAAGTTACTGTTAATACCTCGTATAAAAACAGTAAGTTGAGCTGTATCAACAGTATCAGTGCTCTTGTTAACAGCCAATGAAAAGTTTGTAAATCACTTAATTTTCTCCTTCAATTGAAGATCCAAATTTTGGGATAAATCATTTATTCTTGAAGCAACAGTGTTTCTTGACAGTGAAATACTGGGTGTTTGAAAAAGAACTCCCTAGTTTTAGGTATAAATTTAATGTGTAAATTAATTAAAAAATACATCAACAAGTACATACAGTGAAAGAGAAAACCTTCTAGTTTTGTTTAACATCAGTACACTTCAACATGGGATCCATTTGTTGCCCTGCTCACGTCGAGACGATATTCAAATTCTCGCCATGTATTCACCAACATATCAGGTGTAACTGTCCCAACCGCCGTGACGATTCTTTCCCGTAAATGGTTTATGTCTCGGATTTTTTCACTGTACACAACATTTTTTATATGTCCCCAAAAGAAAAAGTCCAGAGGGGTTAAGTCCGGGCTTCGTGGTGGCCAAGCAATTGGACCAGCTCTCCCTATCCACCTTCCCGGAAAGCGAGTGTCTAGAGCCGCGCGCACATGGTTACTGTAATGAGGAGGGGCGCCATCTTGTTGGAAAAACACAAGCCCTTTTTCCGCCTCAATATCTTCCATTTGGGGAAAGACATACTCTGTCAACATGCCATAGTAAATGTTTCCATTTATTGTTCGTTCTGCAAAAATGAAAGGACCAATCACACGATCAACCATCAAGCCGCACCAAACATTAACTTTGGGAGAGTCACGCTGATGCTGAATAACTTCATGTGGATGCTCTTCCCCCCAAACTCTGCAGTTATGACGATTAACTGTCCCACTTACATGAAATGTAGCCTCATCAGAAAAACAAATATTTTTCAAAAAAATTTTCATCATCATCAATTCTGCTTAAAAAGTCAATAGCAAACTCTAGCCTTTTGATTTTATCAGTAGGTTTTATTTCATGTAACAGTTGCAATTTGTAGGCACGCAAATGTAATCTTTTACGTACAACATCATAGAGCGTACCTTTAGGAACACCTAATTGTAGACTACGTCTGGCCAATGACTTTTTTGGGCTCCGAACACACGAAACACGGATCTGTTCAACAACATCTTCAGAAGTTCTAGGCCTACCGGGTGATTTCGCTTTTAAAACATTACCGGTTTCCTTGAAAGAATTTAGCCATTGACGGATAGTTTTTGGTGTAGGAGGTTCACCACCATACTGACGTCTAAAATTACGTTGGACTGTTATAACAGACTCAGTTTGCACTAACCAAATAACACACTGCGCTTTTTGTTGTGGAGTAAACATTGCACCGCACTGCACGCCCGAACACAACTGAGGGAACTGTTCCCTGGCGCCGTCTCAAGGTCAAGCAGGTCTGCCAACTGCTTGGCGGCAAAACTTAGAGTGTTGCTTAATCAAACACCACAAACTAGAATAGTGTATATCACTTTTTACAGATTCTATGACACATTAAAACTAGGGAGTTCTTTTTCAAACACCCTGTATTTTGAATTATTGACTTTTCAGATGGAAATGAAACATCGGCAACTTTCAACAAACAGTCTTTAATAAAATCACCATCAGTGAAAGGTTTTGATCTCTTCGTGATTTCTAATGCAATAATAAAACTTGATTTCAGGGCATCTTCGCTCTCAGTATTAGCTTTAGTAAATATCGATTGTTGACCATGAAGTTTAGATTTTAAAGATGACAATGTGTCCATTCTTATTTTTTCAGTGCAACAATCGAATTTTGATTTATGATTCGTATCATAGTGTCTCTTCAAGTTAAACGCCTTACAAACAGCAACTGTTGGATTGCAAATCAAACACAGTCGTTTACCTTTCCATTCTATGAAAAAATATGCAATTCCCCATTTAGACTGAAAAACTCTGCACTCACTATCAACTTTACGTTTTTGTGACATTATGCCAAAATTGTAACAATTATGGATATCGCACACACATAAATGCACAATACCTTCACAATCAACTCAACTGACTCATGTTGCGCCGACGCACTCCTTTTATATTGATAAGGAAGGTTCTAGTCTATACTCGAAGCGCGTGGAAGATTCCGCTTGTTGCTAAGAGATGGCATTACTGTCTATCTCTCTCGCTTGTCTAGTCACGAGCTGCCCTTGAAATTACTTATAAATGTAATGTGCGCATTTTAAAACTTCCATAGAGGAACCGAGTGAAGTCTAAAAGCTCTAAAAAACATGATTCTTCTTTCTGTGTCACATTGCGATCGCGGGCCATATTGATAGGGGCCGGATGCGGCCCGCGGGCCCTATCTTTGACATCACTGATCTAGAAACTGTCTATGCAATCCCATGACACAAATAATTTTAATTCTTGTTTCACAGTCAGTGCTATCATAGTCCTCCCAAACAGCAGCAGCTCCTCCAAACTCAGAAGGCGGGAGCTTGCCTACCAATACAAACTGGTAACCTTCTGGTCCCAATTTGGGATAATACCCAGTCCCTCTATCCTGTCCTTGCCTCCACCCCAACTGACTAAACTGAATCACCACATACCAGAGGTGATTTTTAATTGCATAGATTCCCTTATTTTTTATTTATTTTTGCTTACTCAAATTTATTTTGTGAAGATTTTAATGTATTATTCTTCTCTTTTAACAACATTTTGCATTGCTTAGGTACTAGCTTCAACTCACTAACCCCCTCTCCCTGTCCTCTATTTGAATTTACCCCCACCATGTTCCTGACTAATAGTGATTCTGTGAGACAGTCTTTCACAGCACCCACCCTCCATGATGTTCTCCTGTTGACAAAGGGCCAACACCTGAAATATTCATTGTTATTTCTGTTCTTGTGGTTTTTGTGTGTGTGTGTGTTCACACGATACAACCATCATGTAAGGTAAGTGGAGGTTCATTTTCCTATCCTATTATTTAATTCCTTTATACTTATATCTTTTATATTATTTTGCCCTTCCCGCTTACCAGATATCAGTTATTATCTATGCTCGGGTATTAGCTCTGAATCACTGCCCTCCTACCTGTCCTCAGTTTAAATGTACCCCCACCATTTTCCTGGCCAACAGTCTTTCTGTAAGGCAGTCTCCCACCCCCCATAATGTTCTGCTGTTGACAAAGGGCTTGCCCCAAAAATTTCTATATCGTCTGTGTTTTTGCCTTTTCTGTGTGTTCACGCCCTACATTCATCATCTAAAGGTAAGTGGTTGCTCATTTCCCTATCCTAATTTGTTATTCTTATATACATTTGGATAGATAAGAAATACAAATTAGGATAGCGAAATATACCATCGCTTAACTTAGATGATAGTTGTGCAGCATGAACACGTGTAACAAACACAAAAGAAGTTAAAATTTTCGGGTCTTAGCCCAGCATCAACATGTAGAACGTGACATAGGACCATAGGGTGATTGTTGTAGCAAGTTCCCATCTCCAAATGATGGAGAACTTGCATACCAAAATATCCTGGATACCAGACACCCATCTGGCCTCAGCCAACAATAAAATTCTACCTTTTGTCCCGTCACTCATTATTAATAGTATTATCATTGTTATCATTTAATTAGCAACAAATTTCTTCCAAATTTATTTATTTATTGTTCACTTTAACATTCTACACCCTTTTGTTATATATATTAATAGTATCACCACCAGCGATATATAAATTTACATATATCACCTTAGTCTTTCCCAGAATATCAGCACTTCCTAACATTTCACCCCCCCTCCACCTCCTTCCCCACCCTGTCTTCAACTGCCCAGCCAGCCATGCAGTAAACTTTGGCCTGTGCTCACCTTCCAAACCATATGACTTGACCCCTGGCACATAAATAACACGTAAAACCAAAATATTGTATATGTCTTCGTTGCTCTCATATGTTTTTCACTCCTCGCAGCCTTCAACTTTGATGAGTGATGGGTCATTTTCCCTATCCCTTGTTATTTAAAAATAATAAAAATTGTTTACGGTAGTAATAAGTTAAAACTATCGAAAATAGTGATACTAACAAGAATAAAAATAAACAAAAACAAATAAGGGATGGTTTACAGTCAGAAATTAGATTGTTTGCAGATGACATAATGCTATATAGAAGTATCAAAATGGTAGAGGACCGTGAACAGCTGCAGGGTGATCTGGACAGGATATCTACTTGGACTGGTAAACATTGGATGAAGATAAATGCAAACAAGAGTCAGCTTGTTAGATATGCAGATAAAATACTCATAGTTGATTACGATTATAAGGTGGGGAAAGAACTGCTTGTTGAAGACATGAAATGTAAATATCTTGGAATGTTATCTGATAACAAGCTCAACTGGTCACCACATATTGGACAGGAAGTAGGAAAAGGTTTTAAAATCCTTCACTTGTTGGAGAGAGTGATGAAGGGATGTACGAGAGAAGTAAAGCAATTGGGCAACAAAAAGTAGAAAGACGACCATGACCACAAGATGGTGATCGATTTCATACAAAAGGGTGTGGGAAAATATTCTTTTGTTGGTAAGAGTGTCAGGGACTGGAACAAATTACCATGTGAAGCAAATAATAATCTACTGATAATGCTTAATAAATTTAAAATTAAAATTTGTATATCATAACAGTAAGAGAGGAGGAATTTAGCATTCCAATTATAAAAGAAAATTACTAAAAAATAAAATAAAAAGGGTAATCGGATGACTAGGAGAATTGCCACCGAAGCATTAGCTCCATTGCAATTAAATTAATAATAATAAAATAATAATAACTTTGGTCAGGCCAGAACATGGTGGTGTAGTATGGGATCCACATTTTGGGTATCAAATACAGGAGTTGGAGGGGGTGCAAAGAGGGGCTGCTAGATTTGTCTCTGGAAATTACTGCAGAACGGAATGAGTAAGCAATATGATAAAAGAGCTGGAATGCGATTCAGTGGAAGACAGGAGGAAGGTGAAGAGGATCATGGGAGTGTACAAGGTGTATATTGGTGATGAGGCATGGAAAGATATAGGTGCAATAATTGAAAATAATGCATGGAAATGAAGAGATGAGATTGACCACAAGGTGGCACTCGATTTCAGGCACAAAGGTTTGGGAACATTTTCTTTCGTAGGAAAGGGGGTTGGGTATTGGAATAAGTTACCAAGAGAATTGAGTAATAATTTACCGAACATGATGAAACAATTTAAAGTTGAATTTATAGAGGGCAAAAGTAAACAGATACAGGAAAGGGAGAAAAATGGGTGTGTAGGGACATTGCCACCGGAGCATGCGCTCCATCGTAATTAAATTAAATACATACAGAATGGCACAATGAAATAAAAACGCCGTGGTGAAGGCAGACAAACTAAATAATGATAAAAGAAGAAATTGGCTTATTTGTGTTAATGTGAGTTCGAGTATACTTGTTACAACCAATAACTACTAAAATATTGAAGTCACACTAGACAGTTCTATGGAAGCTTACCTTGATGATCATCTGCATCATCAGTCAGGTCTATAACTTCACCAGTTGATCTGTTAACTTTTGTTATGATAGTTAAACTTCCATCAAATTTTGGAATACTACGATTATTGAAGTCTGCTACTACAGTTTCTGTACTGCAGATGGCGGGACTGGATAGTAGGGAAAGAGAGTTTGTTACACTGCAGTTTTGTACTGAAGGTGTGAGGCCACCTTGAAGCAAACAAAGTAAAGTAGGTGTGCTTTCTGGCAAAACAGATATGCCAGCTGAACCTACTGAACTGGGCAAGTGATTTTTTTCTGTGATTTGCGTGTTGGCTACCACATTATTCACCTGTTCCATTTGTGTGACACTGACTGTATCTCTGACAAAAAATCCAGTAGGAGATGATTCACTTGCAGACTTGGATTCTAGTTGAACATTGGAATTAATCCTTTCAGAACATATAGCGTCAGTTTCTTTTCTGGTTGCAAATGCATCTTCAGTAGACAAACATTTTTCTTTGGTTTTTGATGTATCTGTTACTTTCAACAATTTAGAACTTTTTCTCCCAGCACAAAATGGATTATCATTGCTTTCTTCTTTTGGATCATATACATCACTGTCAGATGAGCTTGTAGACAATATCTCCTGTAACAAGAATACTTTTGATAACTGAAATGGTGATAGTGATTAACTCTGTTAATTAATTTTGAGTCCCTTTTCACACCAACAACACCAATGTAGAAACTGTTATGGACATAATGAAGAAATTAAAATAAGAAATAATATGGAAAGTAAATCCATCGCTTAACACAAATGGCCATCTGTGACAAGTGATGGCTTTACTTTCCATATTTCTATTTTCTGAATGTACAAACTATAGATAAATGGACCCACAATCACAGACGGTGATGTCACAGGGAAACCACAATACATAAAAGTTTATGAAAATTTGACTATCATTTCTCTTTAGAACAATTGTAAATTTATAATTGCAGTCTATAAATTTACCTATTTATTCAATGCTTAATACCTTATACAGTAATCTGCTGCCAAGATCAAGATCAAGATCTTTCTAATCTCATACTAACCTATTTATTTAATTATTTTTTTGATGGTGAATTGAAATTATTGGCTTAATCAACAGTTTACTGCATTATCATCAATTGTCAACTTTACACAATCTGTCTGTTCGGAAAGATAATCGATTTTACTTTCATAAAATCACCAGTGCCATTTGAAAATGAATAAATGAGTTAGCTAGTGACAGGGCTACACCATGTTGTAAGCTATCTTAGTAGTGCTTTGAATTTCAGCAATTCACTACAGGCAATGGGGAACAGGTTAGATGCAAAAACGGATACTACAGTCTATAGCCACATATGCAAAGATTTGAAACTAGAAAAACAGTACAACACATAAAGCAAACCATAAACACACTTTAAATAAGAGAAAATAAACTTTAAACTTACTGAAATAGGTACAAGAGAGAATAATTCACCTTAACAGGCTTTAAACTTAATTACGACACAATAGCACCTTTTCACCACACTTTTTGATGCAATAAAAATTGTTTGTAAGAATAATTAACCGGGAGAAAGTAAAATTTTCAATAAATCAACAGTTTCAGGCAAGAAAAATAAAGAAAACACGATTATAAAACTTTGACAAACACACTCGCATTTTCAACACCACCTATCAACATGTTTTAAGTAGTTTTCAGAGTCTTATATAATTAAAGAGAACACTGCACAACATATAACATTTTTGAAGCATTCCACTCAGTCAAACAAGCACTAAACCAGTTTTAACGTAATTATGCAATAGAAAAAATGCTTCCAAATACAGATTAAAATTGTGGACGATTTAACCCATGTCAGTAAATAAAATCACTTTTAAAATAGAGAATGAATAGAGCAGGAGACCATGCCATAGACCACTTTTCAAAATAAGCATTTCTTTAACAGTAATTTAACAAAATATTAAGTTGGCTTAGTGGCGATTTTTTGACACCCAATTCGATTTTTGTGAGGTCGATAATATTTTCAAAAGTACACCACCTATAGAAAAAAATAAAAACAGTCTTGAAAAGCGGAGAAATCATAGAACAAGGCGACATAAGCTTTAAAATTTGAAACCAAGAAATCATACACACTTTGACCAGGATGTCAAGCTTGCGAAAGTCCCTTGGCTTACATGAAAATAGTATCACGACGCGGTTTCACATTTCAATTTTTTTACAACGAATTGAGTAACTTTAAAGGAAAAGTCATGATAAAGTAAACCAACCATTAGGAAGCTCTCCAGACACTGTAAAATTTTGAGTGCTAAAAGTTACAAAATTTTGACAAACTATGTTCAGAAGCGGTAAGTTACATGTGTCGTGGGTCCAAGGCTACATTGGGACGTACGATCAAGAGGCCGTGGGAGTTGGTAAAAAAGCATAGGAGCAGTCAGACGTATTGCTTGGAGACGCGCTTTGCCGCCTGAGGAATGCTGGGAAGGACCAGAAGTAGTGTTGGAGTCCCATGCTTTTGGCAGACATCATGAAATTTTACAAACGTGTGACTATGTGAACTTTAGAAATGAAGCTTTAAAATTCTTAACAGGGGTTCGGTCGGTTTATTTCTCTTCACTACTTGCAATTTTTGAAAATGATTTGTCCAATAGCCAATTTCAACTGTAATAGTGATTTATAATGTGACTCTGAAGAATATAGTGAAATTTTATACTTGAACTGTGCATCTCTTTTATTGGTGCAAATTAACCTTTTCTCTCCCAAGGATAAGTAGGGAAGTGGCGGCCGTAATTGATTACAGTTGATTTATTCTGGGTTTTTCCACAGTTTAACAGTTTGAACAGTTGATATTTCTACATAACTTAAAGCAAGTTGGAGGTTATTTAAGGTGATGGAACCAACACTAAAACCCCAGTATTGGTAAGGATCCTTACAATGTTCCATTGAATTTTAAGAACAATGACATCACTGGTTCAGTTATAATGAAGTAACAATCAACAATACCATTGGCTTTCAGTTGTAAAGAGAATAATGGTGGTAACATTTAAAATAATTCAGAACTAACAATGAATCATAAAAATGTTTTTAAATTTGTACATATGATTTTAAGGTAATAGAGATTACTGAAGATGACACATATTCTGGACAATCATTGACAGTTCAAACTGAATAAATGTTCAAAAAGTGGCTGCTATTATATGAAAAGATTGTTTTGCAACTACCAGCTCCTAAGTCCACTGGCCACATCACTTCAACAGAAAATTTAGCCAAGCAGATCTGTTAAATTTTGCATGGCACATAATGACTTGTGATGATATAAAAATAGCGGTGATGTGGATCTAGATTTCAGCTTAATCGCTGTAAAAGGTTTCAAAACATGGTGCTTTATGTACAAATTCTCCAACAAAGCACCATAGCTTAGAATGGGTGGCACCAAAATCTCTAAAACAAAGTAAAAATATGCTTGCGGAAGAGGCAAATCAAAACTCTGTTCACCATTTATATAATAAAGATACAACTTAACTGCATGAAACAAAACGGTAGGCAATACATTTTATATAGACTGTTAGGAGCTTTGAAAATCAGATATGAACAATAATAAATGCTTGTTTAGAAGTTACAGGTCGAAAATGGTAATGTGTGTAAAAATGTTTTGTATACCGAAAATGCACAGCAAGTGTTGTGTTGTGTTTATCAAGAAGCAGGGAAAACAAGAGCAGTTCTCAACTATAATGTAATATACAAAAACTAAGTTAAAAGGCTATAACTAACACTTAGAAGCAAATTAATAGTATTAGTATGTGCAGGGCTGGGATGTGACCACATCTTTCCCCCTGCCATATGTCTCGCCTCCCACATGACTAAGACTAAAGTCGAAATATTCTGCAATTCGTTTGATTTTGTGTTTTTACGTGTCTCGCCCTCCTGCCTTCATCTGTGGTAAGTGACGGGTAACTGTTTATTTTCCCTATCCTATCTTATTTTCAGTGCCTCGCGGCAGTTTCTTTGTTTCCTTTATCCAATAGCATATTATTCTTAATATAGTTGAATATAACTTGTTTTAGGGCACTGATAATTGTATAATAAACCGAAACGCATGTGCCAAAATGAAGTTTTATTTTGCAGCTGCAATAGATGGATGAAAACCCATTATTAGTACAGCAGCTAAGGAAAACAGCCTAAATATTCAAAATGAGGAACAACAAACTTAACAGCACATACTCCAACAGTACCAGTTGATTGTGAAAGCAATTAAAATGGTCCAAAACATGAGATTCATTAATGTGGTGATGGACATGGCACAGTTCTGCCTGTATGTATCTTTGCAGAACAAGGTGCTAGTAAAATACATCTCTGACCTCAGAACTTTGTCTTTCCATGGAGACTGCCCCGTTCTAAGTCGTGGCATAACTGTCTTGATTCGTTACATTACTTGCTACTTGAGTTAACTAGATTTGTCCCAAAAATGTCATGAATGACTATGTTTACATACAGAAAGTATTTTAGTGACAATCACAATCTGTGGCTATAAAGCGATTCAAATCATAAGATAATCTCTAAAATCAAATGTTGAGAAATTTCGCACTCATATACAAGGCATTTATATTCCTATAGGAAATCGCAAAGTGTCACTTATTTACAATTCATACCAACAATCTATGAGACTTCTTACACTGTAGCCAAGTATATTTAAGAAAAATGAAAGAAGCACACAACAGTAGTATCAGGTAACTAATGGCAGTGTTATGTCCTGCAGGGACAGGAATAGGACAGATGGCAGATTTTTTTTTTTTTTTTAGTAAATCAGACCTTTGAAATTCTTATGTTGCCAACTACAGTAAATTTAATAATTATGATAGCACTATGCCTGGAATATTCTAGCAAAAAAATACTGATGGAACTTATCTGCCAGGAGATCAAATGCAACCGAATCTTTGGCAGATCTATGACCACACTGTTGGAGTCACTTTAACATGTATTTGAAAAATATTAAGTGGTGAATATTTTCTAACAAGGTTCCAATAATTTTGAGATATATTAAACCAGAATAAAATCTCGGATTGATATATTTTCTTTTATATTTAAGAGTTTTAATAGCCCTTGTAAACTGAAAATTTTGCCATTTTATACAAGGGAAAAAATGGTTCTGGAATGAAACAAATTACAAATGGTAGGCAGCAAACACTTGTAAGGATTTCCTTGCAAATTGTTTGTAATGAGGGGTAAATAAAAACCCAATTGTTATCAACCCAGTTACTCAACTTTAAAAGAGTGACGCAAAACATGGGATTTTAAAATTAGTGCATAAAAATTGTAAATTCAAAAACAAAAATCTGGGATGTTATTTGTCAGTAAAATTTACATGTGTCTGTATGCAACCTCCAAATTCAGTTTCCTATCACTACGTTAAAGTAGATGGAAAATTAAAATTCACCCATTTTCCCATCTGTGAAAAATCACATATATGGGGTGAAATAAGAATTGGGGATGTGAAAAGAAAATTAACACTTTTCATGTACAAAACAATTAATGAATTTTGACCAAAAATATGCAAAATGTTAGTCATGAGGAACCCTAAAAGAAATAACTTTCTCACTCAATCAATTCATTTTGATAAAGGGACGAGGAGGGAGGAGAAGTTGCCCAATACAATTTTTAAAAATCCCCCATAAAAATTACTAACTCAGGTAAAAATTCAGGAAAAAATATATACTACACATTGGCGCAAACTGAAGCCTAACTACTTGAGTGTTCCTTTAGGAAAGTGAAATTAAGGGAACAAATATCCCCAAACCTATTCATCACGCTGATACCAGAGACATTGTTTACACATTTGTAATGTCCTACAGAGCACGTTGGCTCACTGGCGCGGAGGTGCGCTGCCCGACACTGTGTGTATCTGAGGGCCAGTCGATGATAGAAGGCAGACGCCTGTCCCCAGAGACATGTTTGGTTTGGCGCAGGGGCGCGGGACACAGACCGCCCTCTCTTCTCGCGATATTTTTGTTTTTTCTGGAGGGCTTGTCGTATGTGATACAGTGTGTGGGACAGCCAGAGGATGGAGGGGATGGCATCTACTCCTCCGAGGTGTTTCTTTTGCTATGTTCTATGTCGTCGGGAGAAGGAGAACGTTGCTGGACGCCCGAGAGCAAGGTTGTGGGCAGTGGCTGCTGCTACAAGTGAAAAACGGAGGTAGCTGTGTGTGTCAGCCGGTCGCGCTGGTCAAACCCTGGCCCGCCGACGCCGCCGCCGACCAGTTTCCTGCCGGGTAATGTGTACCGCCTGCTGATATAGAGACATTCTGCAACATCTCAAAACCCTGGAAACTGCCCTGAGTGACTCATGCCAGAATTAAAGAGCTATTAGCCTGGGTGCCTATCATATGTTTGCCATACATTTGTGATCTTGAAATGACAACAATTTTGTCTTAATGAATAAATTCATTTTCTTTTAATGTGAACCCATTTCTTTTGTGTGATCCACTGAGAATTGTCATGTGAAGAGCCCATTATAAATATTATTGAATTAAAATAAATTAACTTTGCTACTTTTGCAAGCTGGCACCATACAAGGTATTTTTCAAGTCAAAACTAATACCCCGGCCAACGAGATATTATAAAATGGCGCTCCAACCTGTGGCCTGACTGTTTGAGATGTTGCAAACGTTTCGTTTAGCGAGTAGAACTCTCTATGTGTTTTTCAGCATTTTTGCGGTGTGGCAGTGATAGCAGAGGTCCAGCATATACAATGTATAATGATAAGATTGATTATGTGTAATATTTTGTTATTTGTAACAGGCAGAGGACTCCTCTGGGCATCCCGAGCAACGTGATTATCTGTTCACGTGTGTGATATTGAACCGCTGGTTGTTGATCTTTCATGAGTTGTTGATGTATATGAAAAAAATACGACGTTGCATAAATTGTTGGTCAATGGTGGAGGAAGATGTGAAGTGATGGTCTTCGGTTATGTTCGAGTTGTCCTTTTGTTTATGATTGTTTGTTGGTTTTGATGGTTATTCTGTTGTTGGAAAATGTTTGGAGACTAGGGAGGTAAGATTTTAACAGCATCTCAGCGTCGGAAAATTATGCTTGTTTTTGCCTGTCTTCTGTGATGAGTATGGTTTTTTATAAATTTTTCTTGCTTGTGTTTTTCGAATGCCCCGAGCATCTATGCTCTTCATAATAGAGTTTTGTGCGTTTGAGAATTTGTGGATGCTTCCCGTGGATGTACCGGTATAAACATTGAATTGTGGGAGGAGAAGTGTGGTGAAATATTTGTTTTACGTAGTTTCTAAATTTTAGGGTGCTATTGAGTGGATGAAACTGAGGTCCGGAAATGCCGGGATGGCACAAAGTCACAGTCCGTCAGAGCCAAACGAGCAGGAATTCATGATGAAGGGAAATCACGATCATTTAATTGACAACGCCGTGGTTCGAAGTGCTGAGCAAACTATTCAGCAGACAGCCAGTAAAGAAAGAACTACTAGTTTTCCTCCAACCGCAGAAACGAGCGATCAGTTTGTGTCGCTGCCGGAAAATCACGCTAGCGCAATAATGACGCCCCATGATATGTTGGTAATAGTACAGCAATTGCTTAGTCCAATCAACGAACGATTAACATCCATGATCGAGGAACAAAAGAAAACCAATGAACAATTTTCGGTGTTCAGGGAGGAATTGACGTCCGCGATGGAAAAAGGGATTGGAGAACTTACGGAAAATGTGCCAACGCTACGGGCGGGTCAGGAAAAGCTAACCATTGTTGTGGTCGCAGTAATGAGCAGTTGGTGGATGTACAAAGACGCGCGTCGGAAAATAGGTCAGGAGACGGAAGAAAGGATTAACATGTTGGAAACGTGTGTCGTGGAAATGGAGAGGAGCCACAGTGCGGATTTGACCCAACTCGGAGAAGAGATGAGTCAAATTCGCGTGAGCGTTGCAAAGCTGAAACGGAGCGCGAAACACATGAGAGCTTTTCGATGAAACAGACAAGTAAACAGCGGGTCATCCATGTGTCGGCGTGTTCGGAATCGGTAAGAACGGACAGACAGACCAAACCATCGAGAATGCCAACTGTCGGACATGAAAGACGAGACCTGCGATGTTTGTGCATATTTGGACAGGCGGGAACAAATGCCGAACATCTGTTCCAGGTCGAAGGCCTCAAGAGAGTGCCAGGCGGCGAGCGATGTTTTCCAAACGCATGCTACCCTCTGAGCAGGACGCGCGCCTCCGACCAGTTTCCTGCCGGGTAATGTGTACCGCCTGCTGATATAGAGACATTCTGCAACATCTCAAAACCCTGGAAACTGCCCTGAGTGACTCATGCCAGAATTAAAGAGCTATTAGCCTGGGTGCCTATCATATGTTTGCCATACATTTGTGATCTTGAAATGACAACAATTTTGTCTTAATGAATAAATTCATTTTCTTTAATGTGAACCCATTTCTTTTGTGTGATCCCCTGAGAATTGTCATGTAAGAGCCCATTATAAATATTATTGAATTAAAATAAATTAACTTTGCTACTTTTGCAAGCTGGCACCATACAAGGTATTCTTCAAGTCAAAACTAATACCCCGGCCAACGAGATATTATACATTTAACTTTTTTACTAATTTACTAGAGCAGATAAAGATTTAAGTTTCTACAATCTTTTTCAACTGCAGTAGCAATGTATAGGAAGTGAAATAAGAATGCAAGAACAAAATTTAGTGTTTTCATGTGGAAGAAATTAATGGATTTTGGCCAAAGAAATTGCTGAATCTTTGCTATAAGAAGAGTAATAAAAGCAACTTCATCAGCTTCCTTAGCCAATATAAATGTGGTGAGGGAGGGGGAGGGGGGGGCAGGAACTACATCTGGATTTTCAAATTCCTGGATTAAAATAGTAAATTCAAATAAAAAATCTGGGAAAGATATATGTTACACATTGGAGCAGACTGAAACCTAATAACATAAGGATTTCTTGGGGGAGGGGAAATTGGAATTTTCGGGGGAAATATCCTCAGAAATGTTCCACTGCACTCACACCATAGATGTCATGTCATTATTAAATCTTTTTCCTTTTTTTATGATGCTGAAGCAGATATATTTATTTTCTTAAGCTGTGAAAAGGATTTACAGGATCTGTAATGAGGTATTCTTACACATCTTATAAACCCTTAACACCTCAAGCCTTGTGGTTGGAAAAACAGAGTTTAGTCTTTTCATATGGAAAAAGTAAACACTCTTGACCAGAGGGATGGCAAAACATTTGCCACATGAAAAGCTAGTAAATGCAGTTTCCTCACCCTACTTAATAGGTTCTGAAAGGAAGGAGCTACCCTTTCTTTTTTGAAGTTCCACTTATGAAATAACATTATCAACTTGCAGTCACTAGCCCATAATTTCTTTGCTACATAAATCTTATTAAATACTGCTGGTATAAAAGTTGCGATACTCGTATTTCAGAAAACCACAAGAATTCAAAAATCCTGTCGAATTAAATTTCAGACTACTCTCAGATGCACTGTAAATAGGATGATTGTACAAATATCACTATTATTCAGCCTTCAAGAAATGATACATCTACAATCTGAATCATTATTGTGTGAATTATATACATACCTACAATAAACAATTAAATGAAAGGCGCTAAGTAGCAAAAAGGAATAACAAATCAGGATAGGGAAATAAACCACTACTTTCCTTTAGACGATGGATGCAGTAAGTAAACACACAGAAAAAATATAGAAATTTTCGAGTCTAGCCCTTTGTCAACGGAGAACATTATGGGATGTGGGTGTTGTGGGAGACTGGTCATCAGCCTAGTTTATTCCTAGTAGTAAATATGTCTGTAAATAACCATTGTTAATACATTACTGGTGTCTGTACAATGGTAATTTGTATTTATATTTCACAATCATTTGTTCTTTGTGGTTATATTTTTGCTTGTGTATTCATTTTGTGAAATAAAACTGCTACATTATGGATAATTGTGTCAATTAACTTTCACATGAGCATATGAAAGAGGTTCATCATTAGTTAAAATTGTCTAGGATTACAAGTACACTCAAAACTCTTTATTCACAACTGAAAATTTCATTATCCATTGATCTAAAACTAATGCCATTCTAATTTTTACAGTTGTATACCTATTTATTTACTAGATATCAAAACACATACCCTTTGAATTACTGTCACTTCAGCCACAGACTAAATGCATCTGAAGCACCTTTTTTGACAATTTCGAAAATCACAAATCACTCCTGATGATTTTTGTTTTATCACTACAGTTTTGTTATTCATCAAAACACAACATTTTTGAGTGAACAGCATGTGTTCTTTAAGTTTCTTATTTAATTAATTTAATTTAATTTAATCTAATTGCAATTTCCCTACACCCCCCATTTCCCCCTATCCTGCACCCACCTATATTTGCCCTCTGCAAATTTTATCTTTAAATTCTTTCAACGTTTTGGACTGTGAATGGGCCACTAGAGAGATGGAAAGACGGGTGGTGGGCAAGGAGATGTGCGATGGTGTGGATTTTATTTTTGATAAAATATTATAATCTAAATTATTATAAATTTATTTTTCCACATCCACTTCCGTAAAACATTGTCTGTGTTTATATCAAGTGCTGAACATCCCATCCATAAAGAGGACCTCTTACAGCTCTATTGTAGATGTGCACGATATTACATTTTTTAACTGCATTGTTTCAGTACTGCTTCAATTTTTTCTCCTGTATGCCAACAGAATGTGCGGCACAAGTACAATAATCGACTCGCTGCAGCAGAATCTAATCGATGGAACGGCTGCGGTTTGCGATTTATTATGTAAATGAGGAGCAAAAATGTTAATTCCCATTTTTTAAAGTCATTTAGCCACTTAAATTAAAAACAAACATTCTTGAATGTTAAGTCTTGGCAAAACATATCTTTTAATATTAACGAATCAAATGTACCATCAATCAAGACATCCAGAGACAAAACAAGGAATTCCATGGCTTCAAACCTATCATCAGGAAATGCAATTTCCTTTTTTTCAATTGGATCACAAACAGCATCAACTGTATGGATTGAAGCCTGCAATCTGAAGGGAGTGGTTCTTAAGAGCTGCTACAATTCATGAGAAGGCTAAATGTCTTCATACACATTTTAAAGAAGCTTACGGTCAACATTTGGATAGAGGATATCAAACATCAGAAGGTTAGTTTAATAAGTTCAAATTGGGGCATCACTCTATAACATCAAAACTGTTCTGTAAACCTGGAGTGTGTCCCCCTACAATGTAATACAAATGAGCATTCTTTACCCATGATTTCTGTGTGCACAGTGTATTGTAAGGAACTTTGACTGTATTAATTAATTCCATTTTTGAAAGAGAAGAATTTTTTCCTTATCAAATGATAACATATTATGGGTAAATAGTCCCCAATTTCAATTTTCCAAGGGAACACTCTAATATTCCATTTTTAGTGTGTAGTCAACGTGGAATAGGTATTATTTACACATTTTTTTCCATGGAAAGTTAGAATTTAAATGAGAGAATTTGGAAAATGAGGAGATAGCAACTTCCCCTCAGAAGTGGATAAATGGAGGGAGGAAGTTGAGTTTATTATCTTTATCCATGACCCCAATTTTTGATGTTTTATTTCAGCACCTATAAATGGTTATTAGTGTTATAACACAATCCACTACAGCAAATCACATAAAAATTATCTACAGAAGTGGCATGAGTACATCAAGTGTGAAGGATCAGTTTTGAAGATATTTATCTAGGAAATTTCATTATTCTGAAGAAATTCTCACATTGTCCAGTTCATCGGTTTGCACTAATTTGATAATTTTGTTTGAATTTACAATTTTATCTCTTTCCTCACTATTACATTTGCTACCTAAGTGTTTGATACGAAATGATGAAATTTTCAGGTGACACCATCGAAAGAGTGAGGGTTAAGGGGGTGTCAAACATGATTTTTCACCAATTAAAAAAATAATATTTCGATCTTAGATTTTTGCCTCAAAATGATTAAAATTGGTGATTTATACTTGGGGAATTTATACTTGTAAGGAATATTGAAAATGAAGGATGAAACATGAAATTTTATTAAATCCTTGAATGGCCATCTAGACCACAACAGTTGCATGATTAAAAAGTCCATTCTCTGGAGCTAATATGAAGGATAATCACTACTGCACCCAGAAAACACAGTTGTTCAAGAGATTTGTTCAAAAAGTAAGGCGACTTTGAATTTCACTGGATACGTACAGTCGATTTTCGTTTCTTTGTTTTTCTAATTTTGGTACACTCGTCCCACACATATCTTCACAGTTTCAACTATATAGCAATCTTTGCACTGTTTGTGGGAGGCACAATTGTTAGAAGTGTTTTGTGTGTTAAGCGATCTTCTGCTGTCAAAAATATGGATCAGAGATTTTGCTTCAAATTTTGTGTAAAAAATTGAGTCTAGTGCTCCAAAACACTTGAAGTGTTGACAGTGGCATACGGTGAATCTACTTTGAGCAAAAAAAAAAAAAAAAATTGTAATGGTACAAGCTCTTCCAAGATGGGAGAGAAATGTAATGACAAACCTTGCTCTGGCCACCCCAGTATGTAAACAACTGATGAAAATGTTGAAGAAGTGAAGAAAATGGTGTTGGAGAATCTTCGAATCACCATTAGAGAAGTTGCTGATGAAGTCAGCATCTTGGTTAGCTTGTGGCATGCACTTTTTTTGTATGAGGCGTGTGTCAGCAAAGTTTATTCTGAAACTGCTGAATTTTGACCAGAAGAACCATTGCATGAGCATTGCTCAGGAGCATTTGAATGATGCCAAAGATGATCCTGATTTGCTCAAAAGGGTTGTAACTGATGACAAATCATGTGCATACGGTTATAACATCGAAACCAAAGACCAACCATCCCAATAGAAGAGCCAAGACCAAAAAAAGCACACCAAGTTTGATCCAGTGTCAAGGTTTTGCTCACTGTTTTTTTCAATTAACGTGGTGAGATTTTACCAAAGGTCATACAGTCAATAAGGAGTGAAGTTATGCACCATTTGCGAGAAGCAATACAAAAAAGTCTGGATTTGTGGGAAAAGAATTCATGGCTTTTGCATCACGACAATGCACCTGCTCACTCATCATTGCTTGTGAGCTTGTGTTTCTGTTCCAAAAACTGAAGAGACCAATGAAAGGATGAAGATTTGCAACAAGTGAGGAGATAAAGACTGCATCGCTGTCAAAAAGTGCTTATCAGAAGTGCTTCGAGGAGAAAAAAATGTTGGCACAAGTGTATTATATCTGAAGGGGATTACTTTGAAGGGGACAACATGAACTGATGAATAAATAAATATTTTTAGATAAAAATAAAAAGTCGCCTTACTTTTTGAACAAATTTCATATTCCCCGCAAGAACCCAGTGTGGAGGATTTGAAATTTTGCCACATATCAATATTCACTCATTCATGCAAATGGTGACTTGTCTCTCTTACTCAAAAGAAGGAGCCACTATAGAACAATGCAAATAACATTCTGCAGCATTAACATTGATCCTTAGGACATATTAGGACTTCTATAATGACGGGATGTAGAGGATCAAATACTAATTCGTGGAATGTGTGATTCTGCAGGACAAACGTTTGAAAAAAATTTAAGTACATTATGCCCTATTTAACATGTATCTTATCCTTTTCTTGATGATAATTAAAATTTTACACAACCCGTCATATCAGCTGCTCTCCAATATTGAATACTTAATCATAAAATAGTTGGTTACATCGTATGAAAGTAAGGTTAGTGGAAGTAAGGTTAGTTAATATAATTATATTAAGGACATAGGATTAAGACATCACTTACCAAAGCAGATCTTGTGCATATACATATATACAGGGCGTTCGCCGGGAAACGCAACCCACTGTTAGCGCTACAAGGAAGAAACTGCTCGCGGCGAGCGAGCGGTCAGCTCCCGGCATTGTTCGACCGTCGGCCGCGGACTATTTCATAAACTTGTATGTGCTAAGCATTTAAATGTGACGTAATTCATTAGCTTACCTTATAAAAGATGCTGGAAGTGTTGACACTCTTGTGTAATGCACATTTCACATCTTCTGAACATATTTCGAGACACACGCTGCCCTAACTGACTTAATGATTTTTTGGGTGACTGTTCTAGTCGAAAAGTGATATCGTCAATTTTCTCCTCTGTGAGAATACGGTTGACCGACAGTCTCTTTTTGTTAAAAAATGAACCCGTTTCTCTTACTTTTTTAACCAGACGCAGAATTGTTGATTTAGCTGGCAGTAAAGCGCCAGGATATTCGCGACGAAATTTACTGCGACACTTTTTAAACGACTTCTTCTTCACATATGTATCGTAGAGAAATATTCTTTGTTGCAAACTGTAACGTACCATAATTTTACTCACACTCAAACACGGTACAGATTAGTAAGAGTATGAAGCCCTAAACCAGCCAAACCGCAAAGAAACGTTTATTCACAACACTGATTAATAAGAGACTGAAGTCACAAACTAGCTACAATGCAAAGAAACCGTTCTTAACCATGTAAGGGTCCCATTATACTGTGCCACTGCACTGTTGGGGCAGCGGAGGTGTTAAACAGTGCGGTGATTCACGGTATCGTGTGGCGGGAACCGCTGGCCCCGCTGTCCGAGCAAGTTGCCGACGGCAACAGACTGGGAGGGTTGCGTTTTCCGGCGAACGCCCTGTATATAGAAAAAACATAGCAGGAAAAAGTAAATATTTTGTAAATGACCATTCTTTGAATGGAAAATGTTTGTATCATTGTAGTGACCGAATAGGTAGACAAAATATGCAGGAACTTGGATGATTAGGTGCTGGGGTGGATAATCCTGGTGAGGGAAAATGAAAACATGGGTAGTCAACATATCAACTCATACATGAATGTTGTTTGACAATTGTGGCAATATATTATACATTTAAAAGCCTGAAGAATTTACTTCTCATCACCGAGAGGTACAAACCAAAATTTATGCAACTAGATGAACGCAGGCAGGCAGTAACAAACACATTTTTCAGTGTAAAACTTTATTCTTGAGCAGAGATGATGGACCGTACAGCAAGACGGGATATGCATACACCAAAATTTACTATGCAAGTTTCACGTAATATCTAAGTAAAAACATTTGTTACGCATAGTGAACATCAACACTCATAGAAATTGACGAATAATTAACAGACATATGCAGTGTCCTCATAATAGCTCAACAGAAAACCAGATACATGTTTGAGGACTCATAATTGGATGGTTACAGGATTTGCAAGGGAGAGCAACTATTAAAACCAAACAGAATGTCACACTGCTTGGAATAGCTTTCATGGTAAAACAAACTCTACCTGAATCATGTGCACCCATCAGTAATGACCACAGAAAAAGTAGAACAACTTTGGGAAAGTCTAAAATGTGAGACATTGAAGCTACTATATTATAATGCTAGAAAATTTTCTACTACTGATTTTTTAAAGTTTAGGTATATTCTCTTCAACTATTTACCCTCATTCCTGTCCTATTTTCTACCATTTTTAACCTGTTCCCAGCCCTTCCAACTGCTGCACATTGCACCAATTGGTATCAGATACGTATCTTGTGCATAGAATGTTTTTGTGTTAGGAAAGTGTAAGCTACTCTTCGCTCTATTTTCGAGATTCCGTTAAAATCCGACAAAGTTTGAGGTTAACGTCAGTACACGATACCATCGTTAAAATCGAAATAACAACACTTTAAGTTCAGAAAAGTAAATAAATAGCACATAGCAAACATAAATAAGAAGTTTCAAGTAAAATATAAACCATAAACTTACCCAAATGAGCGTAATCCATAATAATCCATGAAGCATAATACACGAGTTTGTTTACACTACCACAACGCTAATATTCCGCTAAATTAAACACTGTAAAGCACTTTCATAATTAGAATTTTACCATCGGATATTAAATTCACTAATAACTCGCAGTTCCAGACCAACTAAAAGCAGTAAATATGACTTTTAAAAGTATCACCTCATGGATTGTTCAAAAAATTAATTTCAGCACATCTAAACAGCTTCAGAGCTTTAAACGTAAATGTAACCAAGTAAATGTAACCAAGTAAAATAACAGGCCAGTTAATATTCTTTAAGTTTCCGGTAACCATCAACTAATAAATAGAAAATATAAGTAAATAAGAGCCAACTGGTAATGGCGTAGTAAAATCGAACTTTTAAAATTCAATAACTCACCAACTAACATATTTAACAGACTAAAAACTTTTCTAAAGTGCTTAAATTAAATAAAGGTTCAATCTAAATTTAGTTTCAGACCACGACCGGCTTTAAATAAAAAGCGAAATATTTGGTTGCACAACGGAAAACAGTAAAATTTAGAAATTCCATAACTTCCGATAGACTTAACCGATTTGAAAGATTTTTACACCACTGAGCTCAGCAAAGGCTGGGGAACAATTTGGAAATAATATTAACTTGAGATTTTAAAGCTTTGAGGCGAAGCATTTTTCATGTGACATATGACGTAGAACAGTACGTGATTCAAATGTGCTTTTAAATTAACCAAACTTCAAAATTCATTTTCACTGGTCTGGAAGCTTTAAAAACAAAACCCAACACATCACTACACTTGTCTCATTACACTCTTCATCCTGTGAATTTCTGGTAGCACGCAGTTAACAGGTTCTTTTTCCAGATAGACTATCGTCTAGGTCAGTAGGTCAGTTTCATAAAAGGAACCCGTCCGCCATTTTTATCGGAGTTGGCTGAATTATTCTGTCGGGGTAAGATGTAGAGCTCTGTTTGACGAGTTCAACGAGACCGGCTCAAGCGCACGGTGGTTGATGGGAAGGGCAGTTCAAAAGCATGATGGCCGACCGGCGCCATTTCTAAAATCGGCATGACCAACGTAACATTCTAAAACTTTCCGACATGTGGTTATAATAGATTTCAATTTCATTGGGGTGGTGCGGTCTGTTCTGTTTCATGATCTGTGATCTTCGGCTGATGATTTTCTCCGATTGCTATTGCTAACTGTGACTTTTGTAACTTCTGTGAAAATTTTAAGAATATATAATTCAGTTATCCGGATTCAGACTTTCATTTCTACTTTAGTACCTTTCTTACAGGAGGTTAATCTGTAAGTGGCGACTGTGGTCAATTTTTACAGTTAGCATTCTACATGGTTTAACACGGTTATAGAACTTTTACGAACTTTGACAACTTTTGGATGACTTCAAGTTTAGGTGAAGAAGCCGATTCCAACCCCTATATCAGCTTTGTTCCTAACAAAAGGATATATGGCCAAAAATTTCAATGTTTCCAATGTGTTCGTCTGTTTCGTCATCATTCTGCCATTATCTAAGTAAGTGAGTTATTCTGTCACCCCTGTATCTATATAAGAGATAGTAAAGAAATTGGCAAGAAATAGCACATGTACGTAGAGCAGTTTCAAATACGAAATAAGCAAAGAAAAAAAAAAAAAAACTGACTATGCAGTGGCAAGCCTTGGGAGATGTCTAGTGCACAAGTTTTATCAATACACCAGTTCTTATTTCTGGGGAACTTTTATCTTTCAGAGAATCTTAGCAGCTGCACCACTGATTATTGTTATATATGATAGTGTGAACTGCTATTTAACTTACAGACTTTGAATGTTAAATATCTGCCCGAGGCCAAAAATCCTATTTGGTAGGGATGTTGTAATGTGTTTAATGCAGGACACTCATTACTCATCAACTAGTACATAACGCTGAAGTCTTATGTGTGGCAAGCCCTGCAAAGGCAATCATTTTGACACTGACAGGGCTGGTGCAGGTGATAATATTTTTTATACATTTTACAGCGTAGCAAGTTGTATGGAAAGGAGCCACTTTCTGGTTTAATGGATTGGATGGTTTGTGTTTATGTATTAGGAGTTTGTTGAAGTTTGGTTGTCTACAAAATCTCTTTAGGGAGAAAACGGGGAATTTCTGGAAAGAAGAGCTTCTGGAGAGGAATAAATTCGTTGTCTCATAATTTGACTATCCACTCCATGCCACATAATACTGAGTGAAGCCTGTGAGGTAGCACCTTGTTACATACATGATGGTGGTATTATTCTCTATTCCTAACAAATAAAGTATTTGTTATTCATTCAAAAGAAGGAAGGCTAAAGAAAGTAAACCCATCAGTCTCCAAAGATAAATGTACGATGGCCACGATGATCATGTAAGTACGGATGCACTTTACAATACTTTTGTATAAACTTTGATCATTATTATAGGAGGCCATATGGAATGGGGATCAGATGTATATACAACAATACAATACAATACATTCATTTTCCATTGATCCCAATATAAGAGACTGGCTCTGTGGGATGTGGAAAGTTGTCAATTCACCACAGTTAAAACAAAGATGAAACAAGCATTTTCACTACTATCCAGTTGTTATACATTCAGCAACTTACCTCTGTATCAGAGTCCTGTCTCACATTATGACTCTTTATATGTTTATCCAGTTGTACCTTCCTTCTAAATCTTTTATTACACTTAAGACAGCTGTAATCAGATGTTGTATTTTGCTTCTTTGTTAAGTTGTTAATACTGTTGCTGTCATGGAGGTTATCACTATCACTACTGCTTTCAGAATTCCTATCTCTCTTCCTGTCAGAAATAGGAGGAGAATGTAACTATATTACTATCCTCAGAAGCAGTATTACAAATATATTTAAATAACAAAAAACTAAGAGTGAATACTGTTTGACTTCAGTATGTTGAATAATTCTAAAAACTGTATCAATCAGGAAACAAAAGTCTTTGACACTTTCAGTGTTCGAATAAATGGATAGAGGTGGAAATATGAGAGAGAGTGGTTTGTATAAGAGGATGGACAGAAAAATTCTCTGTTTTGAATAGCATTTTGCAAACTAATGGAAAACTATATCCAGGATGTGGTAATAACACCAGAATTTTTCAGGGAAAAATGTACTGTCCTTATTTATTTATCATTCTTGTTTCATGGATCCCTGCTGAGGAAAGACCTCTGGGATGTGAAACATGTAGTAAGAATTATGGTGAAGAATAATGATCATGAAGTTATAAATCCATTCTATCATTTATATGTCAACTTTCAAACTGCTATGTTAAAAGAGGGACATTTAATAAATTATTTACCTTCAAACTAGTAACATCACTTTTTTGGAACAAAGAAGTATAAATTAATTTAAGTGAAATAGCTCTACGGATAAATACAGCAATTTGCTTAAACACTTAATAAAACATTCTCAATATGGTTAAAAATTTAAAATTAGAAAATGTGTCTTATTTTCGTCAGTGAATTTTTGTTTTTATAAAAAGAAGGAGACTAATGAACAATTTTAACATAGAAATTGTGCACTATTAGCTCTCAAATACAACACAGAGAGGAACCAAGTAAAATTAATAGGAAGAGATCTATTAATTTTCAATTCATGACTAAATATTCTCTTAAAAAAATGTACTTCATTACTGGCAAGAACACTGCAACATCTTGTGAAAAATCAGTAACTATTCATATCAACTATCTTAGTTCCCCTTTCCGTTTGTTCTAGAAGATAAAAAAAAAAAATAATAAAAAAACTAGCTATTTAGTTAGGCACCCAGGCCAGTGGGTTCCCTTCAGAGATACGGGCCTGGGGTACTTTTGCCCTGCTTAACCACTCCCCCCACCCCTAACACCGGCCCTGTTAGAAGGGACGTGACAGCATCACACTCCGACCCTTCTGTACCTTCCCACTGAGTTTCCTTCATGGTACTCATTGGATAGCAGGCGAATGGACCTGGAGAGCCATTCCAAATGTTCATGTTTGAGGAAAATCTTTGGCTTAATAATAATAATACTATTTAATTAAATTGCAATGGAGCGCACACTCCGGTGGCAATTTCCCTACACACCCATCTTCTCCCTATCCTGCACCCACCTACATTTGCCCTCTACAAATTTTAACTTTGAATTCTTTCAACGCTTTTGGTAAATTATTCTGGCTTCATTGGGGATTGAACTCCGGTCATTTGGGGCACAGTCAGATGCTGGTATTAAACTTTATACTCGTAAAATCCCACCTATCCCATTATCTATGGAAAGTGTTGGGTTGAATTTCCCTATCCTTTATTGCTTTATAGCATTTTCCTGGTCATTATTATTGTAACCATTTATATATGAATGAAGGCTTTCCAGCGTGTCACTGAAATATAATCTTCAAAGGTTTTCCACCAGTTGGAGTTGAAGAATGACAAGTTTTTGGTAAAGGTACAAATCTGATTGAATTGACACAGTGCTAACACCAGACCTGAAGATGGCTACAGAACATGCCGTTGAAAGCTCATATTTCTTCTACGCTATCCGATGAAGAACCCGTAAGATTATATTTCACCATATGCCACACTTTTTTTCCTCTACACTTTTTGGCTCATTTACTTTGTCTACTATTTTTTTTAAATAACCAAAATTTGTGACTTAAATTCAAGATATTGATATGAATTTCCTTTAAACTTCATTCTTCAGCTACCAAAATACATTCTCTTTTCATAGTTGTTTTTAACTTTACATGAATTACTTTCATATGTCAGTAACAACGGAGCAGGAAGAAATGTCATGAGGCAATATTAATATGGAACGAAAGATAAAAATACAACCATCGCTGGCCACAGCTGAAGAGAGGAGTACAGCAGTGACAAAAAACACTCTACAACTTGAAAAACACAAGTGTGGCTTCCATGTTATACTTTATACTATATTTTTTATTCTAAATAGGGCTCTTTTTTCTTATGCTAATCTGCTAGCCATCTCTTCTTTGTTTCAAAAATGCATTTTAATTTTTCATTTCTTAACAACAAAATTGCATTATACTTCACTGACAATTTTAAATTTAGTCTGTTGTTATTCTTTTTACTGCTGCACTTAATCATCCCCTTTGTTTTACTTTGGTTTATGTAGTACAAATTATTTTATATCTAATATATACTTTATATTTTATTGACTAACTCCTCTGTATCTTCTCATATTATCCAATCATCATCTTCATTCACCTCTAGTTCCCCAGGTGTGATGAAAGAGCACTCGCCACCTTTGTCTGTCCAGGTATATTTCGCCTTCTTTAACTCTAGACAAGTGTACACCAGTCCAGCAAATCCACAACACATTATTCTGTTGGAATCTTTGCTTTACACTTATTTATTTCCCTGAACTTAATTAGTTACCTTCTTGGTAATGATTTAAATGTGGTAATTATAGGCTTCCTCTCTTTTCTTCGTTTTTTTTTTTTTTGGTTTTACGCCTTGTTGGGGTCATTAGAGGTGGGAAAAGACTGGGACAAGGAAGAGGAAGGGATTCGGCCATGGCCTTTTGAAGAAAGCCTCCCTACATTCGCCTGGAGTGATTTGGGGACACCATGGAAAACCCAAATCTGGATGCCTGGACAGGGATTCAAACTGCCGTCCTCCCGTAGCTTTTATTATAGTCATCTAATTTTTACGTAAGCTATAAGGTGTATCTAGAAAATAACTGGACTAATTTTGCTACTGCAGTAATATTGGTGTCTTGGAGGTGGCAATGCTTAGAAACTGACCTTCAATACACCCTCTACCTAATCTGCCATTTTCGCGACTGTAGTTTCCAGTTCAGCTACAACACTAGTTTAAGTTGGATCTTAGATTTGGTCTGTGTTGGAAAAATGTTTGGTGTAAATGTTTAGCAAGGAGTTAATGTGCAATTCATCACTAAACAATGTGCAATTTATCATTAACAGTAGAAAGTCTGCTGCAGAAAAATTAAGTTTGCTGCAAGAAGTGGATGGCGAAGATTTTTTTTATCATGAACTCTTGTTTTTGAGTGGGTAAAAATATTCAAAGATGGCAGAAAATACATGACAGATGACAACAAAGAAGTCAGTGAAATCAATAAATAAAATTGCTGTCGTAGTATTAGAACTGAAAAAAAAAAAAATATTGACCAACAAAGTGTTAGCCAAATTTTAGAAATGACACATTAAACAACATCAAATCTGACCCTTGTATGTTTAGAAAGGTTAATAACATGTGATGAATTATGTTTTTAGCTATGTATGACTTTTAAACCAAGGTCCAATCCAAGCATTGGAAAAGCCCAAACTCAATGTGCAAAATAAAGTTCAGTTGAGCAAATCAAACTTTAAAGCAACAATGGTCACAATGGGTGTTTTTTTTATTATTATGTCTGTGGGATTGCTTACTTTGATTGGGTGCCTGAAGGGACAAACATAAATCATGCTTACTATATAAAGATTTTTACCACCTTTTATGACTCTAAGGGAAAGACACATAATGTGCAAGAATCAATATTGGAGCCTCCAAAAAGACAATGCATCAGCACATAACTATTTCAATCAAGCCATTTTGAGACAAAACTAAAAATTCCCACCTTGGAATATCCACCTTACTCATCTGACCTTGTTGCATGTGCCCTTTTTTGTTTCACAAAGTGAAGAGAATGTTGAAAGTTAGTCCTTTCTATTTTGTTGACACAGAAAAAAGTGATTGAGGTCATGGTTAATCTGTCAAGAGATGACCTGCGACGCTGCTTCAAACAATGCAAAATTTGTAAACACCAATGTAGGGATCAAGAAAGGCATGTATGTTGATAGGCATTAGGGTTTAAATATTAAAGTTCAAAAATAGAAAAGTTTTACAAATTCCATCTTCCTACTTTCTATAAGAACTTTCTGTCATGAAGTTTTAATCCAGTTTTTAATATCTTGTGCCATTTAGTATTACTGAAAGATTTTTATATATTCAGAAAATCCATTAATGTAGCATCATTGTCCTTAATGTGTCCATCCTATAATTATTTGTAATGTCAGAATTGTTTCTTTCATATTTGTTCTTTTACTGATTCAAAATTTATATCACACTTTTCTTCCTGTTTTTCCACAAACAGTTTGTCAGCCTGCTAACAAATCTGTCATACATCATTATTTTTTAAGTTACTGGAAAGCTATTTAAATCCTGTAACAAAACCTGAGAGCTGAAAGAAGGGATGAAATGCATAAAGTTACTGATGATCTCTTATTCAGTTAGAGATCCATAATTAATGCACTCACTTTCTCAGAAGGTAAACGATTACTACAATTTTGTTTGTTGGGCCCCTGTTTTTAACCATAATAAGTTATTTAAGCCACAGTCTGATGTAATCATGGGTAAAATGTAAACCAAAAACTGGGCAAAAACAAAATTAAACACACATTTCAATGTCTAATTGCAGTAATAATGGAGCAGGAAACCAATAGAAGGATAACTCCATTACTAACCAAAAAGGACAAATGTCAACACAACATGTAAATGAAACATCGAAAAATTCATACATTATTATGTGCATCACCACTCGTGACATCAGCTATTGCAAGTAATGAGTTTACATTAAAACATGAACAGTGACTGAGGAATAAACTGAATAACAAAAACAGATCACAGAAAAAATATGAAGATTTGGCAAAGACAGATAATAATTCCCACCTGTCCAAGTAAGCCACAATCCCATAAGAGTAAACCTACCTTGTATCTATTCCTAATTTGATATGAGATATATTACCACTTACAAAGAATTATTTTTTTCTTTACGTTTATTTATTTCTTGACTGTACAAAATCGTTATCCATTATCAACAAATGCCAACAGATCGACATGTGATATCCTCCAGTTTACACCTGTCATAATACCATACCCTATGTCCAATGCTGTTTTATGATGGTTTTACATTTAATAATTTAGTTTTCACTCTCCCTTTCTTTATCCTGATCCTAAACCCATTTACCTTGACACTAACAATAAGTGATAATTTCATCCACAACACCTTCCTCTTTTTTAATGTGGTAATGTATATGAGCCACACAATTCTGCAAAATAAGTCTTAACATCTGTACCGTAATACAGCACGCCCATAACATATTGAATATATATTTTTCCTAAGGACTAAACATCAAAATGGCCTAAGGGTTAAGGACTTAGACCAGCATTTCTCAACCAGGACCACTAAAATATCAAAAATAATTCTACTGACCATTAAGTTGTATGGGCTTAATTTTTTTACCTATGTGTATATTATAAACACTGGGGACATATTGTCTTGTTCCATTATCGCATGACTTCAAAATCATTTCTTGATTTCCTACAAAAAGTTATGATGTTGAAAGTGAAATAATAATATATATTGAGAAGATTCTTAATATTTACTAACAAAATTAATAATAGTATTATGCCTGCAGACAACCTGCCGCCATTTTAGCAGACCACAGTTAGTACAGGGTCCACAGTTTTAGGATTGCTGACTTAGACCAATTAGATTGAAGCAATTAAATTAAGTAAAATATCTCTTAAATTTTTGAGCAACTTTGCCAGAAAATCTTTCTCCCACGTCCAAGAATGCAGAAGCTGCGAAAACCCCACACAAAACATGCCACTAAGCATGTAGTAGACTGAAACGGTAAAGAAATCTGAAAACATTGTCTAAGAGAGATAGTCCTGGCAGAAACTCAAACTATTCACAAGGCTTTACAGGTGGCGATCCCAGCAGTTTATGTATTAGTAACAAATGCAAGAGGTGTAAGGGTTTGGGAAAGGCTATACATGCCTTTTCAAACCAAATGTCAACCTCTCCTTCACGTGGTGCACCCTGTTTGCACGGACGAGGCTCTGGCGACTGAAAGATTCCTGGTATAAGGAGTCACCCACTGCTTGCCAACCGCCTCCGAAAGGTGGGTAGAAGAGTGGGGAGTGGTTCAGGGCACCCTCTTGCCCTTGGGGTTGGAAACGGCCCCTAAAGGCGGATGAATCACAAATGATCAACGGCATGGGGATGCAGAAGGCAACGGGAAACCACTGCATTAAAGACCCAAAGGGTATCCCGAGGACATGTAATCCTCTCAAATTACATATATGATGATGGCTTCTTCCTGGGTAAAATATTCCGGAGGTAAAATAGTCCCCCAATCGGATCTCCGGGTGGAGACTGCCCGGGGAGGAGTCATCAGAACGGATAGAAACGTTCTACGAGTCGGAGCGTGGAATGTTAGAAGTCTGAATAGGGCAGGTAGGTTAGAAAACTTAAAAAGGGAGATGGAACAACTTAAGTTAGATGTTGTCGGGATTAGTGAGATTAAATGGAAGGACACACAGGATTTCTGGTCTGGGAGACAGAGGATAATTAGCACACAAGCTGTCAATGGAGTCACTGGTGTAGGATTTGTAATGAACAAGAAAGCAGGGAAACGGGTGAGTTAATATGAACAGTTTAGTGACAGGATTATCTTGATGAGGTTAGAAACTATGCCCGTCCCAACCACATTAGTACAAGTGTATATGGCAACGTCACAGGAAGATGATGAAGAAATAGAAAAAACATACGCTCAAATTGAAGAATTAATCCAATATGATGAAGGGGGAGGAAAATCTAAAAATCATGGGTGATTGGAATGCATTGGTGGGAGAAGGAACAGAGGGGAATACTGTAGGAAGTTTTGGTCTAGGAGAAAGAAATGAGCGAGGAAGCAGGTTGCTAGAATTTTGTGAAAGATATAAGCTAGTAGTGGCATACACACTATTTAAGAACCATGCAAGAAGAATATACACCTGGAAACATCCTGGGGATACATTCAAATATCAGCTAGATTATATCATGGTCAAACAGCGATTCAGGAATCAAGTTCTAGACTGTAAAGCATACCCAGGAGCAGACATAGACTCTGACCATAATTTGATAATAATGAAGTGCAGGCTGAAATTTAAGCGAATAAGGAAGCAGTATAAACAGAACAGACTGGAAGTGAATAAACTGAAACAATCTAGCACAAGAGAAAAATTTTCAGTAATGGTAGACTTAGGTCTAAGAAGTAACTCTGAAAGGAGTTCAACCAAGGATGAATGGAATGCATTAAAGACCGAAATAATGGAAGCTAGTAAAGAAACATTAGGCTTTAGGGAACAAGCTGCTTGAAAACCTTGAATCACAGAAGGAATTTTGGAGCTGATGGATCAGAGGAGAAGGTACAAAAATGCTCAGGATGAAACGAAGAGAGCAATACAGGCAATTTAGAAAACAAATAAATAGGAAATGAAAAATAGCAAAAGAAAAATGGCTACAAGAAAAATGTGAAGAAGAAGAAAAGGAAATGGTTGTCGGTAAAGTAGATGTTGCATATAGAAAGATCAAACAGAATTTTGGAGAAATGAAGAAAAGAGGTATGAACATTAAAGCTGCCAATGGGAAATCTCTTTTAAGCTCAAAAGATAGAGCTAACCGTTCGAAAGAATACATTGAGAAACTGCATGTTGGGGACGACTTGAACAATAGTGTAATGTAAAAGGAAGGCAATGTCGACACTGATGACTTAGCAGATCTTGTTTTGAGGACAGAATTTAATAAAGTTCTGAATGACTTGAAAGCAAATAAGGCAGTTGGAATTGATGAGATCCCTGCAGAACTTCTTAAATACCTAGGAGAGGAAGGAATCGAAAGATTATTCGAGACGATATCAAAAAGTTATGAAACAGGAGAAATTCCAACTGATTTTAATAAACATATCATCTCCACACTTCCAAAGAAAGCACAAGCCGACAAATGTGAGAATTATCGCACCATTAGTCTAACATCACATGCTTCAAAATTATTAACCAGAATAATATACAGAAGGATGGAAAGGGTAGTAGAAGAGATAGTAGGTGAAGATCAGTTTGGGTTTAGGAAAAATCGCGGTACAAGGGAAGCAATTCTGTCTTTAAGATTAATACTTGAAGGGCGGATCAAGAAAAACAAAGATACTTTTATGGCATTTGTTGATTTAGAAAAAGCTTTTGATAATGTTAGGTGGGACAAGATGTTCAAAATTTTAAAGAAGTCAGGTGTAAAGTATCGAGATAGAAGAATACTCTATAAACTATATAAGAATCAGGTGGCTATAATAAAAGTAGAGAATCACGAGAGACATGCATCAGTTAGAAATGGTGTGAGACAAGGCTGTAGTTTTTCCCCATTAATATTCAACTTGTATGTAGAAGAAGCAATGAAGAAAGTCAAAGAAAAATTTTCATGTGGTATAAGTTTTCATGGAGAAAAAAACAGTATGCTACGATTTGATGACAACATTGTCTTGTTAGCAGAGAGGGCTGAGGATATTGAGAAGTTACTGAATGGCATGAACAAAATACTGAAGGAAGATTTTGGACTGAATATAAATCAAAGCAAGACAAAAGTGATGAAATGTAGCAGAAATGATACCAATACTAGTGGATTAAATATAAAAATAGGATCGGATGCAATAGGAGAAGTAAGAGAATTCTGTTACTTGGGAAGTAAAATTACAACTGATGGCCGAAGCAGGAATGATCTCAAAAGCAGAATAGCACTACCAAAAAGAGCCTTCATGAAAAAGAGAAACCTTTTAGTTTCAAATATTGATCTAGGAATTAGAAAGAACTTTTTAAAACTCTTTGTGTGGAGCACAGCACTTTATGGTAGCGAAACATGGACTTTAGGAATACCAGAAATAAAGAAAATTGAAGCATTTGAAATGTGGTGCTACAGAAGAATGCTGAAAATTAAGTGGACAGACAAAGTAAGAAATGAACGAGTTTTGGAAATGATGGGTGAGAAAAGAAGTTTGTTAAAGAAGCTTACAGAAAGAAGAGACAGGCTGGTAGGTCATATTTTGAGACATGCAGGATTGGTTAATTTGTTAGTGGAGGGAACAGTCGAAAGTAAGAACTGTAGAGGAGGACAGAGATTAGAATATATGAAACAGATAATTGAGGACGTGGGTTGTAAGGGGTATGCAGAAATGAAGAGATTAGCACAGGATAGGAAGGGATGGAGGATTGCATCAAACCAGTCGAAAGACTGACAACAGCAAAAAAAAAAAAAAAAAAAAAAAAATGCAAGGATTTATGTAATGAACTCGTAAAGTGATATGCTAAATGGATTCAATAGACAGAGGCCATGTGTGGAAAGTAAAAATGAAAATAAATATACAGTAAACTTAATAACCAGGCATAGATTATCTAGGAACTAAGGATAGTGCATAGAATATCATTAAACTTAAAAAGTGTGGAGGCAATGACATTCATTATCTGTGAGCTCAAGATATCAAGTGGACAAATATTTGAATAATGTCACTGTTATTGATGGTAATTTTTAATACTTAGCTTCTTTATACATACAAGGACTGATCAAAAAATAATGGGAATTTTTGTTTTTCTTTAAGAATATTTATTTATTAATCAAGAACAATTTTGTTCCCTTCAAAATAATCCTCGTGTAAAATATACTTGTGCCAGTGCTTTTTCCAAACTTAGAAGCACTTCTCAAATTCACTAATTTGGTATAGCATTCAGCTCCCTCAGTGATTCTCTTTTATCTTGTGAATGGTGACTAAATGCCGTTCTTTAAAGTTCTCTTCAGCCCCGGGAATAAAAAAAATTCACAGGGGGCCATGACATACAAATACGATGGCTGGGGAAAAACAACAGGACAACAGATTTGTTTGATTGTTTATTTATTTTTTTACCAAAAAACCACAGATGACCAATGAGGTGTGAGGGGAAGCATTATCATAATACAATTTACATTTGTGATTCTGCCAAAATTCTGGGAATTTTCGATGGATTGCTTGAAGCAAATGGCACATAACATCCAGGTAGTATTCCTTACTAACAGTGTGACTGTTGGTTGGGAACTCATGATGCACAGCACCATTGAAATCAAATAAAACAGTGAGGAGAACTATACTTACTTGATCGAATGGGATTCATTGCAACACAGGAGGAGGATGAGGAGGGTCATGGGAGTGTACAGGGCATATACTGGTGATGAGGCATGGAAAGATATTTCAATAGGTATGAAAAGTAGTGCATGGAAGGGAAAAGATGACCTTGACCACAAGCTGGCACTCGATTTCAGGCACAAGGGTGTGGGAAGATTCTCTTTTTTAGGTAAGGGTGTCAGGGATTGGAATGAGTTACCAAGAGAAATGATGAATAATTTACCGAAAACTTTGAAGGAATTTAAAGATAAAATTTGTAGAGGGCAAATGTAGGTGGGTGCAGGATAGGGGGAAGATGGGTGTGTAGGCAAATTGCCACTGGAGCCTGTGCTCCATTGCAATTAAAAATTAAATTAAAATTAAACTTATCAACCTTTTTTTGACCAACAGCAGTTATGAAACATCTACATTGTTAAGTGTACCCAAAAATTTGATCAATGTCATTCAAAGTTTATATTTGAAAACAAAAATCTAAACGTGCATCTGTAATACTGCAGTTAATTGTCAATTTATTAATATAATAAACTACCCTGTTCCAAAAATAAAATTTATTAAGAAAATTTTTTAACTAGTGAGCAAAATAAATCTCTTTTGTAAAAAAATAATAATAATAACTATTTACCAAATAAAGAAAAACAATAAGCATGTAAATATTAGAAATAAATAAATAAAAAGAAGGATACAGTATGTATACTGAAGAAGCTCAAGTTGACATCTTATGCCGGCCGTTTGCCTACTGATCGAGAAATTTGGAAACAAAAGCAACAACTAAGGTTCAATTTTGTTTTGAACTAGGATAAATAAAAAGGCTTGAGAGTCAGTAAAACTGGTAACAGTATACTGTCAAAATTAAAAACTGAAAAGCCATTTGCATACAGTACCTGTTTCTTTGAGAATTTCTTCTCGCACTTTTATTTTCACTTGCATCCAGTGCTGACTGTTTTTCAAAGGGTTGGTCTCTACTGTTGTTAACAGCTTGATTCTGAACAAAAAATATGATAGGTGTTTGTAAATTTAACAGTCTTTCTCTCTCTGAATGGTTTAATGTTGATATTTCTTTTTGATGAAAATTGTTTGATGTTTGCTGTGAGGCAATGTATTGTAAAGATATGTTTGATAGGACTGATTCAAGATTTTCTCGGGCTGCAGTGACTGTAAATGGCACATTACCATTTGCCACTTGGCGTATAGTATTACAACTATACTGATTCCCATTACACATATCCTTTAAAGCTCTTAATGGACTAGATGTTTGTAAAGAGTTAGTATCCACACAAAATACATTATTGTCTTTGGATGCAGACGGTAAAATATTACCATCACTTATTTTCACATTGTTTTTTGCAACAAGATTAGTTGTTTGGTTTCCAAATGCAGTGGCTCTATTTGAGGGTATTTTGGAAACTGTTTCAACAAAAGGACCGGCAGAAATACACACTACATCTTCATCATCTGTTTCGTTTGAGTGACTTAGTTGTTCTGTGCAAATTGTGGATACATTAGCATCTGAAATAGCTCTTGATGAAGGTGATGTAACTATTCTGCTGGAAAGTTGTACAGTATCAGTATTTAGATTATCACAGCTGATTACCTTAGGTGAAAGAGCATTTAATGCAGGTGCTGCAACTTTTTGGTTAGTAGCTTGAGCACAACTAGCATTCAGACTTACACAGCTTACAACCATAGGCAAACTCTCTGAACTTGAATGATTAGTAGAATCTAAGACTGCTAAACAATTCCCAGAAGTGCTTCTATTGACATCGTTACTGTTATCGTCATTTGACGTGTCATCCAATCTAAATTTCTCATTTGAAATTTCTTTGGAAAAATTAGCTGTCTGTTGTAAACTATGAGAACCTGATATGACATGCTGTTCACAAGTAGGATTATGGTTTTTCAATGCTTCTGAATCAGCATCTCCTCTCTTTTCTGATACACAATTTTCCAATAGAGCAGTCTTATTAATTTCTCCAATTTGAAAATTTGCCATTCCTGTGTCTGCACAGTTGTTATTGCTTACTTGCTGAGAAACATCAGAAACAAGTTTGCTTTCACTTAATACTTCTGGTGCTGAGGATTTATTATCTTGATTAAGTAATGTCACTTTACTTTGTTCATTCATAACCGAGGGAAAACTTTCATTTACTATGCAAGGGGGATGGCTATGATCAGATTTCCCATCTAAATCTTTCTCGCAACTCAAAAATGTTGATTCACTTTGGTTTAGCTTGTCTATGCAAAGAGTTCCCATAATGACTGAGGTGGGAGGCACAGCAGCTAATGAGTCAGTTACCATATTCTGGATCTGCAAAACAAAAGCAGGATAGAAATCACTTCAATGTGAATTATCTGTGACATATCCTATTCTCTACACAACTTACATACAGCACATGTCAAATGATATATTCCTATACTAACTGATTTTTTTATTTAAGAAAATAAGGAAAGATAGGGAAATTCAGCTAGAAGATGGTGACTGGGAATAATGAACACAAAAAAAGATTACATATAACACAATATTTCAGTGTTTAACCTTATTCTTAACTTAACGAGGTATTCTTAACTCAATGAGGTTATTCTTAACTTAACGAGGTTATTCTTAACTTAAAAAACATGGCTGGGGTAGCTGGGTTGGTGGTGGAGAGGGACAAGAAAGTATTGAATCAATCATTCTGGAGAAATACTATCACTGGAAGTGGGAGAACATCTATACAGAATTATCAATTCAGTACTTTCTTGCCTCTCTCAACTACCACCCTATCCTTGCTAACTGGGTCCTATATTCACTAACCAGGCACTTGTGTAATCACATCTGACCTCATTAAGTATCTCATCTACTTGCAAGAATAAGGTTCAACCGCAAAATATTGCATTGTACTTCTTTTGTTCATCATTTTCAGCTGCTGTAATCTACAGTAAGTGCTGGGTTGGATTTCTCTATGCTACCTTATTTTTATTACCTTAAAGCATTTTCCTGCCAATTATTGTTGTTAAAAAAAAATAGGTACAGTGCTGAGAGAATTGAGGACAAGAGAGTGAAAAGAATTTACTTTCATCTCTTTATGGAACCATCACAGCATTCACCAGGAGTGATTTCAGAAGACCATGGTTCTGAAATCTGGATGGCTTGACCAGTGATCTGACTCTAATCCTCCCATTAACTTTGCATATCCGGATTTCCTAGTATGCTAATTTCTACAAATATCAGAACGCTTCTTCCCTGATATTTTTCCCAATATTTCTGATGACATTCCCCATATGAGTCATCAAGTCAGATGGTTAATATAACAACCTTTTTAAAATCCTTGATAACTTCTTGCCACAATTTAATTTACTTGCATAATGACAGAAATTTCAAATTGTAAAATTCATATTTCCACCTCCAGTTGTAGTATTATCCATTAATACAATTTTAGCTTGCCTCATTGCTGCTATTAATTCCTCATTTAACTGTTTAATGTTTCCCCCACTGCCTTGCAGTTTCATTACTGTATTGTGTTGCTCTCATCAACCTCTTCACCTTACTCATTTTCCCATTATAACATATAGATTCTTTTCCCATTCTTAGTATATCCTGAAATGTTCCAAATGTATATCCACTGATCTTTTGTTCTACAGAAAGTTTCCTTGGAATATATCTCCAGTTCTGGAATATATGCTTTCTCAGAGCTATACTTAAAACAACCTTCTTTTCTTACCACTGGATTACAGAACCCATCAATTAGGACTTTCCCCTCTGGTCACTAAATGTAAAAAAAATTTCTCCCCATGGGTCTGATCTTGTTCATTCATCAATATCTTTATTTTATGTCACCACAACTCTACTTTCAGTAACTCGTGTGTTTCATCTGTGAATACCAGTGTGCTGAATAACCCTCTGCTAACTGCTCCCCTACCTCTGCATTAAACTGCATAACCCTTGGAAACAACTTTATTACCCACACTTTTTCCTTTAACCAAGACTCTGTCCCCATAACTACCTATAATTTGTGCATCTCCTGTTACTGAACTTGAATAGTGTATTAATTATACTCTTCACTTCACTCGAAATGTGTGCTCTTCGAAGAGCACTCAGTTTGCTAGAAACGTGTGTTCTTTGAAGATCATAAACTGATTCTTTACTAACAGTAGGACGAACTGTCCTACACATGTCTGTCACATTCTGTCATCACTTGAAAGGCTTTTTTTCCACCATGTTACTGTTCTGTAAGACAATGCAGATTCTTCAAAAAGACTCGAACATCTAGGTGACACTTTCATACTATATGGCCTCTGATACATTCAATCTTTATCCAACATTATTGTTCTTGTTTCGAAAATATCGCGAGACCGTCAGCTAACATGAGGCTCCATTACTCTCATCATTGTGCATGCAAGTGATGCGGGAAAGAAGAGTCCATTTGCTTCAAGGTAAGGCAAGTACTATTTAATTATATGTGGTACAAGTGACACAATTTGGTTCCATTGCAAGGTGTCTCTATAGCAGTATTCTAACCCTCATATTATCACAACAGATCTTTGTTAACTTCACACTCAACAAGAAGCAATGAAATGAGATTTATTACATGCAGCTAGCAGGATGATGCACTAAATTAAGAATGCTAGGCTAGTTGAAAAGTGGTGAGGTAAACCATTCAAAAGTATAGTACCTCTTGAACAACCTATTACAGTATACAGCACTTCTACTTTGATGGTCATATTTTCCTGTGGTACCAAAAAATTAATTTTACAACTAAGTGAACAGATCTTAGGGATAAAATAGGTAAAAAAGAGTAACTTCAAATATCCATACAAGGGAGGCCAGAATTGAAAACACTACAATATTGAAGTTATATTTTTTTTATATGGAAAAAAGACAGCTACAGCCATGATGCATTCTGCTCCTATAGAGAATGAGCAATTGTTATACTCATGGCTTGAGGTGAAGCAGAGCACAGCCAACCTTTTCTGCAAGTGTTCTCCATAACAAAAATGGAGGATCTTAGTTGCTTGTTAAGATAAGAGTTTAGCATCAAGTGCTCTGTGATTCAGTCATCATAAGCCCTGATTCAGTATCTCCAATAGTGGTACAGAAATATTCTTTTCAAATACACAAAGGATTAACACTCATACTTTATCTGAAGAAGTGGAAAGGTGATGAAGTATCACCATTAAATTTATTTTTATCCTTGATAATTTGTTAACTGCAACATATATTTCTGCTCTCTAATGAAACAGTGACAGTTATCACTCCACCAGGGAACTGTTACTATTGATGTGTTCAGGATGAATATAGGTGAAATTATTCACTTTGTCAAGAATGTCACCAAGCTGTTCAAATACACCTATTGCATTATCAATTTGCATTGCTGATGTTCCATTTTCAAGAGATTTTTTCAGGCCTCATTGTAAATCGAGTGTGCCAAAGTGGGAAATTAATCATTCCTATGGAGGTCGCAATCCACATCCAGCTGGACATAGTCTGGGAGGTACGGACAGATCTCAAAAGGTCAATGGCAAATAATGTACCTGTTCAATGAGATGCATCATTTGGCATGTCGAGAGATTTACTTGGCAATAAATAACTAGATTGAACAGTCGGCCCAACTGAATATCAGAATCTTACCAATGGGCCCTGCCACTGTAAGATGAAAGAAAGTAAGGAGTGGACAGTGTTTTTAACAACCATAGCCACTCCATCCTTCGTTATACCATCAAATCAGATTATATCTTCTAAGCATTGTGCTGTTCCAGTTTGAAGCTAAGCTAACAGCTAATAGAGATTGGATTAGATTGTGCTAAAAGGTGTGTGTCCTTTACATGAATTTGAGAACCATTTAAGTTCCACTGTTTGATTTTTCCTCCTTCAGTTCAGGTCCGTCTTCTGTCAGTTATGTCTAGATATTATATTTATCTATCACCACTGAACAATCTCTACATAAGAAAAGCAGTCGATACCTCTAATAAATAAATCCTTGAACTTCTGGCTGCATCACTGCCAGATGTAAAAAAACACTCCATAAACACAAAAAAAAACAATTTTTCTGTCTATGCCCTAACTGATAGAGAAAAAAACACGTGGTTGAGCTCACACAAGTATCTGCAGTCAACACAGCTACATGGGTAGTTTGAGGAGTGCTTTTTGCCATTCTCCTCCCCTCTTCAACTTTTATGAATGATGGGTTTTCATGTTATTAGATGCTCAAATCTTTGATTCCCAAAGTAAAACACAACATCTGCAACTCGTGGATGAAGTAAAAGAAAAGTCTCCAAATCTATGATAGTACGATTAATATGGATAGATAAAAAAATATTAACATAAACTAACACAAATTTTTTCTTCTTTCATATGTAGAGGATAAATGTGTCCATTACCGTGTATGCACAGCACATAAGCAATTAATTTTTGTAATACAATAGGAGTCATTCTAAATCAATACTGCATTTTGATTGTGGCAACAGTACTTCATTTTCAATTCGAACAAATGTGCTAAGTAAATTTATGCTAATTTATTTAAAAATTATAATAATAAAAGAAATAAGCTTTTAGGCAATCAAAATGAGGGACAAAGGAGAAAGTAAACCCATCACTCACCATAGACGAAGACAGTAGGGCAACGACGAACACACAAGACCTTATACGATTACCATACTCAGAAATTGTGAAATGTATTCACTGCTACCCTCCTGCCTCTATCTCTGATAATGGGTTCACTTTTATCATCCATCCCTGTTTTCAAAAAAAAAAAAAAAAAATATTACGATTTACAGGACAATTAACAATTTCACTTAAAACAAATTAAAAGTTTAAACAATGGATAGTTGCCCTGCAACAAAGAAAAGTACATCAGCAGGAAAAATCTATAGAGAACGCTTGGTCTGATGATAAACAAATTTTATGGATTCATTATGTTTCAGGAATCAGCGGAAAAACTTGAGATATAACATTAACTTATATTGTCATAACAATTAACCTGTATGCAAATCACGGTGTTTGGAATAATCTGAAAGAATACCTTGACTGTTCAACAATTTTGATCTTAAATTCAAAAGCCATTTCTTTGCTAATGTTTTATAACAACTATAACTAGTTTTAAAGATGTTGTGGAAAGTCCGTGCATGCGTATGTGGTGCTGGAATTGAAGCTTCTATAGATTATATGTTTTGAGGTAAAGAGAAAACAGCTGGATTCCCCCCCCCCCCCCAAACTGAATAATGAACACTGTCATTTGAAACCAAGGAAATACTGAGCAACAATTCTCGTTTACAGGACTTTTCGACATCTGGTATGGGAGTAAAAGCTGTTGGCATGCTATTTAAGATCAGAACCACTTACCCAAGTTAGTGGCATAATAGCAAGGGAGAAAATGATACATTATCACAAGTATGGTGGTTTTGCTAATTATGAAACAACTGACTTTTTGTTCTTCCTACCAGGTATTACATCTAGAAGTTTCTTAGATAAATGAGTTCTTCATGACAGAGCTATCAATTCTAACAAGTGATGATTCTTGACTGGAATGGTTAAAATAAAAATATGTAAGGTTTGCTTTGGTGTAGAGCAACAAAACCATGAACAATTTTAACTTACTTAAAGATATTCCCAACTACAGTTCATACGCCATTACCACTTGGTTAACCGTCAATCCATTACAGTAGCATAAACACCAGATGATTTTAATTTTTTTTAAGTGTGTTTTCTACAAACTTCATCTCTTAAGATGAACCAGCATTGATAATCAATTAAAAAGTAAAACAGTATAAATGGAAATGACACTCTTATGTGCATTGACATCTCAGTGACTACATGAGTTAATAAACAGCATAGTATTGCATCTACATTGATATATTCTCAAGACAGCACCTAAACAAGTCAGCTGACAAACTAACAGTAACAACTATTTCTTGTAAAATAAAATTGTAACTATATTTGGATTCATCTAGAATAGGGTTCCCAAATTTTTCTTACAATACCCCCATTCTGTCAAAAGAGAAGTTACCACACCCCTCCCTACTCCTGACAAAATTTTACTATTTGTAAGGTAAACACTTACTTCTCTGTACTAACAATGATGTCTCGGAGTAAATTCACCAAGTGTGTGATGCTAGAATAAAGGTTTTAGGTCCAAGAGGTGGTGAAGGAGGCAGAGACCTTCTGACAGTGTATAGCTAGGGTATTTTCCACAAGGGTGGCAAAGCTACCTCACACATCATGCCCCCCTCCTCCCTCACTAGATGGGGTGCACCCCCAAATTTGCAAACCTATAATCTACAAAGATGTGGTTTTAACTTCATAAATACCAAAGTATGTCAAGTGAATTCAAACATAAACTAAAGATACAACGCTAGCTGTTTTATACTTTGAAATAAGTTAAAAAACAGCACAATACATACTTAATTTTACTAAAATTGTAATTATAGCTCAATTTAGATATTTTTAAATATAACAACAGGCAAAAATAAATCAATATACTTACATAATTGTTGGGGATGGAAAATATACCCTAGGGCAATTTCCCTACTCACCTACTATCATTTTTCATGAATTTTTCACCATAAATTCTTTTAGTGCAATTTCTTCTTTTGTTTTCAGTTTCCCTTGGAATTTATTCGAGTGTGTTCTTAATTCTTCTATCAAAATCCATCCAGGCCTAGCATTCCCTTCCTCAGCATTTATCTTAATGCAGCCTCTTTATCACTTAAGTCCCTGACTGTGTTCTGCAGTAATTTCCACAACATACCTTGCTGCCCTTGCTCCCATATGACATCCTTAATGTGGGACCCATGCTATCCCACCAAACTAAAACACTGGTCTGACATAGGTTTTATACCTCCTATTTTCTGATTTCCCATGTTCAACCCACCATCATCTCCTCTAGTAAATGCAGGATTCTGGAACCTCTCCAACCATCTACCCAATTTGTTTTGTCCAAGTAAGTTTATTATCAAATTTTAGGTTGTGATATTTCCTTGTTAAGTCTTCTATAAGCAATCATTCCTTGGACAATACAGTTCAAATCATCACCTAGCCATTCTCGTCAAACTGTTCTGGACTCAGTTTAATTGTCTTCCAGTAGTCTTCCTATACTAAGAATTAGGGCACCATTCCCTATCCAACAACTAATATTTCAGTTTTTAATAACCATGATATGAACAAGCATTTGAAATATAATACTGTTTACTCCTAGCACAAACAATTAATACATTCAGTGTGTTGTAATTTTCAAATAAAGTATTGCAGTCATAAAGTGTGCTGATTCTACAGCAATAAATAAGTACAACTTAACATTAGTTACAAATAACATTTTAAATACATTCACTTACAGGCTTCTTGCTGTGTGATACTGAAAAATCCTCTTCATTTTTTTCTTCACTAGGCCTACATGTTCTCTCTTGTGGACAAGGGTTAACGGTGTTATATGCAGCATGACACCTCTCATAAAATGCAGAAAATGACTCGATTTCATATATACATACAGAGCAGACTTCGTTTTCTGCATCTTCTTTACTCCACTGAAAAATTTCAAGATGCAAAAAATAAGTAATTGTAATGCAATGCATAGCCAAGACCCTAAAACTTTAATTTTCTGAGAATAAATTAACTTTATTATAGCAGACACTTGAAATAGGACAGAGAAAAAAAACAAAAAATACAATTCTCCCAGTTTACCTTAATTCATATGTAACAAGCAACCATTAAACTGGATGGTGTGCTGTTAGGTCAGATCAGACGTGTGAAAACGTTAGAAGAATATGAAAAATGATGGAAAATTGGAATGTGAGATTCTTTTCAGTAAGAAATTTACAATTCACACACACCAAGTTCATTAGACTGGGAGAGAAATTGGCCATGGCCTATATGAAGGAACTATACATTGGAAATTCAAAATCTTGATGGTCAGAGTGGAAACTGAATATACACCATCCTGGACACAAGGCTTCAGTATTACCATTTATCTACAAGATTTGATGAATGTGAGGTTAAATCCTGACTTGCCTCATTGGAATAAAGATGTTGAGACCAAAATAACCTATAGTCAAAATCACTGCGTACTTTTTCCTATTTGACAATAGTACATGAAATAAATATACCATTTACTTAAATCTGGCTCAATGCAAAAAGCACTAAAGAAGAGAAACTGAGTATTTCTGTGGCAACTATCAAATGAATGGAGGATAGGTTTGTTTTGTATAAGGCTGCGACATTGAACCTCTTTTTTGTACAAAATTAATGTTGATGGACTCTCGTCCCCTTGTAAAGCTTAGAGTCACAAATATTTGGAAGCAAGAGCTTATAATAATGATAATAAAAATAATTAGGTGACATTGTAATGACCTGGAGACAGGATTTCTATTGGCTGCACATTCTGCCCCTGTCGTAGCGGCCTTAACCTAACCGATCAATCCTACGGGGTACAGGGTACCTACAGTTTAACATGGAATCTGAACCACGGAAGCTTTCTGGCCTACTTCACATTACACAGCAAGCTGTGCCAGAGGTGAAGATCAGTTTAAGCGCCTTTGAAAATCCCCACCAAGACAGGGATTCGAACCGGGGACCTTTCAATCTCCTGTCAGATGTGTTAACCACTGAGCCAACAGGCTGCTCACCATGTAGATGATACTGATGTCTATAGTAATACTGGTTCATGTGGTAATTAGGTAATTCAGATTTATTTATTTTGTGGCGGGGAAGGGAGGGAGGGGGGGGCAGATCTTTGACTGTTAATGTGTTATGTAGGAAAGCCAATGGACAATATGGATCAAAGGCTACCAATGAACTGGTAGTGATCTGACATGCCACAAGTATGAGATAAATAAACAACTCCTTGCAGAATGACCACAATAGTTAAAAATAAACACCATTGGTCTTGGAATTTAGTAAGAAAAGTAACTTAAATGGTATTTGATGCTCATTAACATCATTAGATCCACAAAACTTCTCTATAGTAAAAAGGAGATAGAGAAAGAAGTAAATCAGCTTTGGAGTATCTGATAAAATTTGCCCAAATGGTTCTGGAAAAGTGATATGTGGATCGTCTCAACAGGAAATCAATATGAAAGGGGAAGATGAATCTCTTTCAGAGAAGGTGTCACATTTGCTTAAAACAGTATAGATGGATTGGAGGCTTGTAAGAAGATGGCTTTCATTTAGTCATAGGTGATGTGATGTAAAGAGGAAATGTGAAACAGCATACATTATCTCTTTATTCATAAGGTAATGCTGGTTAATAGGACTGATTAATTGGAGTAGTGACCTGGTGTAGATACACCTAGGCTATGTTGGATGTACAAGATGTAGAAAAGAGAAGGTATAATTTTCAGGCATCTCCGAACCTGAAAAACCTGCTTATAACGATTTTTTATTTTCTTACATGTCGCACGCATTATGAATCCCTGAATGAGAGAGGATAATGAACAATTACAAAAAAAATCTAGACATTATATTTGCTGGCTATGCCAATAGGGAAAAAAGCTAAATGCCAAAAATATTTGTAATATTAGGAACACAGATAGAAAAATGAAGTTTTTGAATGATTGTAAGGTATAGGGAAAACAGCAACAAGTGTAAATATCTTGTAATACTGTAAACAATGAAATAATAGGTGCTAAGTAGCGAAAAGGAATTATAAAATAAGATGTTTGTGGGACGTGAACACAAATAACAGATGAAAACACATACTATGATAATTTTCGGATTTTAGCCGAGTACATTGTGGAGAATTTCAGTTTTGGCAGAAGTTAAGGTAGAAGGAGGCTATAAAGACATACATCTCTTGGAGAGTATGATGAGCGAATGTATTAGGGAAGTGAAGATACAAAACCTTCACAAAGTATGGTGGGTACTATGAAACCCATGATATTGGTAATAAATACAAAAGATGGAGGGGGTGGAAAGGAGAGCAGCTAGGTTTATTTGCAGAGATTGCTGTAAAACACAATTAGTAACTCATATTGTGGATTGGGCATTATTGAAAGAAATGAGAAATGTATACACTTTATCATTATTCTTGGCCGCCGCTGAAAAATTCTATCACTCGTATCTTGCACAATCCTACATCAATGTCATCCTAAGAAACAGTAATGCAATACTGGCTCGTCAGTATTGCGTTACTGTTTCCTGGGATGACATTGATGTAAGATTGTGCAAGATAAGAGTGATAGAATTTTTCAGCGGCGGCCAAGAATAATGATAAAGTGCGTACATGTGTGCAGGGTACACACTGGTGATGAGGCCTGGATAGATATTGAGAAGAGAATTAGGAATAGTAGGCACAAGTGAAGGACCATAAACTCCCAATTGATTTCAGATATAAAGGAGAGAGAAAATTTTCATTTGTAGGTACAAGAGAGTAGAACAATTTAAATCAAACTGTGAAATAATTTAAAGTGAGAATTTGTGTAATGCAAATGTAGGCATGTACAGAAAAGGTTCGTCACAATTAATAATTTTAAATAATTATGAGTAATCATTATTTATATTTTCCTCTATTCAAATGAGTGATTATCCATTGTTATAACACTAGTAATAGCTGTGAGTGAGAGATTCACTCATTAAGTAACATCAGTTACTTTTAATCTTTTATTGCGTCCATGGAACAAGATATCTCTCAGTCTTCAACATAAGAAACTTCTTTGTCTTTAAAATGTCTCAGAAAATGCAAAAACATTACACTTAAACCGATTCTCTCTCTTCTCAGTTCTTTAGTCAACACAATAATCTTTTGCCCCATCCCATTTGTATTTTCTATTCCCTCATCTCCCATATTGTGTAAAGTAGCACATTTAGTCACCATTTAGACATGGGTTGATAAATCCATGAATAATAATGCCCCAGATGTGAATTATTTTCTTTTAATGTGAATCCAACTTTCAACTGTTACACACAGTAACCCAAAAAAAAATTTTACCAGCACAAATTTTCTTCTTCATAACATAGACATTAGTCTGGTTCCATGACATTATTAACAATTCTATACTTTTACGGTGGTACCAGAGGTGGTAAAGCTTGGCAACAGCATGTGGACATACCTGGACAGCGTTTGGTTGTTTATGGTACCATATAGTTTTGAGTGATCATTGTCCCTCATCCAGCTAATCGGGACAGGGAAGCTGACATTTCAAGGTAAACATAGAGACTATGTGCCTAATCCCCCATTCAAGTCAGAACAGGTCATTATAATAATTGTGTCACTTCATGTCACAATACCTCAGGTATATCTAGAAGATTTATCTATTTTCTTATCTAAAGCTTATAACTTGTCCTTCTTGAAACTAACGATGGTTACAACTACACACATAAGACATCTGGATGAACTGCAGCATGTCAGTGCTGCTTGGAAAGACTTAGAAGCAAGTTTCTGAGACAAAATGAGCTACATCCAATGATCTTAATTTAATTATTCTCACTATAGTGCTTATAGTAATACTGTTGCTGATTGCCTAATATGAAATTGTATATACTGGAGGCAAGCTGCAAGCAAGGTGGACCACTAGGTATTGTTAGAACCTAGGGCAAGATACAATGGAACAAAACTGTGAGTCATCTCAATCTGTCAATGCTAACATTAGCTCCCACACCAGTGACACCATGGAGCAAGGGCATCTAACTGATACTATTTCTCCTGTTTTAGTTGTTTAGTACCTGTAAAGACATTTTTCCTTTGTTGCTCACTTTGTAAAGTCTTTTATTTATGCAGTACTTTGTAAAGACATTTTTATTTTTTTGCACGCTTTGTAAAGCATTTGACCAGATAAAAATTTTGATAGAACTTTGCAAGATCATAACTATCGAGTCACAGCATCAAAAAATAATTCATTCTTCCATACCTTGTTGTGAAACAGGTTTAAATATTGAATTGAACAATTAATTGTGATGGGGCACATCTAATTACTTCTTTCTAATTATTTTGTTTTATTACTATCTTTTACACTTTGATGGTTGAAATTTCTCACCACTCCCGCAAATCTACCTTTATGATTTACGAATTTTAAATTCCTGCAGCATTTTTTGTAAATTATTCAGCACTTCTCTTGGTAATATATTCCAATCCCTGACACCCCTACCAACAAAAGAAAATCTTACCACTTTCTTATGCATGAAATCAAGTGCCATACTGTGACCACCTTCCTTGCACTGCTCCTAATTCGTCAACCAATATCCTTCCATTCCCATCACCAACATATGCCTTTTATACTTGCAGCACTCTCATTCCATCTTCAAATTACTCCCAATCCAGCTCCTCTATCATATCAGTTACTGACTGGGTCCAGCAGTAATTTCCACAAAACAAATCTAGCTGCTCTCTTTTGCACAAATAATTTCTGCTTGCTAACTACTAAATGTTTTCGAAAAGTCGAGTTGCTGAATGCCATCTAGTTCTTCCAAAATTAGTGTGCAGTTATTGGGGCATCTCATGTCATCACAACTAAAGATCCAATGGGAAAAATGTGTCAAAGTTTCATAATTTTCATAATTTTACATAAAATCAGACTAGCACACAGTTTTTACTGACAGCCAAAAGAAAGCATTAGAATCTCTCTCTTTTATGGACTTACACATTTTATCTATTGGCTCTTCAACTGTTAGAACAAGTCCACTACGATTTCTATATATAAAGACCCTTGCCTGAACTGCTTGTTAGGGTGAGCTACGATGTTTAAAGGATGATTTACTACAGTTTAAAATGATTTATGTGGATAATTTTGTGTTTCAGTATCTTTAGTTTTCATTGCTAAGCAGTTTGTAATGATTGTAAATGATTATATATTAATTCTGATTGTTTTTAATATGTTTTCAATTGTTTAAGTATTGTTAATGTTTGAGAAATATCTGTCGGAAGCCTTTGTAGTGTTCTAGAACTTTCAATGGAGCTATTATAAAGTGACCGGCAGATACTAAGAGACAGTTTTGCTTTGACAGTTTTACAGACTCAGTTTACATCAGCCAAGGACAGTTTTGGTAGTATTGTCTTTGAAAGAAGTGTCCACTGTAATCGTTGGAGTGTTGTGTTTGTTTGTGAACTGTATTTTGAAGATCGGTTGTTTAATAGCAATAAAACAAGTTAAAATTTGAAACTGGATCGTGCAGTAGTTATTTATTATATGTAATTAAAACCAGAAGGAATCTAATATGGCGACCGTGACAGGACATCATCTCTAAAAAGTTATCAAAACAGAACCATATGATCTGTCAGCTGTTGTATGGTTATGCCAAAGTCTGCTGTTTACTTTTACAGTAAGATGTAGGGGCCTTTACCAAAGTCTGGGGAGGGGTACCCTAATATCTGCTTATCTTTTATGAATATCAAATTTTGTCAATTTTTATTTTAAAAAATTGTCATTAAATGTGTATAGATAGTTGGTTTGTGTACTCTTGTTAAAATAGTAGTAGTAGTTATAATCCCAACCCGCCACATTCATGTGGCGGGTTGGGATGTGACCACATCTTTCCCCCTGCCATATGTCTCGCCTCCCACATGATTAAGACTAAAGTCGAAATATTGTGCAATTCCTTTGTTTTTGTGTTTTTACGTGTCTCGCCCTCCTGCCTTCATCTGTGGTAAGTGACGGGTTTCTGTTTATTTTCCCTATCCTATCTTATTTTCAGTGCCTCGCGGCAGTTTCTTTGTTTCCTTTACCGAACTATGTTATATGTGATAAAGGCTTGTACATTTGGATGGTATAATTGTAAAAGCTATTATGGTTGTTTCATTGTGATCTGTTTATGTTGGCATTATGTGTACATACAGCCTGCTTAATTTCACGACATATTCAATCAATTTTATTAACTGGAATTGTATTTTATGAAGCATTTGTAGCAAGCTAGAGTTTGACTGAATATGATTTTGTTTTGTGAAAAGAAATTATGTAAATACTATTTAATATGTTTAAGGACATAACTTTGCAAGGGAATTACTTAAATGTTTATAATTGTAAGTATTAAGGTGAACTACGATGTTTAAAGAATGATTTACTACAGTTTAAAATGATTTATTTGAATAATTTTGTGTTTCTGTATCTTTAGTTTTCATTTCTAAGCAGTTTGTAATGATTATGTATTAATTCTGATTGTTTCTAATATATTTTCAATTGTTTAAGTATTGTTAACATTCGAGAAATATCTGTCGGAAGCCTTTGTAGTGTTCTAGAACATTCAAGCGACCAGCAGATACTAAGAGACAGTTTTGATTGGACAGATTTACAGAGGATTTTTACGTCGGCCAAGGACAGTTTTGAACGAACGGTTTTGGTAGTATTGTCTTTGGAAGAAGTGTCGACAGTAATCGTTGGAGTGTTGTGTTTGTATGTGAATTGTATTTAGAAGTTTGATGGTTTACTAGCAATATAACAAGTTAAAATTTGAAACTGGATCGTGTACTAGTTATTTATTATATGTAATTAAAACCATAAGGAATCTAATAATGTACTAGAGAAGTAATGGAATTGGGTTACAAAACTTTGGTCAGACCATTGCTTGAATATACTGGTGTAGTTTGGGACCCACGTTATCAAATACAGGAGTGGAGAGTGTGCAAAGGAGAACAGCTATATTTGTTTGTAGAAATTGCATGACCCAGTCAGTAACTGATATGATAAAGGAGTTGGATTGGGAGTAATTGGAAAACAGGAGGAGGGCGAATAAGTTGCTTGGAATCTACAAGGCGTATTTTGGTGACGGCGCATAGAAAGATACTGGTCAAAGAATTAGTGGTAGCGCATGGAAGGGAAAAGATGACCATGAGCACAAGCTGGCAATCAATTGCATGCGTAAGAGTGTGGGAAATTTTCTTTAGTGGATAAGGGTGTCAGAGAGTGGAATAAGTTATCAAGAGGAGTGAAGAATAATTTACCAAAAAATGCCAAAGAATTTAAAATGGGATGGGGATGAATTTAACAACAAAAGTATATAAGATAGTAATAATATGAATAAAAACACTAGGAAATGTGTAATTAGATTAGTAGGGAAATTGCCACCAAGCACTTCATCAAAATTTAATTTAATTCAGTTCAATTCAATAAGACTTTGATTAGGTCACTCAGATTTGAATGTATTTCTTTTTAAGATTGCGAACATCAAAGGAACAAATCTCTAGTTGTGGCACTTCACTGCTGTTGTCAGTGTGTCTGTAACAGTTCTCTAAAAGTAAGATTTGAATGGAAAATAAGTTAAAGACTTCAAATTTTCACATTTCATGTGTCTTACTGACCCAAAACTGATTTATCATACTCATTATTTTCGGGGTTTCATACAAATAAACAAAAACATTTTTTTCTAACCCAACATATGAGAAGCCCATAAAGAAGGGAAGTAAGTTTTTTTTTTTTTTAATTTCATTTCAAAACAAATATAGTGGACATCAAAGTCCAGCCACTTCTGTTAACTTGAAAAAGGAGTTTACCCAAAATATTGTATTTTCTTTGTTTGTGTGTTGTTTTGTTCAACTTTGGTGAGTGTCGGGTGTATTTTATCTGTCATTTCCATACATATATATATATATATAATAATTTCCATTAACTCCCATTTTCAGAGGTTTATTTTCAAAGCAAGGTGACATCTACTACCGGCTTGCTACACCTGTAGTAGTTTTGATGGGGGAAGCAGATGTATTGCCATCTGTCTGTGAAATTTGTTTTCTATGTGATAAGTGTATTTAAAAAACTAACTTAGTCCACAACCCGAAAGTTAGTTGGATCCTCCGGAAGGAGGCATAGTAAGCCATTGTATCAGAGGTAGAACAGCCAGTTCCTTTCCTCTGGGACCTAAGTATAATGAGGAATCCAAACCATGGAATGATCTGGCGTTGCTCATACAATCAAAAACATCTCTTAAAAACTCCTGCACCTACCGGGATTTGAAATCGGACCCGGAGTAACTTTTTAAAGCAATTGCCTTAACAACTGAGCCACCGGACTGCTAAGTATATTTATTGTTTGTGAAATGTTTAGTTTATGAGGGAGAGTTTGGGGACTGTCTCAGCATTTGACTAGCCAATTGCAGAAAACTGTATAATATCTACAATCACGCAGAATCCAGGACTCAAACCTGGTTCTGTTGAACCTCCCTGATCCAATTTAGTGGTGCTTTAACGTGATCAGTAACACTGGCACATATGGGTTACTTCCATCTGTAACTCTACTAATTTAATATGATAAGGCAGGTACTCTGACTTCTTTACATGGTGTGTAATCTCCTTTGAATCCTCAGCAAATGTTTTACTACCTCACTATACCACAGACAGTTCTTACTAACCTTACTGAACTTCCTAGCAACAAACTGATTTAGATCCTTCCCAAGTAATGTATCAGAAGCAATATATGAGTTTTATCAAGTTACACCATCAGACCAGAGTTCAAAGTTAGCATGACTGCCTTATGACTGTTTATACCATCTTCTCTACAAACTGTATCAACAATATCTGGATTGTGTCAAAAGCTACAAAAAATTCCTAGCAGATTGTGTCAGCTTTATCCCGTTCTTCTAAAAGTAATAGTTTTCACAAATATTCCACAAATTTGAGACAGTTCCATAATTAATCAGTAGCATTATATTTCTTTTGAATAATTAAAATAGTGCATTTTTCTTTCACATCTCTTCTGTTTATATTTGTTGTTACAATTAGGATAGGTTCAATAAATGGGTGCAAGATAACTATAAAGAAAGAGGGTAAGAGAAGGACTTTAGGAGAAAACAAATCCACTTTTCAACAATACACATGATGGTGTTTTACCTTATTCTGCTAAAGTTTTATGTTTACTCCGATCAAAAACAAAATCCTTAAAATTCTGTGAATTTAAAAATTTGAATACTTAATCAAGATCTTTATAAATGATTAGCATGCCAAAAAATGTGACAGAAGATTGGGAACTTTTGTAGTACATTTATTTCATTTATGAAATAAATGTACTACAAAAGTTCCAAAAATTCCTGCATCAGACAGTTGGTACATCTGTCAGATATATCCAACACCCTTACCAGATTTTGGGATATCGTGTAAATTCATAACCTGGATGTACAGACTGGGAATTGAAACAAGTTTCTCTCTCACGCCAGGATCCAAACTTGACTGCTAACTAATTTCAAAAGATAGGTCAGGGATCTAAATGTATTTCATACTTCTCATAAAACATACTGATAAAGACATAGAATTACCTAATTGCCTCACAAACTACTTAAAAATTAAATATGATGTGCAACCCTTTTCATTAATGATGGAAAAATTAGTTTTCTGAAGGTATAAATATCTGGAGTCAGTGCAAAATTTGCTCAGTAACTTCAATTACCTGAAATATGAGGTCATTAAGTTATATATATGACAGGAGAAAAAAGGAGCTGATTAGCAAATAGAAATAAGGAAAGGAACCATTGTTTACTACAGGTACATCAACACAGCACAGGCACAGAAAAAAAAAACGTGAAACACTGAAATTTTTTGAGTCTAATCTCTAATCTTTTGACAGCAGAACTTGAGTGAGTCATGGAACAACTGACTAGTCACTGAACAATGGCAGTTAACTGTGAAGCCAAGGAAGATTAGTAGTATGAATTCCATAATACAAGCAATCTGATGAAAAAATAAGTCAAAAACATAATATGGACAGGAAAAAAATTTAAATATTCTTGAAAAAAAATAGAAAAAAAAGAGAGAGATTCAAATAAAAAATAAAAAAGGGTTAAATGTGTTAGTCTCTTTTTTTGCAATCAACGCTGTCCTCACGTGTGGCGAGCAGTGGCGTAGCTAGGTCAACAAGGGCCCCGGTGCAAAAAAATTATTTTGGGCCCTCAGGCCAGATTAGCGACCTTTTTTTTTTGCTTTGTGTTGCTGGTAAGGGCCCCCTGAGCTGAGGATGGGGCCCTTGAGTTGTGCTTAGGGGTCCTCTGGGCAGTGGTTGGGGCCCCCCTGAGCAGTGAGAGGGCCCTTAGTGAGGGGCTTTCTGTGTCTGGGCCCCCTTAGATGACTGTAGAGCTAAAAAAAAAGGTCGCCAGTTTGCCATGAAGGCTCATGGGCCCCCCAGAGGTATGCTTGGGGGCCCCCTGAGCATAGGGGCCCCGGTGCACTGCACCGCCTAGCCCCATAGTAGCTACGCCCCTGGTGGCAAGTGATGGAGTCTACCTTCCCTATCCTTTGTTATTTTCAATGACAATAAGCATTTTCCTTTCAATTATTATCACCCATGTATATTATCCATTCAAAAGTATAAAAGTATCCCAACAACCCAATGTAATGTGGAATAAAATGTTAAGTGTCACGACAGGTAGAGACCGGCCAGTATAAAATGAACCAGAAAGTTTTTTTTTTTTTTTTTTTTTTTGGTAGCGAAGCAATAACAGCAGAATGGGTCAGTCGGAAGAGCTATGTGATTTTAAACATAGCTAGTCCTGAATGTCATCTGAGTAAGAAATCCATCACGGACATTTCAAGTTGCCCAATACTGTCTGTTAATGATGTGATTGTGATGGGGAATTTGTGAAGGAACAACCACAACTAAACCAAGACCTTATTTTATAATGGATAGCACTGAGGAGGGTGGTTGTACAAACTCTCACGAAATCAGTGAAAGTAATCACTTGTGCATTTCAAAGTGCTATCAGCAGACTAGCCAGCACAAAGAATGTGCATCTGGGGTTATAAAGCCAAGTATTTCTGCAGCCAATGCTAAACGACAATTGAGGTTGTGTAAAGAGTGATACCAATCGACAGTGGATGGCTGGAAACCTGCAATTTGGAGTGATGAAACATACTATACCCTGTGGAAATCCCAGTGAAGGATTTAGGTTTGGTGAATACCTGTAGAGTGTTACCATTATATGTAGTGCCAACAGTGAAGTACAGAAGAAGTGGTGTTATGGTATGACGGAGATTTTCATTGTTAGTTGTAGTCCCCGCACTGCAATTAAGAAAAATCTAAAGACGGAAGGATATGAAGACATTTAAAAACCATTGTATAATGTGCATGGTAGAGGATCAGGTCAGAGACAATGATTATGATTGAATAAGGATGACACTCTGTCATAAAGATGCATCTGTGAGGCAAGGGTTTGTGGACAGTAAAATTCTTGATATGGATTGTCTTGTGCAAAGTCCTGACCAGAACCAAATGGAACACCATCGGAATTAGTTAGAACTTCGTCTCCTCACCAGTTTCAACACTTAAGAAAGAATGGGCTGCCATTTCTCCACATACATTCGGACACCTCGTTGAAGATCTCCCTAGCAGAGTTAAAGCTGTTATAAAGGCAAAGAGTGGACCCAACCAATATTATTGTCCAATAATAGGGATCATGACAAGTGTAAGCGCATTTTTAGATAGGTGCCTGGTCACTTTGGATTGGACAGAGAACACTTCCAAGAAAGAAAAGATGTTAGCAAAATAAATACGACAGGAGAATAATATACCCCTTTTCAATAAATGACATGAAAAACATAGTAGCATATAAGAAACATTGTAATTATTGGGTATATAACCCTTCCACAATAGCAGAAGGAGACAGAAGCAAGACAGGTATAATTACATGTCTTTTTCGTGTGTCAATGCTGTCTTGCAATTATCTGTGTTAAGCAGTGAGTTTTTCCTCTACCATGATAAGTAATGTATATTCTGGATTGAAAAATAATAGTATTTATGAACCAAGAGATTTCCTGGAAAGTACAAGAACTGATTTTCAGAGGTGGAGTAAATTTCTTTGCCAACTGTAGGAAATGAACAACATTTTCAACTGGGACCGTAAGAGGTATCATCATTAACACTCTACTGGTCTTAACATATTTGTCTATTGAGATTTCCTAGGCTTTATAAAAAAAATACATAAATATGCACTGTCACTGTCAGTATACATAGTTTCATGGAGCCAGGAAGTGAGATCATTAACAGACACAGATACAGTGCTTAGATTCTGAGAGAACTGACAAGTCATAGATGTGGAGCAACACCAATTAAATAAAGGGTGTACAGTAGAATTAAAGGAAAACTGAAATAAAGATATTTGTAATCCCACTTGGCAGGCAAAGCTCGAAGAAGGAAATATGAAAAAAAGCTTTATTTTTCCACAATAATTACTGTGTGAATGTTACTAGTCAGCTAAAGAGTGCAGCGTTACAAGTGAATAACTTATTTCATGTTTAAATGAAAATTCTAATATTCTGATGTATTCACATGTAACTAATTTATACTTTCATGACCTCTTTTTGCTTTTAATAGGTCGGCTTCTGTCAGGAATTACAAATATCTTGTTTTGCAGTTCAGTAGAAACTTGTCCTCCAATGGAACAGTGTGTCTTTCACAGTTTATGAACAGTTTATACCTGAAAGTTTCTGCTTTAAAAATTCCATTATTTTCTTGTTTGACACAACTTATTATTTTTGCCATCCTGTCATCAACTTAGTAAATAATAGTTTCTTTCGGTCTTCGTTTAATGCTGCTAGTGAGAATCTTTATTTCTTGCTGATGTTGTATTAAGTCACCACTACCTATGAAATAAATATAAAAATATTATTGGAAGAATGAATTAACATTCACTTAAATTTCCGAATATGATGCTGTCAATAGAGGAAAGAAAGTATAAGAGCTTCCAATTTGCGTGCAATAATTATTTCAATCAATTGCATTGCATTAGGTAACGAATTTAAACTGTGTGATGAGATGTACAGCATTGTAAGCAGCAATGGAATATTTATAAAATCAACACAAATAAAAAAAAGGGTGTACAGTAAAATTAAAGGAAAACTGAAATAAAGATATTTGTAATCCCACTTGGCAGGCAAAGCTCAAAGAAGGAAATATGAAAAAAGCTTTATTTTTCCACAATAATTACTGTGTGAATGTTACTAGTCAGCTAAAGAGTGCAGAGTTACAAGTGAATAACTTATTTCATGTTTACCAGATGAAAAAAGGTTTAATTTAAAATAAATTTGAAAAATTTGTTCTTTAAAACAATGTCTAAAAACAAAAAAAAGATTTCAAAGCCAATACAGGGATTGATTCCAGTTTTGGCCTGAAGCATCTAAAAACTTATTTGGTTCTGGTTTTACACCTCTGCAACACTGCATCATTAGAGGAGAGAAAGGATTGGGGTCTACATCTACATATATACTCTGCAATTCACAAAGCTGTGGGTGGCAGAGGGTGCTCTTCGGAGGGATCTCTTTGTTGTGCATTGCAATCCCTAATGGAACGAGGGAAAAAGAATTCATATAAGAATCAGTGCGGCACCATATTTTCTCTTATTTTATCTTTCCTGTCATTCCGACCAAAATAGGTTGGTGGACGAAGTATTTCACTACACTCGTAAGTGAAAGTGGGAGTACGCATGTTTACCAATAAGTTTATACGAAACATGCGTCGTCTATCTACCAGAGACTCCCAGCCTAGTCTACTAATCAGTCCTGTAACGCTTTCATAAGGACTTTAGCAAGCGGTCACGAATCGAGCGGCTCTTCTCTGTACTTTCTCTCTACTCTCAATCAACTACTTACAAAACGGATCCCAGGTGGCACAACAGTAGTCCAAATGTGGATGCACAAGAGATTTGTACGCTATCTCCTTTGATTGTTCATTACAATTTTTCAAGATTCGACCTAGGAACCGCAGCCTAGAATTAGCTCTACCTACCAACGTATTAATATGTAAGTCCCATTTCATGTTCCTTTGTACTGTTACTCTCAAATATTTCATAGAATCGACCATATCAATAACTGAACTGTTTACCTCATATTTCTGAACAATCGGATTCTTTTTGTTAGTTATGCTCATTGTCTTACACTTTTTACAATTTAGTGTGAGTTGCCACTCAGCGCACCATGCGAAAATAACATCCAGATCACGCTGAATTTCTAAACAATCGGCCAAATTCCTTACTTCCCTATAAATAACCACATCATCAGCAAACAATCTAAAAATGCTTTTCACTTTGTCTCCGAGGTCATTTATAAAAATTAAGAAAAGAAGTGGTCCTATTACACTTCCTTGAGGTACACCCGATGAAACATCTAGATTAGAAGAACTTTCTTCTTCAACAACGACATACTGCGATCGACCAGTTAGAAAATCTTTTATCCATTCACAAAGCTGATCCGATATACCGTACACTCGTAGCTTCGCTAAAAGGCGGTTGTGTGGCACAGAGTCAAAGGCTTTCTGAAAATCTAAAAAAATGGCATCTACTTGTGAACCTGCATCAATAACTTTCATTACGTCATGTGTAAATAGGGTCAGCTGTGTTTCACGTGATCTTTTCTTCCAAAATCCGTGCTGATTTGTTGTTAGCAAATTATTTTCATCTAGAAAATTCATAATGTTTGAGCATATAATATGCTCCATAACTTTACTACAAACAGATGTTATAGATATGGGACGGTAGTTTCCAGGATCGCTTCGATCACCTTTCATGAAAATCGGAGTTACTTGCGCTATTTTCCAGTCTGAAGGTACTTTTCGCTCTTCTAGGGATTTACTGAATATATCAGACAGAAATGGCCTGATTTCCGCAGCATACTCTTACTGGAATTCCATCCGGGACAGGTGCTTTCCCCCACTTCAGGAGCTCTAATTGCTTTGTGATACCTGCAGTATCTATTCATAATGATTCCATCTCCAACTTTAAAACGGGAATGCTATCCTTATTTTTGAATACAGTATTTAGTATGTTAGCTTTACCGTGGCTTTCATTAACCTTGGACCATTCAGGAACTAGTGCTGGAATATTGTTGTTGGTACAAACTGACAATTCGAACATACGACCAAAATTTCTTTGGGTTTTCTGCTAGACTCTTAGAGAGAGTGTTTGAATGAAAATCGTTGAAGGCCTCACACATCACATTCTTCACACGTCCTCTTAACTCAGCCAAGGTTTCTAAATCGCTGCGAGACCTCTTCCTTCTGTAGCGTGTGTGTGTATCCTTCTTTGTTTTTTGAGTAATCATTTGACTTCGCATGTGCACCATAGTGGATCATTCTCCCCATTCGGTATATGTACTTCCATACCTTCCCAGACTACGAATGGGATGAAATTTTGCCACAGTATCTTCATGTAATGCATCATGTTTGCCCGGACGAGGTTCTGGCAACTGAATGATACCTAATATAAGGAGTCGCCTGAAAGGAGGCAGAAGAGAGCATAGTGGCCCAGAGCACCCTCTTGGCCTTGGGGTTGGAAATGGCCCCTAAAGGCAGATGAATCAGAAATGAACAACAACATAGGGATGCAGATGGCAATGAGAAGCCACTGCATTAAAGCCACAAAGGGCATCGTGGGGCCATGTAATCCTCTCACATTACATATGAGATGATGAATCCTTCCTGGGCAATATATTCTGAAGGTAAAATAGTCCCCCAATTGGACCTCCAGGTGGGGGACTGCTCAGAATGGACTCATGAGAATAAATAGAAACTTTCTACGAGTTGCTGCGTTAGAGGTCTAATTAAGGAGGTAGATCATAAAATTTAAGAAGGGAGATGGCATGAAGTAAGATGTTATTGGGATTAGTGAGATTAAGTGGAAGCCACATGATTTCCTGATCAGGGGAACAAAATATTATAATTATGAACTGCATGCTGAAATTCAAGAGAATAAGGAAGAAACACAACAAGTGGAAGTGAACAAATTGAAACAATCTCAATTGAGAGAAAAAATTGTAAAGATAGTAGATATGGGTCTAAGAAATAACTTGGAAATGAATTCTATTTAAGATGAGTTGAATGTCCTGAAGAGAGAAAAAAATCATAGCTTGTGAAAAAAAATGCTAGGCATAAATCAGAGGAGAAGGCACAAAAATGAAACAGGAAGAGTGCAGATATTTTAGAAATCAGGAAATTCAAGAAAGCGTAAGAAAAGTGTGAAGAAATAGAAAAGATAAAGTAGATATGTCATAAGGATTTTAAAAAATTGGAGAAATGAAAAGAAGATATATAAACATTAAGCAGCCGATGGGAAACCCCCTTAAAGCTCAGAAGGTAGAGCTAACTGATGGAAGAAATGTATAGAGAAACTGTATGATGGGGATAATTTGTTCGGAAGTGTGCAGGAAGAAGGACGATGCTGTCAATCATGTGGGATATCTTGGCTAAAAGTTAGAATTTGATAGAGTTTTGAAAGATCTGAAATCAAATAAGTCTATTGGGATTGATGAGATCCCTGCAAAGCTCCTGAAATCCCTAGAAGAAAAAATTCAAAGATTATTTAAATAGATATCAAACAGTAACGAAACAGAAATATCATCTTCACATTCCGAAGAAAGTACAAGTCAACAAATGTGAGAATTATTACACTATGAGTTGAGCATCACATGCTTAAAAATCACTGATAGCAATAATATACAGAATAATAGAAATGATAGTGGAAGCAACAGTAACATCAGTTTGCGTTTAAGAAAAACAGGGTACAAGAGAAGCAATTATGGCTTTAAGATAAATACTTCAAGGATGGATCAAGAAAAATAAGGATACTTTTGTATGGTTTGTTGATTAAAAATAACCTTTTGATAATGTTAGATGGGACAAGATGATCAAACATTGAGACAGACAAATAATTTATAATCTATATAGAATCAAGTAGCTATAAGTAGAGAATCATGAGAGATATGTACTAGTTAAAAGAGGCATTAGACAAGGTTGTAGTCTATCCCCATAAATATTCAACTTGTATGTAGAGGAAGCAATAAAAGAAGTGAAAGAAAAATTTGTATTTGGCGTAAGCATTCAAAGAGAAAAGATCAGTAGGGTGTGATATACTGATGATGCTGTCCTGTTAGCAAAACAGACTGAGGATATTGAGAAATTACTGAATAGCATGAACAAAATTCTAAAGGCAGATTTTGATGTAAATATAAACCAAAGCAGGACAGAAGTTATTAAATGTAGCAGAATGATAGCAATAATAGTAGATTAAACCGAAAAATATGATCAGTCGCAATAGCAGATGTAAGTGAAATCTGTTACTTAGGAAGTAAAATTACAACACATGGCTGTTGCAGGAAAACAAGAGCACTATCCAGAACAGCTTTCTTGGAGAAGAAAGCTCTTTTAGTTTAAAATATAGATCTAGGACTCGCAAGAACTTTCAAACTATGTATGGAACAAAGACAACAGGAATACCAGAAAGAAGGAAAATTGAAGCATTTGAAATTAGTAGCTATTCAATTCCTATATAGATTATAATTATTTGTCTGTCTCAATGTTTTCTTTAAAATTTTGATTATCTTGTCCCACCTAACATTGTCAAAAGCTTTTTCTACAGAGGGATGCTGAAAATTAAGTGGAAAGGTAAAGTAAGAAATTAACGCGTTCGGAAATGATAGGTGAGGAAAGAAGTTTGTGAAAGTCTTACAGAAAGAGCAGATAGGTTGATGGACCACATTATAAGACTAAGATATGTGGGGCTGGTTAAATTGTTAGTGTAGGGAACAATCAAAGATAAGAACTGTAGAGGAAGACAGAGATTAGATATCATAAAGGAACCAAGAAAGCTGAAAAACAAAGGGGCTGGTGTAGATAATATTACTACAGATGTCTTAAAGATAGCAGGATGAGTCATTGTAGCTTATCTCGAATTATTATTTAAACTGAGTCTGGATACTTGCTGCTTACCAGAGGACTGGAAAGGTGCTGGTACATAAAGGAAGGGTGTAAACAGAGTTGAAAATTATAGGCCAATCAGTGTTACACCAGTGGAAGATAAATTAATGGAGAGATTGATATGCTACCACACCAGAAATATATGTGAGGGGCATAAGTAGTTTCCAAGTAGGCAATATGGCTTTAGGCTTCATGAAAATCTCAGTGGGATGTATGTAAGCTATTTTGGAGGAAACGGACATTGGAGGCCAAATTGATAGTGTAGCACTAGATCTTTCAAAGGCTTTTGACAGAGTGAGCCATAAAATGGTAGTAAATAAGGTAAAATTATTGGAGTGAATGAGAAAGTGATTAGCCGGCTGGAAGAATTTTTAAAAGGTAGACAACAAACAGTTAGGGTAGGAAATGCAGTTTCAAAAGAAGTTGAAGTAAAAATGGGAGTGCCGCACGGTAGCATATTGGGAACATTGCTATTCATTATTCTAATTAATAACTGTGTTGATCATTTATTGTCAGAAACTAGATTGTTTGCACATGACATACAACTATATAAAAGGATCAAAAGAGCAGAGGACTATAAACAACAGCAGGGTGATCTGGACAGGATATCTACTTGGACTGGTAAACACGGGATGAAGATAAATGCAAAGAAGAGTCAGCTTATTAGATACACAGATAAAAAAAACTAAAGGTTGATTATAAGATAGGGAAAGAATTTCTTGTTGAAGACTTGAAATGTAAATATCTTGGCATTACATTTGATAACAAGCTTAAATAGAGCAGGACACATTAGACAGGTAGTAGGAAAAATTCTGCACTTGTTGGAAAGAGTGATGAGGGTATGTATGGAAGAAGTAAAGTAATTGGGTTACAAAACTTTGGTCAGACCATTGTTTGAATATGGTAGTGTAATATGGAACACACATTTTGAGTATCAAATACAGGAGTTGGAGAGGATGCAAACAAGAGCTGCTAGATTTGTTTCTGGAAATTACTGCAGAACGCAATTGGAATAAGTAGAGGGCAAAAGTAGGAGGGTGCTGGAAAAAGGGTGGGGGAGGGGGGGGGGGAAGATGAGTGTGTAGGGAAGTTTCCAGTGGAGCGTGTGCTACATTGGAATTAAATTAAATTAGAACATATGATGCAGATAATTGAGGGTGTAGGTTGTAAGGGGTATGATGAGATGAAAACATTAGCAAACAACAGGAAGAAATGGATTATTGTATCAAACCAGCTGAATGACCAATGACAGAAAAGAAAAAAAAATGTTCACTATAGGAAAGGGCATGAAACATGCTGTGAAATGATAACTCTAGCTAAGTTAGGAGAGCTCCTAAAGCAATTCAAAACATTCCAGTTTGCAGTTTTGGGGCAAATTTTGGATAACTTTACATTCAAAAATAGTATGAAGTATTTCCAAGTTTATATGAATAGTACGGCTGTGTCAAAATTTCACGAGTATCTGAGATGGTGAAGTACACAGTATATGTTGAGCTGACCTGGAACGTCCCAATAATGATGCTGAATCCATTCTACCAAATTTCATCCAGCTGAAGCCAATGTTTATAGCAATACAAGAAAATAAGTCAGCATTTACGTCAAAAAGGAAATAACCTTAAATCCTTCATATTTTACAAAGATAAATGGGACTGTTCTCACCAGAGCGCCAGCAAAAAAGACACTATCACTATACAAGTTGCAGGAGAAAAGGGGGCATAAGTGAAAAGATACATGACCTGCAGTATTAAGGAAGCTTTTGTCATTTATAAGAAAGAACATTTTATTCCACACTGGAAGATCAAAATTTTATCACTACGACCCAAGTGGGTGGTTCCAGACCCACAAAGAGATATCTGTTTATGTGTGTATTGTGCCAATTTTGAACTTTGTGTGGTAACTCTGAAGAAATTACTTGCAGGTATTATATATGACACCTTGGTTGACCAAGTGAAGTCATTAGTTGTCTGTGATATAGAGTGAGTGACCCATTTGTTTCGGGAATGTAGTGACTGCCCCAAAAAGGGAGGACTTTTGTTACAGACACTTGGTCTATAACACACAGATATGACTCTTTTAAAGTTACATATGCAACATGGGAAAAAAATAAACTCATTAAGAGAACTGTTGTCATTGATACTTTCATTGATGAACTTTGGAAATGGACAGTGAAAGCAACAACACACCAACATCCGAAGAAATTGCAACAACAACACATTGCAAAAGTCAAGGGATGTGTAGAGGTTGAACAACTATGTTTCGTGCTTCACTGTGATTTTGCTGAGAGCTGGTCAGTGATTCTGCCACAAGAAGTACAGGAATCTCACTGGAGTAATTACCATATATCAATTTTCACAGGAGTCACATATTTTCAAAACAACCCCACAAGTATTGTAGTTATAAGTGAAGACAGAGGACATGACTCAGCACATCCACTGCTGACAATATGCAAAATTCAATAACAGCTGCAATCGCAACCAGAAAAGATCACCATTATTTCCGATGGTGTCCCTAGTCATTTAAAAAATCGTTACCAACTGTTTGAAGTAAATAAGTCACTTGTGCTAATGGAGCGGGTACACAGCGCTATTGGACATGGGAAGGAGCCTTGTGATGGTGTAGGAAGCCTGCACTGAAACACCATACTGCAAAACAATCTTTCAAGGCCAATTACAGAGGAATTTCCCAAAATGCCAAGGATTACAAGAGTGGTGAAGTCATATACGTCAAGAGCCCTCATCATGTTACCAAAAGAGGAAGTTGCAGAATTCCACCAGCAGAAAATAGCAGACTAGACCAACAAAACTGTCCCTGTAAACGGACTTCAGAAGAACATGTGTGAACTCGCAATGAGGGGTAAACCTATACTGAATTAACTATAAACAGCAAGAAAGAAGAAATTTCGGGTAATATCTAGATTGCGATACCGCTGCAATCACTTACCGCCTCGCATTGTAAACACTTCCGCATGGAGAGAGTGTGACGTCACCATGTTGCTGAATGTGACATATACCTTCCATGTGTAGCTTTAAATGTCACAGAAACTAGTCCATCGCTAATAAATTGCATACACTGAAATCGTTAATTTTGCACTAGTAGTACAGGAATAAATTCATTAGTGATGAAGTTTCGTTGCAGCCTGGGCCACTGAAAAGTAACTATTAAACACCTTATTGCAGATACCTAATTTCTTATGTCGTATCTATTGCTGTTACTGTCGTTTGTGTCTCAATGCAGCCAGGACCATAGTGAAACGTAACCGCCGCACATGATATTGCTGATACCCAATTTCCAAATCGCATCTATCTCTGTTAGTGTGGTCCAGGCTGCGTTACAACATAAACGCAAATGGTTATTAACAAAATCTTTTTTTATAAATATTTTATGTTGTATGAATGATCTTAATAGCAATTTCAGCCACGCGGAGAAATACAGAAGAACGGAATCTAATACAAATCAATGGAATTGTGGTTAATAATGTTAAAATTACAGGAACCGACATTACAGAACGTTGCTAATGAATGATATCAATTATCAGTTTGAAATGTTGTTGGTTTAATTATATAATTAATTGTGCCAGTAATAATTTTTGTAACTTTTTCAATCCGTATTTTTATTATTATTATTACTATTGGTTACGTTCTATGGCCTAACGTGTATTCACAAATTGATCAAAGCCTGAACATGTCACATTCTGCAATGTAGTGACGTCATAATCTCTCCATCCAGAAGTGTTTACATGGCGAGGCGGCAAGTGGTTACAGCGGTATCGCAATCTAGATATTACCCGAAATTTCATTTGACGCTGAATTCCAATCTCTGAAATGAAAGGAGACTATTCAGATTCACAATTTACAAATATAAATGTTTGTGATCTGTATCTATGACTGTGGTGGATTGTGGAGATCATATATATCAATTGTGAGTTAAATGAGGTCATCATGAATTTTATGCTCCCACACTGACTGGCTGTTCGATAAAGCTATCCAGCTACAAGACAGCAACACCACAACCAGTGTTCGCTTCCAATTCACAATGTCTTAAAGATTGTACTCCAGTTCCTGCTGGTTTAACAGGAAGGCATCGCTTGATATCAAGGGAAGATACTGATGCAGTTCAACAAATGTTTAGTTCATTGAATGTCTAAATTCAGTTCTCAGTAGAGTACACAGGAAGTGGTATGTTTTGGAACTTGGATATATATTTTGTAAATTTTAATGATTTTGCTTGTAATATGTATTTTTTGAAGCTGTCTGTTTCTTATATTTATTAAGAATTAAAATTCCATGTCAAAGACTAGATTTTGATTTCACGAGAACAATATGCGACTATGATGTAACGGAAACTGGTAAAATGTATGGCAAAATTTTACACTGTTTCTAAAACCTGTCAGTTTCAAAAGTGGAAGTTGTCCTTTTCAGGGGATGCAGTACTCAATGGTATTGAACAACAATAAAAAATCTGGGATTAAAAAAAATATCAGAAGGGTGCAGCAAAAAAGTTGAACAGATATTTTAAAATGGAGAACAGTAATCATTTTAAACAGGAAAGTATCTTTAAAATAAAAAAAGCAACAAAATATCTTGTGCTGTTCCAAAGAAGAAGGACTTTAAAATTTTTATCCAAAATGATATCTGGTACGTCATCTTTGATGGCTTGTATATTGGACCAGGAATTTTTTGTGGCAAAACAAAAATATACAGCTATCTTACTTTTACCTTAATTGTAACATACGTTCAATTCAAAAACTTCTGAGAATACAAAGGTAAGGTCTTTTTCTCCCCGTTTGTCTGAATTGATCTAGGTTTTTTGAGTTCTGCAATGTTAGCAGTAATACCTACTACAGCAAGTGACAGGATTACTGGAGATCACGATTCCCTCTGGAGTTAGCATCATAATACTGCAGTGGTCAAACGCAAGACTCCACTCGAAATTCTTTCTGAAGTACATTTAACGGTTTCATGCTGGTCCAGGCTGTATCACAACCTAATTTCTGGTTGAAAATAATGGTTCACACTGTTTTACTATGGAATTATTGCTTGAAAATAATACAACTTGCGACTGACTACCTACAACGATGTTATTTAATGTTGTTGTAGCGGAATCAAGATCTCCAATAGACTCCAAGTGACTAATGATTCATAACTAACTTTTTATCATTCCTAATTGCTCTGTCAGTTAGATCTTCTTACTCCACACAGTGAAATATTGATGATGAGTTTTATGCATTTATCTTTCAGCACAGAATGTATTAATTTTTTTATTATTATTAAAATACGGTTATGTTGTTATACTGAGGTTTAAAATACAGGCTGTATTGTCAGCTTATGCTTATATGCTGATGTAATAAGAATTAAAGCTATGATTTTTTTTAAAAAAAAGATTTGTCCTTCAAACTAAGCAAAAAGAGAAGTGATATCTCATGAAAACTGTAATGTTCAAGCTAAAAGTGTGATTACTGGACCAATAATTTTCACAGTATGAGAGCGTGAATGTGAAAAATGCCTTGTTTATAGTTTCTTTTCATCTACTGTGCTGGCTGGCATGTGTAATTACTGCATTATCTTTCACGCAAAGCAAGTAGTTCTGGCAGTTTCAAGTTAACATTTCTAATTTGCAGGCTACTCCAAAATGTTGGGGACTGATTCAGATATCAAATACTGGAGTTAGATGACATACATAGGAAAGCAGCTAGATTTGCATGGAAGTTCATGCAGGAAAAATTCAGTAAATGAAAGAGAGAGAGATTTGGACAAGGAGCCAATGGAGAATAGAAGTTGGGTGAAGATAATGGTAAACATATATGTTGATATACGCCCTGGGCCAGCGTGACATAGCTACAACCATTTTCCAAAGTAGCTGTACTGGTTTCTGCTGGCCCAAGCTGTATTGTCAACCTAATACCGATTGCAAATAAAATTTCTTGCAATTGACTAGCACAGTATTTTATTGTTTCTGTCCTTACACCACGTCGGCGTTGAGGTCATTAGAAGTGGGAAAGGATTAGGGATAGGGAATGGTAAAGAAATTAGCCTTAGCCTCCTGAAGGAACCATACAGAGGCCCGCGTGTAGTGATTTTGGGAAATTGAAATCTGGATGGCTGAATGGAGATTTGAACCCATGTCCTCCCAAATGTAACCGATCATCTACCTCACTCATAATACTATATTATTAACTCGCTTGGTATGAAGTAGTTCCACTTCTACTACATACTCCTCTAGACATATGGGAATGGAATAGTTTATCTAGGTAAGCAACCAATATACTTCAAATCATAAAACCACCTTTAAGTAATAATGAATACTGATCATAAAAAAGCGTGAAAGAGAGACAAACTTTCCACTGAGACACCCCCACACAACAAACCCAAAATAACAAGGTCCCCATACAAACAATTCAGTGATCACATTATATTAAAGTTATCCCACACATGGGGAAAAAAGCCTATAATCCAGTGCCCAAATATTTACTCCTAAACTAAAATAAATAATACCTGGAAAGGGAATGAGAAATAGTGCTTCATGATTATTGATAAGTTCAATGAACTATAGGCATCAAAGATCTGCGAGATCATGTCAAAAGAAATAGAAATGAGACTAATGAAGATAAGCCAGTACTAACGAATAATAAAAAAAATTGCAACTTTACACTTTAGAAAAAGGTTTGGTAATTTAAGAACGGAAACAGTGTATCTTTCAACTTTATTATGTTATCAGCAACAGGAAAGAAAAAAGGATCATCGGTATCCTGAACCTCAAATCACCCAAAATGTTGAGCAGACTTTCGTTTGAATTCCATAGGTTTTAGAAATTTAACTGCGCTGAAGCATATGCTGTGGTTACAGAAAAAATACATATTATTTAAACATATCTTTAGAACAACGCTATAAAATTAAAAGGTTTGGCGAAAAATCACACTTAACAGTTTTCACTGCTAGAGTATGATAATATACAGCTTTCCAATAGAGAAGTGGAATGATTCCATACCTAATGCTCCGCAAAATTAAATTTCGCTACCTTAACGTTATTTTCTAACGCCCGCTGGGGCGAATAATTATGACTCCTAAATTTAGAAGTCGTTTTTTGAAAACTGATACATGGAAATACTGCTTTATATTTTACGAAACGCTAAGTTTTAAAAAAAAATAAACTTGCGTTATATACACATAACAGCTGATCAGAGAAACAAGAATCGCCTTTGTTTATTAAACATTAACAATACACTACCGAAATGCACAGTATCCAGCCAGCCAATCCCGTAAGCTGAAAGGACTTTGCATTGCGCACGCCTAGCAGCGATACAGTTTATGGGAGCGTACCTACATGTATTTCTGCTAACACAGCTGCATATTCAGACTACTGGCTGTATAAAGCATATATAAGGTAAGTGAATTAAACTCACATCAATCGGCAGCGACAGATGTTTTTTTAATTTATCGCACAAGTCTTTATTATTCTTTGATGACACTTTATGCAGTAAATTCTCACTATTGAGGCACAAAACACATTGCTGAGTGCTAATGGTCATCTCCATTCACAGATTAGACTTCAAATCAGTTATTTAATAACCAATGCTGTAACAACTACATCACACACCATTTACTACTGCCAGACTCCCCTCACATTAACGGAACAGTTCTCTATGACTGGGGTGGGGGTAGGAATTATGGCGCAAGCGCAGGAATGGAAATGCTTATCGGTAATTGTTTTTATGAAGCATTGCAGTATCGTCGACGGAAAATGCAATACAAAGATCGAATCCAGTTGATAGAAGGATCTTCCAGATAGATGTTCTGTCTACTTGCGTGTGTATTTTGACGACGGTATGAATTATTTTGGAGTACGAATATTTCATTAAAGCTTTTATACCAGTATCGTAGAATGCTCTTCGGCAAGTGATCTGTGTTTGTCCTAGAATTTTTGCATAGCTTTAAAACAAGGAAAAAGTGACTACGATTTTGTCTCCTGATTACTCCATCAAAACTGCAATCAAAATAAATTGTTAGGCATATATGTTCAAATTTTTCAATATATCCTAGAGTAAAATTTGAGTTTTTAAAAAAGATCGCAATATCGTCGGTAAGGACCAGTTTCATTATTCTACCAAACAAATAGTTTCCGGGAGATAAAGGGGCTAAGAACTTACCGGTAATCTATCATCTAGTTCCGAGATGTAGGGAAGTGCAGTGATCTTCACCAGTATCATTACACAAGTCGCCGGGATTGAAGAAAGATGTGTTTAATCGGTAAGGTATTGAATTTTTCTCATTTTACGCGTCATGAAAGCTTTCTGCAGTTTTTGCTTTAGTGAGTAAAGGCCACATTCCCGGACAATTTCAGATTGATATTTAGGTTGCTTACAAAGTAAATTAGAATAGATTATGCAACTTCGTTTATATTAATGTTAATGGTTTGCCTGTACAGTATTTTTTTTTTTTTTTTTTTTTAACATCACGAAAATAGAGGAACAATCGTGAGCTCCTATATCAAACACATATAACGCAGTGATTTCATTCATCGAAATTCTGGCGTACATCGTGGTATTAGGGGGCGTCCAATAATTATTTAATTAAATGAGGTGTTTTTCTTAAATCTGGTCTCCGCCCCCCCCCCCCCTCTGTGGTGAGAGCTGCTGGGACCCTCCCCCCCCCCCCAAAAAAAGCTCTACTGTTGTTTGAAGGGTGGCAATCTGAAATAAAAGCTTACATAAGATTTCTGTCTACCCCCATCCCCTCCCATTTGAACCACGTAATTAATGGATGCCCCCTTACTGTGCGTCATGTTTTTTACTATGTAAATGATGTTCGTTTTTGTGAACGTAGCCTATTGGTCTATAGTTTCACGTCTTCGAACTTGGTTGTCATGCATCAACTTACTGATTTTGTCTGTATTTTTGGAAATCTATTACTTGCTCTGATGCTTACGTAATAAACGTGTTTTCTCACTGAACCTGTTGTGTGAGCGAAAATCTTGGCCTCAGATTCGATATCCGACCCAGCCATGCACATTTTTTTATTTCCATGGTGTCCTGAAATCACTCCAGACGAGTGTCATGATTGTTCCAAAATAAAGGCCAAAGCAGATTCCGCCCCTCCTCCCCCCGTTTCATGTTTTTCTGTACTGATTTCAACCATCTGTTTTGGTTTGACTACTTTATGGTGAAATCATTGTAGAATCCAGTATTCAAAAGTGGCCCTTAGACGTTCAAAATTCGTTTAAATATTGATGCAAATATTAGTCTTCTAGGAAGTTTGTCAATATTTCCTTCAATATCGGTTACATGCGAGTAGAAAATTCGAACCAGACTCTTATTTCTAATCTCGGGATTTCGGAATTGTTCAGACAATCCCGGGATTTGGGATGACAAAAATATACAAAAAATATGTAAGAATCAGTTTTTTAAAATTTGATTTTAGTAACATGTGTCCTTTCACAATAGTCATTTATTAGTAATCAGACTTGAATTCACACAATCACGATAGTTTCACAAAACAAAAATTCTCTGCAAATTTTTGCAGGCAATTGACTTCTACAGAGTAACAAGGCAAATAATAACAAAAAAATGTTTCACATATTGAAATATAAATCAGCCTAATTCACATTTCTTATAGTTAACAACTCAATATTTTTTATTGATTTATTTTGCAATTGCGAAAATACGATTGAAGAAATACCAAGGTGTTCAGTGGTTGATCACTCAGCCTGCTTCTTCATGTATTCATGTAATGCACATGAATGTTGCTGCCGAGAAGCGCGTTAGGGCCCTATTGAATTTGGAGGGATTGTTAATACATACTTATTATCTCGTTCCAGATTATACCCCCGATTGGAGCTTGAGGCTTCAGAAAAATTCATTTGCGTCTTGACGATTTTGAAAAAATTCGAATTTTTGTATGATTATGGAGATACTGTTTTTTTGCTTTTATCTATATCGGCTTGAAGTTTTTCTATGAGATTAAAATTACTTTTGCTTTCAACTGGTGGTTTGGCTTGCATCATCTGACAAGTTACTCTTAATGTTTAATCTCTCCGTTAGCGAAATTATCTATTTTTGTTTTTGTTTTATTAGAATCTTGGCTGGGCACAGGGCCGCATTTTAAGTATAGGCTACAACTAAGAGATTCCTCACGTAATTAATGGACGCTTCCATGCTAATATTGACAACAATATTAATCATCTAGAGACCACAGAAGGATTGGCATTATTATTTATTAGGGAGCGCCCATAAACCATGTAGCTCCATTTTGGCCTCCTGTGAACCCCCGCCCCTCTCCCCCCCCCCCCAAATAGCCCGACGCGGTTTGGCTCTACCCATCCCCCCATGTAGCACGTAGCTTTTTTCGCTATTGATTCCAGAAGACATTTTTTACTGTTTTCTCTTTTCAGACTATCGATAAATTACATACGGAGATAATTAAATTACGGAAATATATATTCACATGCTGTTTTGTGTTCTGTAACTCATTTTAACTGTTACAAATAATATGAATGGAAAGCTACGTGACATGACTCCGAACCCCCCTCCTCCCCGCCCCGTAGTCCAGCGTAGCTTTCCAGCCAACCTCTCCCCCCGTAGACCGACCCACGTAAATTATGGACGCCCTCTTACAAGGTTGGGGGCATCCATAAATTACGTGAGGTGAAATAGGGGGGGTCGAACGAAATTTCACCAAGGGGGAGAGGGGGGGTCAACGGAAATCTCACGTGAGATTTTTTTTTAAAATTGGGCCGGACAGTAGAGCAAAAAAAAAGTCTACAAATGACACGAAAGTTGATTTTAGGACGGTATTTCTCCGAAAAGTGAGGGTGAGACCTAAAATAAAAAAAAGTCTCAAAATGTTGCGAAGATGACATGTATGGGAGGGGGGGAGGGGTTTCGACGGGACCAGATCTCACCAGAGGGGGAGGGGGGGTTTATGGATGTCCCCTTGCGTATTCACACCCGCTAGTGCGCTGAGGTACCGAACACGGGTTTGGGGAGATACAACGGTCCGGGCACAAGACCAAGCCACCGCGTACCGGCCGTCCCGACTGCGGTTTACCGCAGCCATCAAGGACAGTCCCCAATCTTTGCCTCACACGTTTCACAAAGAAAAAAAATACACTTATCACACTGTACATAATTACACTCTTCACAGACAGATGGCAACACTTCATTAAGTACTTAGTACGACCTGGCAGTAGGAATAAAATGCTTGTCAGCAGGGCATGTGCAGTGGCGTAGCTAGGTCAACAAGAGCCCCGAAGCAAAATAAAATTATTTTGGGCCCTTTGGTCAGATGGGTGACTTTTTTTTTTAGCTCTGCCAAGTTGCTGGTAGGGGCCCCCTTAGCAGAGCTTGGGGGCCCTGGATCTGAGCTTGGGGGCCCCTGAGCTGAGCTTGGGCCCCTGAGCTGTAGCGTATCTAGGTTCACAAGGCCCTCTGAGCTGCGCCCGGGGGCTCCCTCAGCTGCGCTCGGGGGCCCCCTGAGCGTGAGGGCCCCGGTGCACTGCACCGCCTAGCCCTATGATAGCTACGCCCCTGGGCATGTGGTCGTAAAACAGTTCCAAATGTAACCATGCCAACGATGGATAAAACTAATCGAATGCAGGCGACCCCAAACTGGTGGGAAAACCTGGCGAAGAAGCAGATGTTTCATATGCACCGAAAGCAATTTCCGTACACATCTGGATATAGGCCTACGTTACGTGTAAATTGTCGTCAGACAGCGAATAGTTTAAGGTTGCCTTGATTTTTGTGGCGTCGCTCTATTTGATGATAATTTCTGAGAGATTTAGCAGGAAATCAGGAATTGGTGTGACGACGGTTATCAGGATGGTCAATACAAACTGAATGTTCTGAAGTCTAGTATGGCGGCTTGTTAATACACATTTAATGGCTGACATGATTATAAATATACCATGGCAGCGAAGTGCTTTGTGTTTTGTTGGATCTCATTGTTATATATCGAGGCTCATAGGAGATCGTTGGAAGCGACAGTCTAGCACAAACATGTGTAATTACCAATTACAAATTGTCGGTAATCACAATCCTTTCAGCGGAATGGTTCGTGTCTTACTTCGCTTTCGACGATCTATAAAGCTTAAGAATGTGTGTAGAACATTATCATCTTCTCTCAGTTAACGTCAGTTGTTATTTTAGATGTCTCATTTTTGAGCTTTCATATTTGCATTTCAAATAAATTGTAAGTTACGAGCAAAACAAGCGAAGCTAATTTTTGGCTACTTTTCCATATATTAATACTGTTTTATTGCAAGTGATTTTAGTATATTGCATCTTGATATTTGGAGTAGATACTACCAGTAATAAATTTGATTGAATTTCAAAGATTGCACTAGCAGCAACAAAAACCGACCTTAATCGGCATTAAGGCACGTTGAGGGGAGTCTATTACCTACCTTAAAAGTAATTAATGCATTGATTTTAACTCGAAGCGACTGCAGTCTAATCTACCAGAATAACTTTTGATCTACTACATCCCTATCTTCGAGGGTCTTTAGGTAGCTTTGCCACGTGGTCCGTTCAGATGGAGGGACTTAACGAACGTTCTCGGAAACCTTTTTCCACAGCGAGTTTTCAAATTCCAATGAGCTATGGAAATTTTTTAAGCAGTGCAAAGAGTCATTCCCTTGTAATGTAGAAAGAAAGGTGACAGAACAGCAGCAAAAGAAAACTAAAAAATATTTCATTATTTTTTTACATGGGAAGTACAGTTTGTTCATTTTATCAATTAATGCATAATTCTCACTTCAATGAGGATGTTTTTTTTAGCAACACCGCGAGAAGAAAGTGACTGTAACTGAAAAAAAGTTTTCCTAAGAATTGAACATTCACCGTCACTATTTGATTCAGAATATTTGTAACTATAAGACAGCACATTAAGCAAATTCCCAATAATGCACAAAATGTCTTGTGGAATCAATAAGGGGTGAACGGTTAACGTTCTGGCTTCGCATTCGGGAGGACGCTGGTTCGAATCCCCGTCCGGGTATCTAGATTTGGGTTTTCCATGGTTTCCCCAAATCACTCCAGGCGAATGCCGGGATGCTTCCTTTAAAAGGGTCATGGCCGAATTCCTTCCCGTTCCTTGTCCCCAGTCCCATCCCGCCTCTAATGACCTTAGCCGTCGACGAGGCGTAAATCCGTAAAAAAAAGGAATCAATAGGGAAAAAAACTACGTTTAACTCGTAGGAGGGAAGAGGGGTTTAGGCAAAAGCCACGTTAAGGCTACATGGAGAGAGGGGGAGGGGATCGAAAGAGGCCAAAATGGAACCACGTGTTTTTCGGATGTTCCTTTAGACTTTAGAGCATAACTGCACGAGGCTCGACTTAGATCTGTTTTATTTTATTGCTACAGAGAAACAGTGGCCTTTTATTATTATTTTATTTTTACAGATTTTAACTTTTTATTGATTTTAATTAATCTTAACCCAGTAAGCATTTTTATCTGGAGCCATTCTTAATTGAAAATCTACCAGCATCTCCCTCAATTTTAGAACTAGCAGTTAAAAATATTTTGCTAGGACTTCACTGCTTATCGATATGACTAGTGCCGGGAAGATAACTGGAGCCAAGGAACGGGAAGAAACTCCGTCATGGTATTTTGAATGAGCATCTCTGCATTATCTTGGAGTGAGTTCGGGAAACCACGAGAACTCAGGATGGTCGGACGGGGATTTGAACCAGCATCCACCCAAGCTTTAACGCTTGAAAGAATCATCCCAGCATTGGCAGAGATCTGAATGGTTAGATTGGGCATCGAACCCCTGATTTCTAACTAGTACAGAGGATTATCCAGAGAGGTAGTATAGTCCTCTGTGCAGCGTAAGAAGCTTCCAAAGCGAATGTTGGCGTCATAACATCACTAATCGACTATTCATGTTAAATCACTATGTTCTGTTATAGTGCGTTCAGTTAAGAGACGCGGCTAAAGGCCTCTGCTCAAGCCTCACACCGCTGCCCTTAGGGAGCGTGCATAAACCACGTAGCTCCATTTTGACCTCCTGTGACCCCCCCCCCCTCTTCCTCACGTAGCCCTACGTGGCGTTGGCCTCTACCCCCCCCCCCCCACTTAGCACGTAGCTTTTTAACCCTTTTGATTCCAGCAGACATTTTGTTCTATTTTCTCCTGTCAGACTATTGTAAATTACATACGGAGATAATTAAATGAAGGAAATAAATATTCACATGCTGTTGTGTGTTCTGTTTCTTATTTTAACTGTGAAAAATGTTATGAGAGGAAAGCTACGTGGCCTGGCCCGGAATCCCCCTCCCCCTACGTAGCCCAGCGTAGCCTTCCAGCCCCCCCCCCCCCCTCCCCTGGTTCGAGCCTCGTGGTTTGTGCACGCTCTCTTACCTCTGTAATGACTCTATGTTGGATGGTTGTAGTGGGCGTGCTGTTCTTTTACTAAACTCGTTTCCTCACTAATTTCCCTTAGACTTGCGTAGTATCTATTGTTTTCTTGTATCTTCAGTTATTCCTCTGTTAACTAACACCTAGTTTTGGGCTGCGAAAAATCGGAGAATCATACGGGTGTTCTCATTGCACTGTTATAATGAAATGCTGAATGCGCTACAAGTCCATGTTTATTGTAACCTAATCAATTCTTCAATTGCAAGTGAAATACAGCTGCGGACTTCACGCGATGTAATGCCAGCAAATGCTAGGTTTCTGATCCAGAAACATTCTAAGCCAGATATTCAAACGATTACTATAACTACGATCGATAGGCGACTCGAGGCAGTGCTTGGCGATTCCGTAGATCAGAAACAAGCATATTTCTGCACATACGCCACTGAAGCTAACACTTTTGTGAAACTGAATAAATAATCTGTACTAATTATATCCTCTACACCCGTACATGCGAAATGGAAAGAGTGCCCGCTGACAAATTTGTCACTCGCTTGCAAGGACACCATAGCACACCTTGTCCTGGGTTTGTGGCTGCTTCCTCGTTTATGGGAGTGAATTTGGTGGCATCCATAAAGAACTCTATTCTACTGTACTCTTGCTCGTAATTGATCTTCACTCACGGTACTTGGTATTTGGACAAATTCAGTTTAATTCAGATTTTAGATCCCATCCTAAAATCTAGGTTTCCTTGGATTTCTATAAATCTCTCCAGATGAATCCTCATGGCTGATGTTCTTCCAGTTGCTGGCTGTTAGTCCTTAAGCGTTTATTGTAATACCTTCTTCGTTGTATTGGTGCAAGGTCTGTTCACGATTTACAGGCAGTTTTCTCCAACGATCGAGGCGGATATGGTGTTTTTGCTTTGCCATAGTCTAGTTTATACATACTTCGATAAACAGAGTGACGGAGAAAACATTACTGCGAGTTTACATGATTTGCAGCAAATGACAATACTCACTTCCTTCCTGGTGTATACTATTATATCTGGAAAGTTCTCTTGTAGCGGCAAACTATGAAAAGTGAAGTTTGGTAGCCATCTCTGCTTACACACAGACATAAGTTTTGCTAAACATTTTGTAAATTTGTCGTGCCGATTTATTAAACTAATCGGCATTCTCATTTATAGAATAAACCGGAAACATTTAGGACCGGCTAGTAGAGCCAAATTGAGTCACTGCAGGGACACAAAGCACTGTGTTTGTCAAGGTTCTCGTTGTTGTTGTTGCTTTAGGGCGCGTCGACAGTGTTAAAGTTCTCGACTGATTTCATCCATAATCACTTCAAATTAGTTTTATGTACCTGCTTTATTTTCCCAAGAAAAAGTAAACAAGCAAATGGTTTAGGAGAAAAAGAAGAAAAGTCATCGAGTCTATAGTTAACAATATAATTGCCATTTTCCATTAACAGTACATAGCTCGTTTCCTTGTATTTTCTGTTATTGGGTGTGTTGCTGCATTCGCTGTTTCCCATATCTAAACCGCCATCTTGCTTATTACAGAAATCTTCTATTTGTTATTTTATTCCTCCGCAGCTTCTCGTGCCTCTGCTCCCAGTTCCATCTTCTTATTGATCACCTTCTTTTTATCCATTCTTCTTAACAGTACAGCTTCATATTACATACATTTCTAAGCTTTACAATTTCCTTTCCCCTCTCTTACTAATGCTCCACGATTTCGAGTTGAATTCCTTCAGTAAGAATGGCTTTATACCGGGAGTTACATCTGTCCAAACAAAGAATGGAATGGTTCCGTTGCGTAATTAATTATCGGACCTTATACTTCTGCTAACTAGTTTCTACTCACATGGTTTCCCAATAAGTTCCCCGTCTTTTGTCGTTAAAAGACAAAAATCTAAAAAGGGTAACTCATTAATTTATCAAAGAATTCTAGAATAATTTTGATTTACTATATTTCTATACCACTTTTACACTTCCCAAAAAGTATGACGAGTGAAAAAGTGCAGATTGACAACATATTCACTTATTAATTCCCAAATACTGAAATTGTAACTAATTCAAATCTTAAGGTTCTGTTTATTTTTCGCATATTTTGTTTTGAATCTTTGCATAACTGTAATATTTATATGGTAACAAATTGAGAGGTTAGATCAAACAATTCCCAGAATTTTTATCTGTACTTAATTGATCTTTTACTCACCAGTATGATAAGAACCCATCCGTAGTGCCATCATTTCTTCCAGTCTTTAAAACACTTCTGAATCTCAGGCCTCTTCGCCGATTTTGCATTCGTCTTCTCTGGCCGCAGAACTTTAAATTTCTCTTCATCTTTAGAAAGATTAATTTTTTTTAGACGGCTGTGACCTCTGATACAGTTGTTGTGTTACTGCGGTGAAATATTTTGCCAGAAATAGTCATCACGTTATGAAGAATCAATGAAGCTGCAATTTTTACGTGTTGTATTTATACAGTTCGATACTTTCATTGAGCTTCGATGTAGTAGTAACGTTTACTAACACTGCAAACTGGTTGTAAAAATTATATATGGGATTTAGTGTTGTTAAAAAATGAAGTAAAATGCAGTAAAGAGAATCTTGATATTGGATCGAAAATCATTTGGTGTTTTTTTATTTCTGGGGAATTTCCATCAAGATGAGGGGATCACCGTTTTGCTTTTATCACATTCCTAAGTTACCTTAGTTATGAAATTTTGAGCAATTGTGGGTCGTCGGTTACTCCATTTAACAATTCACAAGCCATTTCTATACGATTCAGTTTTCGTTGATAATTTATTAATTATGGAACAAATTTTCTGCAACTCGTTGTTTTATTGCTCAAACGCATAAGATAGCTACCCACTTATTCAACATTTTCAGCACATGTTCGCTATTGAATTTGCACATAAAATTTGGGAACTGATGAGACCATGTACCAACATTAGGAAAAACGGACTTCATAAAAAAAAAAAAAAATTAAAAAAATCTTTCCATAGTAGTGGAAGAATGGACGCTCTGTTCCATATTTTTGCTAATCTACGCTGATTAACGTTATTCCTGCTAACCTCAGTTACAACTTCCCTTACCACTATCAGCCCACGCATTAATTTTTTTTATTTATTACCTCATTATTTCTTATCTGACCACTTCTTGACGGACGCAAGCCCAACCCTAATTACAGCAGCCATTAGCCTTACCTCATTATTTCTTATCTGGTAGGTTTATTACTGCCCGGTCCCAATTCAAGCGGCCGTCGAGCTAATTCATAGCACGAAGAAGTTTCAGCTTGTTCGCATTTAAATGCAAATTTGATATACAGGGTGTTACAAAAATGTACGGCCAAACTTTCAGGAAACATTCCTCACACACAAACAAAGAAAATGTTATGTGGACATGTGTCCGGAAACGCTTACTTTCCATGTTAGAGCTCATTTTATTACTTTTCTTCAAATCACATTAAACATGGAATGGAAACACACAGCAACAGAACGTACCAGCGTGACTTCAAACACTTTGTTACAGGAAATGTTCAAAATGTCCTCCGTTAGCGAGGATACATGCATCCACCCTCCGTCGCATGGAATCCCTGATGTGCTGATGCAGCCCTGGAGAATGGTATATTGTATCACAGCCGTCCACAATACGAGCACGAAGAGTCTCTACATTTGGTACCGGGGTTGCGTAGACAAGGGCTTTCAAATGCCTCCATAAATGGAAGTCAAGAGGGTTGAGGTCAGGAGAGCGTGGGGGCCATGGAATTGGTCCGTACAGTACAGTACATACTAACGAAACTAAAATGAGCTCTAACATGGAAAGTAAGCGTTTCCGGACACATGTCCACATAACATATTTTCTTTGTTTGTGTGTGAGGAATGTTTCCTGAAAGTTTGGCCGTACCTTTTTGTAACACCCTGTAGATTCAGCCGTCCGCAATGTGACGAAATTCAAACGCGGGAATACTACCGCAACTATACGCAGACTTAATAACACTCACAAAATCCTTAGAGGGTAAACCTGTATACAGTTTCTGAGAGTCTCTCAAATGTTGTAACTAAATGTTGGAGGAGAATTAAAACCCCACGTGTGATTTCCGTTGACCCCCCCCCCCCCTTCCCCTTCGTGAGATCTCGCCGGCCCCCCCCCCCCCCCCTCATCTCACCTCGCGTAATTTATGGGCGCTCCCTAAGAAATCCTAAATACTAACCACTCACCGCTGTTCTATTACACTTTAAGTAAGCCGATTGTAATTATAGTTACAGTTTAGGCGAGAAACCACTGCTACACTTAAAAAAATTACCTCCCTGGTGCCTAAAGGAATATCCTTTGAGTGAGTGATTCATTCTGAAAAGTGAAAAAAGTTTGTTGTTAATGGAAGCTAATTGTAATTTTTTTAAAAACAATCAACTTTTATGGCAATGCAACTTTTATGAAATTTCTGTTTTTACATGCTTCGCGTAAATTCCATGCGTTAAAGTCTCAGTGATTCAACAATATTGGTTTTGTATAATCTTATCTAAGTGCAGAGTATCAGAAAACGTCCAGTGTCTAATGACAGCTCAGAATATTTTAAGTCCAAAGTGAAATCTAAATTAGCCATTATAGACTATAAATATTTGATGGAAGCACTATCTGAGAATTTCTATTGTCTAAAATTGCGTGGTTGGGAAATGCAATATCAAATGTATCTGGTTCCAGGCATTCCCTGGGCTCTTAAGTCTTATCTTCTCTAGTCCCTTGATTTCTGCATCTGTCTGCCTTCATTTCTCCGTTAATTTTTTCCTTTACATATGTTATAATCATACAGAGACCATACCAAGGAAGTTTGGCATTCGGAAGTACGCGTTTTTAGATCCTCCTCCAACCATCCAGATTTCGATTTTCCATTGTTTCCCAAATGCCGGGATGCTTCCCTCAAGAGGTCATGACCGAATTACTTTCTGTTCCTTGACCCCATCGTCTCTTGGCTCTACGAGCCGTAGAGCCCAAAACAAAAATAAAATAATACAAGGACGATATCGCATCATTTTCACTATCGGACGCTTTTCTATGAAATACAGGCCTACAAATATAGTTTTACTCGCCCTTTTTTACATAGCAGATTTCAACAAGAGCGCAAGATTTGAATTGCGTGCCATTTTGACCAATTATTATTATTAATTTTTAATTGCGATGGAGCCAACACTCAGATGACAATACCTCTGTTCATCTAATTACCTCTTTTTTAAATTATCTTTTATGATTGGATTGTTAAATTCCTCTCCATTTACTTTTTCGATTTACAAATTTTAATGCGTTTTTGGTAAATTATCCATCACTTCAATTGGTAATTTGTTCCAATCCCAGACACCCTTACCAATAGAAGAAAATTTTCCCACTCTCTTATGCATGAAATCGAGCACCCGCTTGTGGTCATAGTCGCCTTTCCCCTTCCATGCACTGTTCCTAATTCTTTGACCAATATCCGTCCAAGCCCTGTCCGTCAACATGAGCCCTGTACATTCCCAGCACTCTCTTCACTCTCCTCCTTTCCTCCAATGACTCCCGTCCATCATATCAGTTGTGATAATTTGCACAAAAAATTCTAGCTGCTCTTCTTTGCAAACCCTCCAACTTTTGTGGGTCCGAAACTACACCACCATATTCAACCAATGGTCTGACCAAAGTTTTGTAACCAAATTTCCTAACTTCTCTGGTACATCCTGTCCTCACCCTCTCTCCAGTAAATAAAGGATTTTGTAACCTTTTCCTACCACCTGCCCAATGTGCTCTGCCCAGTTGAGTTTATCATCAAACGTTATGCCAAGATATTTACACTTCAAGCATTCAACAATCATTTCTGACCCCCACCCTATACTCATAATTAACTTTTAATTTTTTGTGTGTTCTAAATAAGCCGATTCTTCTTTGCATTTATCTTCATTCGATGCTGACCTACCCATTTAGATATTCTATCCAGGTCACCCTGCAGCTGTTCAATCTTCACCTGTTTTGACCCTATTCTGTACCATTACCATTTGCAAACAACTTAAATTCTGACCGTTACCCATCAACACAATCATTCATGAGAAAAATGAACAGCAGCGGCCCTAATACACTACCCTATGGCACCCCAATATTTACTTCCACACAAGAATTAGACATTTCATCAGTTACTCTTCACCATATTCTCACTTAAAATTTGCTTCTCCATGCGTACAAAATTCACTGGCTCAAGAACTTACGCCAAAAGACCATGCACAGCGAAGAGGGTTCACTTGTTGGATCATCTATAGCAAGAAGTGAATGCCGATTTTCTCGACAAAGTCATCATGAGACCCATTTGCTCCTCGATGGCTTCGTTAATAGGAAAAATTGCCGCATTTGGAGCTCACAAAATCCACGAATGATGCCCAACGTATCACTGGGTGAATTTTGGATGGAGAATCATTGGATCATTTATCTATAAACGGTGAATAGTGAACGTTATCGTAACATGATAACTCAGTTCTTTGTGCTTCGATTGGAGAATATGGCCCTTGTAGACTTGTTTCAACAGCACGGTGCCATTCGTCATACTGCCCGTGCAACATTCACGGTCTTGTACGAGTCTTTGGGGGCGTCCATTAATTACGCGAGGTCAAATGTGGGGGGGGGGGGTGCGGCGAAATATCACCAAATATCACCAAGGGAGAGGGGGGGCGGTCAACGGAAATCTCACGTGAGGTTTCGAAATTCTTGTTGGAGTGTAGAGCTAAAAAAAAAAAAAAGTTTACAAATGACACAAAAGGGTCGGACCAGATCTCATGAAGTCTCACCAGAAGGGGGGGGGGGGGATCCTGAAATCCGGAAAAACACCTCACGTAATTTATGGATGCCCCCTTTTCCTCCCTGGTCGTCTCATTGCCGTTTTGATAACCAGAATTGGCCGCCTCCATTTTGCGATTTAACCCCTACGGAATTTCTTACTGGGGGGTTTTCTGAAGTCTCGGGCGTACTTCAAGAAGCCCACAACCACCCAAGCATTAAATGCCCAAATTGAATGCTTTACCGACGAAATAAAGCGACATTATGCAAAACCGTTATTGAAAATCTTTGTGTGTAGCACCAAAGTGGTTGCGGCAATTTAGTATTGCTTAATACAAAATTCCCAAGTGTGTAATGTATAAATCAATAAATTGGGGGCATCCATAAATTACGTGAGGTGTTTTTTCGGATTTCCGGATCCTCCCTCTGGTGAGATCTGGTCAGTGACGCTCACCCCTAGAAATCGCCCTCGCAACTTTAGGAGACCTTTTTTTAGGTTTCACACTTCCAAAGCCGGTTACACCCCCACTTTTCGTCGAAATACCCTCCCCCCCAAATTCGACTTTGTAGACCTTTTTTTTAGCTCTACAGTAAAAAAAAAAATCTACAAAACCTCACGTGAGATTTCCGTTCACCCCCCCCCCCCCCACCTCCCCCTTGGTGAGATTTCGCCGGACCCCCCCCATAATTTCATCTCACGTAATTTATGGACGCCCCCATACTTATACTTTGTTACAGAAACCCATGTTTTATTTAAAATTCAAATCTTGCTCTCTTATTGTAACACCATTGAGCTATTATTTTTTTTAAATTCTCAGAGATTGTGTGCGTGCCTGCAATCATATACATATTTATTTTTTGGTTTAGTTATATTTTCGCATGTGCACATAAATGATTCCCCGAGTCGCAGCAGTAACCATTCCTCTTAGAGAAGATCTTTGCCCTAACATTTTATATACTTTTGTGTGTATGTTTACCCAGTTGTTTTGGTAGGTGGATAGCCTTTCTGTCTTTACATTATTATTCTAACAGGTACCATTTCCTTCCTGTGTAACCAAAAATAAATCTTTATTTCTCATAATCTTGAAAACTGTTTGTGGTACAAAATAAATCAGTTAATACTGTCCGCATATGGTATGATTTATTTTAATAGACGTTGAGAACAATTAGTGTAGCAGCAAGAAAAACGCGGATATCGAAGAAAATACAGTGAGTAATAAGCGAAACTCGTCAATATTGTAATGTGTCCTTCATGACGTTTTTATGCATCTTTCTCCGCAGATGAAAATCGCATATTTTCTTGGCACGGACCTGGTGAACAAAACGAGGTTACTTGAAACTTAGGCACTCGATCGTTAACACACACGGATTTTTTTTTATTTTATTTTAATTTTTTTTTTTTTTGCTGGGTAAAACAATGTGAATGATGTTTAACGAGTAATGTCCTCGGCTTCGCGTGCGCTAGAAGGAAATTAATGCCCTCACTTGTACTGGCGGCACAACAGGGTTGATCATTTCACTTGGTAACGACAGTGTTTAATTTCGACAAATACCGGACATACATTTACTGGACAATGGTTGCGTACTGTTTACATTGAGGAAAATATTTACCACTCTTTTGATTACCATAAATTTCATCTGAATATGCAGACATTCGTGGTTTGTGCTTTTATGATTAATAGATGTTTGATTTTTGTGTCTTTGGGTAATGTTTGGGTGATTGTCAATTCTCTTCAAGTTTTAAAAACTTAATTGAAAGCTTATTCTTGATAGCAACACGAATTAAATAGTTTAGTTAAAAAAAAATATGAGAGATACTAATAGAAATTTACCGATCAAATCTAATCGTCAGCATATATGACACTTTTAGTGGCGACGTATTGGCGATAGTAGAGAAAGATTTCTGCAAGAATATAAAATGTTATCATTGGTTTATGGAATTCTATTATATTTTATTCATGGTTTAGTGTAGTTTACAGTAAACTGTATGTAATTGAGTTTTACATAGTTTTCACAAAAATTACAGTGTTATAATACATTCAGTTCTTCATATTTTCTTTAATTCTGTGTAAACCAGTCGGTCAAGCACAAGATACAATAAAGTACCCATTTGTTGACATGTTATTTGATAATACATTCATGTCTACTAACTGGTTGATGAGCTGATATGCGAGAGAAGTGAGGAAATTTGGAAAAAATTATTTGGTAGGCCATTGTTTGAGTGTTGTGGAGAAGTGTAGCAAACACATATGTATTATTACATACTGGCGTTGGAAGGCTGCTAGATTTGTTTGCAGAAATTATGGTAGAAGAGAATCAGTAACTGTTGTGGTAAAGGAGTTGACTTAAGTGTCTTTGGAACACAGAGGCGACGGTAAAGATTGCTGGGAGTGCATAAAGCCGGGCATACACGTAACGGTTTACCGGAGAGGTTTACCTGTGCAGGTCACCTGTGCAAACAAACCGTAGCGGGTATGTCAGCTTCGCCAGGCAAAACTACTTAGGTGTAGCAACCTCCACAGATTACCTAGAATAATAATAATAATAATTCTTTCAACCTGCGCAGTTGTACTCGACGATGTGTGCGTGTTGGGGGGGGGATAGGGGGAAGGGGGCTTATGTTATCGAATGACTGTACAGTTTTCAGTTCAGTTGCATCCGCCTATGAACCCCTAAATGTACTTCTGAAGAAGACAAGCTTATGTTTGTCAAAACTGCAGTCAAGATTAATAAATCAAAAATTTAAGTAACTGGTTGGCTATTATTGTACTTAATACGGTTTTTCAGTTCAGTTTTATTACAAAAAGGGTGTTTTTACTTTTACCGAGTTAATCTGGTGAATTTTGTGCACATAAAATCAGGACGGAGATATAATGAATTTATAAAGTTTTTTTGCATTATATAATTCTGAACCTTGTCTGTGGCGGGGGAAAAGAGACCAACCTAATGCAAGAAATCTGGTATCTGTCAATCTTTCACGGAGAAGAATAGCAGCTCTCATAACTGTATTGTTGTTTCGTATTAAAGGAGGTATCATTGACAGCAATATTTGGTAGACTTCTTCACTCACCCGCAAGTAATTACGGCGATCCACTGGTTTTGAACTTAATTCTTGTAGTAATTTTGTGTGGGTGTATTCATTCCTCTTCAAAAACCTATCTGAACTTCCTTCGTCGCCATCTCTTACCATACCATGTGTGTGCTCTGTATTTATAGAGGTATATCTTTTCGGATAAACTGCGCAAGTAAACCGTTAAAAGTATGCCCGACCTAAGGCATACATTGGTGATCAGGCCTGAACGTTTATTTATAAAAAAATTAATAGAGATAACCATGACTGAGTTAACAACTGATACCGGCACAAGGGATTGAAATTTTTTATTTGAGTAACTTATCTCAATGATTGAAAGAATATAAACTTAAAATTAATGTAATGCCAAGTAACCGTGCAGAAAAATTGGTACTGGCAAGAATGCTGAAGCACAATTAATAATAAAAGCGAAAGAACCTGCAGACGGCCGAGTCCAGTACAAGAATTAAGTATTGGCATTGTAACGATAGTAATTGGTATGCGGATATTTTATTATTATCTTTGAAATATTTTAGATTATAGATTAATTTTTGGATTGATGATGGGATAAACTTTCGGTTTAACAATCAAACATCACATATCAAACATTTATTCATTTAAACAGAAACAAAACTAGCACATCGTAACTTTTACACGAAATGAACACATTAAAATGGAAATCAATGTAACAATTACATCAAATATGGAAGTTGAAGCATAATTGATACGTTTACATGAAAACAACTATCTGCACAAGATATGATTGAGCAACTAATGTACTCTTCAGCATTGTGATATTCTACAGATTTAAAAAAAAAGTCAAATGCCTTATTTACTTGACACGGCTTGGCTCAACACGATGAAAGTTTCAACAAAATAAGACGTGAGTTCACTCCTTAATCTCCACTGATCCCTCTGTGGGGCATTTGGGGTCGTATCGCGTGAAACAGAATGCAATGAATAACTTAGTGTTCATAAATGTGAATACTATAGAAAAATCCATCCAACTATCACACGTTCACACTGGCACGACGCCATCCAAACCTCAAGGAAGATCACAACCTTTGTCTCTAGGCTCAAATTCAACCACGGGCGCTTTGCGAGCCACCTCTTTGGGATTAATGCGGTCACCTCCCCCATTTGTGAATGTGATGGCATTAGTGTCGAGAACGTGGATCATATATTATTTGCCTGTGGACGCCGCTGGGCAGAATCAACTGAAGTAATAGAAGAACTGACTAAACACGGTGTGGAATTCCCTTCCAAGATGCAGACCCTTCTCCACGAAGATAGGGCGGAAATCTTCATGATTCTCTTCAATTTTGCAATAAGAAACAACATAGTAATATGACATTCTAATTTCTAAACCCCACATTACATTGTAAGGTAACCACCGTCCGTTTGACATAACCAGTCTGTTGACTTCTGTACCCAAAGGCTGTATATTTTACACTGTGGCTTAAGGGTACATGTAACCACTGGAACAATTTAGAAAACTTTTATACTGAATTTTGTATTTACATGATGCATATTATACATACTGTTTTAAGTTGTAAATATTTTATTTTAAAACGGTATCTTATGAATTTTATATTGTATTTTATTGAACTAATGTATCATATTGTATTATTGTTTTTTATATTATATTTGCATTTATATTGTAAAATTACATAGTGCTGGCTGTATGGCCCCGTAGCCAAATGCCAATTAATTAAAAAAAAAAAAAACTTACCGTGTTGTTGACTTCTGGGTACGGCATCGCTGATTGCGTATCTAGTTTACCACTACATATTACGTAGCACTTCAGGTAAATAGGCAGCCTTTACTGCTATCTGCCATAATCCACTAACAAGTAAAGTGAGATAATCTTGTATGGATACAGCTTTGAAACCACTGCAACTGCTCATCTCCAGATTGATATGAAATTCCAGTGACAGTGCAGGTCACGTGTTCTCTTCTCGACACCCCAAAAGCAAGTCCTTTTCTGCCACTCATCTTCACACACGCAATCCTCCATTTCGTCCCGGTGTGAGAGAAAGAACTAATCGTCTTGTCCACGGCGCGCGGATATCGTATTCTGCTGCCAACCCCGAAGTTGTATTGAGGTGCCTGTCAGCTCCGATAGTGACATCTTCCCCTGTATTTACAGTTGGAAGTTGACTTTGTTATTTATTGTTTTTGCACTTTTTGTTGCTTAACAGGTTGGATTCATTTTTGTGCGAGCTTGAGCCTGTAATTCAATTTAAAAGCGATTTCGGCATGTTATAACGTACACCCGTTACGTCATATTGACCTGTATAATTTCATTGGGGGCGTCCATAAATTACGTGAAATGAAATAAGGAGGGGGGGGGAGGAATCGGTGGACATCTCACGTCATATGTTTAAATTCTTGATGGACAGTAGAGCCAAAAAAAAAAAAATCTGCAAACGACGCGGATACCGACTTTAGGGGGGAGGGTGGTATATGGTCTACAAAACTACGTGGTTAACCACGAGGTCATTCGGCAGGGTGGAAGGTCCGATGAGATCTCACCAGAGGGGGGGGGGGGGGCCGGAATTCTGGGAAAACATTTTACGTAATTAATGGACGTCCCCTTACATGACGTTTCAGTCTTTCTATGGAAGTCCTGAGCGGCCGCTTTGAATCTAACATTTTAGGCACATTGGCAATGATATAGATATCTTATGTGGGGAATCTATATGGCAGGTGGAGAGCTCTTTTAATTGCTTTGCTTTGTTGTGCCTGAACTTTTTCCAGTGTGTTGCAGCCGCGTTCCCCCTTGTGAGGACAAGCGTATTCTATTATTGGACGCACAAACGCCTTGTAAATTTGTATCCCGCAGCGCGCTGGTAGCGATGGGTTTGTATATCATATGGGATATAGTACACCCAGTCTTTTTTCCACCTTTTCCTTGGTGTCATTCAAGTGTTGTCTTCAAGTGAATCCTTGGTCCACGGTAATGCCCAAGTAACGGACGACTTTTTTTCCGAGGGATGCGGCTGTTAAACAAGTCTTAGTTAAGCGATCTTTGAGAACCTCTTTTATGCAATACTATTACGTGGGACTTGTCGACGTTTATCTTGTTCTAATACTGACTGGAGTCGCCTTGCTACCAATTTTTGGCTCCAAGATGAAGTAAAGTAGGCAGTATGGTCAGCATATAATGCCGTAAATACAAATTTCGGCCTGGGAATATCGGTGGTAAACATTAAGTACAGAATTGGGTCCAGGACCGAACCTTGTGGCACCCCAGCACGAACTCTTCTTGTCGATCGCGACTTCTCTACTCTCACTGTAAATCAGTGGCGTCCAACCCAAATGATCTTGGGGGCCTCTTTGGAAATGCATCATAACTCCGCAGGGCCACGTATATATCCCCATATTAGATATAGACATTTTTTGGAGTGAAAAATTGAAACACAATAAATTATTATTGTGTTTACTATTATTTCTTACATGTAATCATAGATAATATAATAATAATGATACTAAACGCACATTTAAAAAAATATATAACACTAAAAAGGATATATAAAAATATATAAATATAAATGAAATAAATCTTGAAAATATGAATGCTAAAATAATGTATTTTTAATACATTGATTTTCACTACTTTGAACATTATAAAATATTTTGTAAAAGTGTGATGAATCTCGCTGGCCGGAAAAATATTCAAGGCGGGCCGCATGCGTCCCGCGTGCCACGGGTTGGCCACCCCTGCTGTAAATGATCTCTGACCGGCGAAAAGTAACTTTTGTAACAATTCTCTTTTGCGTCCTTTCGCAATTGGTGGGAACACATTCAGTCGTCCTTTCGCTCCCTTTTCGCTCTTGTTGGTCAAACATTTCGTTCGTCCTGGCCCATTTCTGCGAATGATCGTTCGGCTCTGCATCTGTGAAATGTTTATAACGTCTATTTGCCAACCTCACCATCTTGCAGTTAACTCTCCAAGGACTTTTTCAAATTCTTTGCTCGAACATAGTAAATTATCATTGCAAATTATTTCCAGCGACCTTCCTCTGGAAGACCTTTGTTGTTCGACCCGCACGCAAACTTGTTTACCTGAATTGCATCCTGCTGTGCGCCCACGCGAGATAAATCTATCGCCTCTACTGTCCTTGCTTCCTGCGGACGAACTTCTAGCCATCACCTTCGGTCGAGCAGCTTATGGCTCGGAACTAGTGTTGTAAAAAAAAACTGTTTTTTTTTTCTGACCTGAAAAAAAACACAAAATCTTGAACATGGCAGCGTCAACAGCAACGGTATTTCTTCAATTGTACAATTGAAAAGTGTTTTTAGTTTTATGTAATATATTTTAAATAGTTTCTGATGAAGACTCCCTTAAGGCGGGTCGAAACCGGTCAATAAATTCATTGAATATTTGCAACAGGTTTGGCTGTGTTATCATTGTACAATTGAAAAAAAACACAGTTTTTTCTGGGAGATGGTTTTTTTTCATAACTACTAAATTTCAAATTTTTAAGGCATTTATCGTCAAATATGGCTGTTTTAGAGTTTATACTAAGTACTTATCTTAATTTTTAAATCTACTATATTTTTCTGGTTCAGTAGAAAAAAAAACAAAAATATTGGAAACATTGACTTTTTCTTTTACGAACGGGGACTTCTTGAAAATGCTAGGTTGTGTGAAAAGGAATCCCCGTTCCCCGTTGTTTGGATTGATACTCGCTATTTGAACTTTTGCTGCCAGTCCTACAAATTTACCTGTAGACCTACGGATATTTTCAAAAAATTAGGAATTTTAGATTTATCAACGGATTTTTGCCTCTTTTTATTACTTATTGTGCTTTCCTTATATTCGTATACTTGTTAAACTCGCAGCGTATAGTGATACTGAGTCATTAAACTGTCAGTCATTATGAATAATTTCCTTGCAACCGTTGGCATAAACCAATGATTGAAAAGAAATAAGGCTCCTATTTTGTATGTTAATAGATTTAAATTCAAACTTAAAAGACCGTAATATAGAACTTTCGGCGCAGTCTTTATGCACAGTGTGTACTTTTCTCACAATTTAAAATTGAAATCTCAAAAGCTTTTGCGTGTAATACAACTAGTAAAAGAAAATGTAACTATTTTTGAAGTTCTGGATCTAGAGGAGACAGAAGAAGAAACAGAAAATTTCGACTCCGACCGAACTAGTGTTGGTAGTACTGATATTGGTGAATGTGGTACTGACATAGAGGATGAATAAAAAATTGTGTCACCTATACAGATACATTTATGAATCATAATGTAAGACATTATATGATTCAGTAAGATTTAAAACACACATGCAAAATGTAAGTTCCGTAACTGTAATTTATCAAAAATATTATTTTCTGAAGAAGAAAAAAAAAACAAATTTAGAAAAAAACAAGGGTGCTAGGTTTTTTCATGTTTTTTTCACAAATCTTAAACACTACTCAGAACACATTTCCTCAAATACACCACTTGCCAGTTTACAACGTTCACTTCATACACGTAACTACTGTTCATTGAGAAATAGTAAATGTTTTCAGTGACATCTTGTGATGGACATATTAAAAACGTGGCTGGTTTTTTTAACGTCACAGCATTAGGTAAAACGTGGCATCGATTCTCAGTTGGGCCATCCGGATTAGTTATTTTGCCGAAATCGCCTAGATTTTTCTTACCACGCCCGCCTTCCGTCACTCCCCCACCCCTCCACAATTTTAGTATTACAAAGGAAAAAGCCTACTTCTCAGTACAAACAATGAAATCTCAGAAGAAACTAGCGTGATGTTAGACTAAGGTTTACAGGCGGCGAGGGAGGCTCCTCTGCCCTCATGCCATGTCTTCGCGCCTCCATAGGGAGCGTGCACAAACTACGTGGCTCGGTCCAGAGAGAGGGGGGGGGGGGAGGCTGGAAAGCTTCGCTGGACTACGTAGGGGAAGGGGTGGTTCCGAGCAGGGCCACGTAGCTTTCCTTTCATAACATTTGTCACAGTTAAAATGAGGAACAGAACTCTCAACAGCCTGTGAATATTTATTTCCCTCAGTCAATTATCTCCGTATGTAATTTACAATAGTCTGACATGAGAAAACAGTACAAAATGTCTTCTGCAATTAAAAGAGAAAAAAAGCTACGTGCTACGTGAGGGGGGGGGGCGGAAAGGGGGTAGAACTTAAGGCCGCGTAGGGCTAAGAGGGGGGGGGGTTCACAGGGGGCCAAAATGAAGCTACGTGGTTTATGCACACTCCCATACGACTATTCATGCTCAGATAGCCTCGCTGTGGGCTAGAAAGGGACGTTGACGGGCGTAATATGGAGAAAGGGGACCAACGCAACATTACATAAAGAGAGGAAAAAAATTCTGATGTAGATCTTACACAAATTTACTGCTCTTATTTTTTTCTATTTTTTTTTAAAATAATTGATTGTTTCGAAAGTTTTCTAATTTTTCTCTGTAAGCAGAAAAATAGTTGAACCGAACATACTTAATTTAAAAATTTTGTTTTATTGTTTCTAACACGCTACTTGACAAAATCAGTATTTTATTAGCTGTTTTCAGGGTTTTACGGCTCGACAGTTTACTCGAGCCGGAGGAGGGTTGGGAGCAAGAAACTTGAAGGATTCAACTTGAAGGATTTCGGCTTTCATTCTCCTGGACTGATTTCTGGAAACCGATAACCGAAATCTGGATTGGGGATCAAACCAAGGTCCTACCGAATGACAAGCCCGTAGTGAGGTTTTTAATGCATCTTTACCTTTTGCGTACATATTAGAGTTTTTGCTTTCTGTTTGGACATAAAGCTTTTCAGTCATTGTATTATTTGGCAAATGAGGACAAAATTTACGCTATAACTTGTTTTAGAGATTTTGAAACCGACGATTCCGTCAGCGATGATATTGAACCGACCTTCACCTCTGACGAATCCTTGATTTGTTATTGTGAAGTATGATGAGACGCTCTGTGGTTCGGATTCAGTGTTATATTTTAAGTACCCTTAAGTTGGGTCTAGGTTAGGGCGGCTACGACGAAAGTAAAAAAACTGCCACCAGATCGGTTAATACCGCACGAAATTGTTTTATCGTTATAACTTTTCAGCTTTCTGTCAAAAACATCCTGGAAAGAGTAGGCCACGTACCAAGAACTCGAAAGTAGTAATTTTTCGGTAAGAGCGGTAAAGCGAAAAATAGTGCCATAGCATCTTTATAGTATGCGGTAGAAGGGTAGATTGATTAGAAAAACTAAAGATTAAATATTTTCTAACACATTTTTTGAAGATGTCGTGAATCGACTGCAAAACGAGATTTTGAGATCATTATTCTTAAGAAAAAACTGACATTAAAGTGGGCATTAATATTACAAATTGGCGATAAGGCTTCGGAGGATGTTATGAGTAACACATTGAAGGAACGAAATGACCATGACAGTGTAAACACTTGGCTTCGGACAGAGGGAGTTGGGACTGATGTTATTGAGGGAGGTGCAGAACAATTTTTTGCAGACATTGAAAGCGTAAAAAACAAAATTTCGTGTAATGCAAAAATAAGTGTATAAACTCTGTCCACATTCGTTGTTGTGCAAATTTAATAATTTCTCAGGTCTATTGGTGTTACATTGGATCGCTAAATATTGAACAGAACTTATTACTTCACTTAGATCAGCGGTATTAATTTTGTCTTAAACATCCTTCAGGTTTGTAAGTGTGGTGCAGTATTGAATTCTTTCCGCAAATATCGTCTGTTTGTGATCCTGTATGTGAATAACTTTCATAATGAGATAACAGCGCTTGACAGTTGTATTTCGGAATGTTCGAATCTACATTTTACTGCATTTATAAGGGTTTTTTTTCACGATTTTTCCACATAACAATTTAGCCATCGGCGTCAGTTAGTGATAGTCAAAGACCCAAATTGTATTAGCCTGCACATGGCCCAAAGGTCGAAACTGGCTAGGAATCCATCCTTCATCCACCCTCTCCGACTATATTTTTAATGGCATTAATTAATAGCAAAAAGTAAATTCTTATGGTCTTAACAAATTGCTGACAGTTTCTAGATTGCTCATATTTTCCCTTATATGACTGGAATTACAGTTTAAGGAGGAATCAAAATCACCTTCGCCACATTAATGACTGTAAATAACTTTGTTTTCTTATTCCAAAACATATGATTCATTCAGTCTGCTTTTAGTTTCCTAGAGCAAAACTCTTCCACAAAGTGAGGTTGATTTTGTAACAGAACCTCCTTTAGTTTGGACTTAAAACTGGCAAGTTTTTGTAAGATGACATTTCATTCCTTGCCATAGGACATTGAATAAGATGTGCAGGAACTTCTATTTTTCTTTATAACTGACTTGTAATCTTTGTGGGCGAACATTTATTCGTAGTATTGTGGCTACCTGAGGCAATATTGAGACCGAAGTGTTCGGGATTTCCTACTAAGGAATTCTATAAGAAGTACAGTATATTATTGTAATTGTGCTTGCATTGCAACTGTTTCTAGATTTCTGAACAGACTACAAGATTTCTGAAATCTTCTTCCGTGAATAATTCCTGGACACGTTTCTGTGAATTTACAAACTTCTGTGCTAGCGAGATGTTCCAAAAAGAAATGCCATAGATGAGCAAAGTAGACAAATTAATTTTATTAAATATTTTAATTTGACTGATGCAGTTTTGTCACTTGTCTACTTTCACATGTTTTCATGTTAAATACTTTCGCGAATTTTGATTATTAATTCCATTCGTTGACTCATTTACTTCTCCCTTACGCCTAAAATTAAATGATGGTTTTTGGTTATCTCACTTTCCAGTCAATACACAACTTTTAATTTTTTTGCTATCACCTGTTCAATGCGTCCTGCGTTATTGAGTTAACTATCAAATGTTATGCCAAGATATTTGCTCTTCGTCTTCAACAAGCAATTCCTCCTCTTCATATAATCATCAAAACATTAATTTTTCTATCCAATGTTTTGTAAGCCATTTGTTCGGCATTTGCTTAATTAGTCAACTTTTCAGGGATGAAATCAGTGTTGACAATTTTTATACTGACGTTTTACATATTTTGTTAAAAAAATTAATGTAATTCTAGAGTTTTAGGATTTTCTGATTGTTATTACTTACCGTTTACAGGCGTTAGAAAGTTTTGTAGCTAGTCATTTCCGCTCTTCCTACAGAGCCTATGGCATTTAGTCATCTGTCAAAATGGCATACGTTTTACGCATCGCAATGCGCATTGTTGCAATTTTCGCAAGTAATAATGTTTGAAATAGCCTGTAATCAGATTTAATATCCGAAAGACACCGTATTAAAAAAATCATTGGCAGTTACTAACCTGAGAAAGAAAAATATAACGGGTTATTGTAAGAAAGGAATTATGCCAGCATCGTGGCCCGAGATGTCCTGATGATCGCAGAAAAAAATACTCGTTCACAATTTATGTTGTTCGTTGACAAATAACAATATTAACTTCTATCCTGCAGAATACATCGTTAATATGAATGACTTCGGATATACTCTATGTAGTAAGACACATGACGCTGTCGTCTTTCGCATAACCGCTCTCTGCTGACAGTCTGTTGGACGACGATCGTATCAAGTGTAATGTACTGAGAAATGAATACGCTTGAACCCAACTGTTTCACAACCTTTAAATAGAATCAAAATTATTTTTTTCATCTTCATTGCAGTTTCTGTGACAGCATGTATTGAGGAAATAAAAATTATGAACATTAGAACACTTGTGTAGAATGAACGGAGACCAGAACGTCCGCAACAGCCAAAAAACAACTATTAAGATTAACAGAACAATTTTGAAAATTTGTGTCAAAACTGATGCTTGCAGTTGCTAGGGCAAGGCTGCCCAAACCCAACCCCAGGCCACGAAGTCACCCGCCAACAGCAGCGGTCTAGAATATGCTACCTCAAAAACCCCTGCGAAGGTCTCATTGACGTTTTTACTTTTTGATTATTATGAAACTTATATCTTTGGTTTATTTAAATATCTATTGTAACTATAGGCAAGTATTAGGTGGCTCGCGGGCTAACACACAGAATCGAAATTGTGGCCCATTTCCAAAAATGGTTGTTCAGCTTTGCGCTAGGGCATTGAAAGTTTCTTCATGTCATTGTGAGAAACTGCTGCAAGCGCTTGAAACAGTGCCATAGCATGACAAATGATTGTTGTTTCTGTTCACAGCGCAATGCTTGGTTCCAATGGAGCCTTCGCGAGTAGATCTCAAGAGGGCCGCCAGTACTGGGGTAGGAGGCATAATCGCCGCGGTGGTGCTACGACATCCGGCAGGGGCAGGAGTCTCGCCGTTTCTGCCGCCGCTTTGTCCTCCGCTAATCCGACGGGTAAGCAGCCTATCAACACTGAGCGTCCACCAGGAGGCGCTCGGATCTTCAGGGTTGAGGCTGTTCCCAGAACAGCTGCCGACGGCGAAGCAGTCATCAAGAAGACCCCACACATCGAGAAGCCGGAGTTTGTGCAGCCACGGCGTCCAAATTCCGCTTTCTTCGCTGGTCGCAAGTCTCCAGAAGGTCAATACAAGGATAACTCTTTCAACGGTGCTAAACGTAAAACGTGGCATGGGCGGAACAATGACAATAGACACCCTCAAGTCTGGAACCTGCCCTCCTGGATGCAAGACCCAACCATGATTCCTACCGAGGTTCCTCCAATTTTCCCACCGTTCCCCTTCGGTAGTCGACCGCATAATGGGATGTTGCCGCGCGGTCCTCCTGCGCCAATGCGGCTATGGCCACATTCTCAGGGCGTAAAATGCAGTATTCTAGGAGATCCACCTGCGCAGCCCACTTGGGCCGACATCCGGCGATATCAGCAGAAACAGACAACACAGCTCAAAACCAAGGACAACGATGGCTATTTTGGAGGCTGGGGCGGAGCTGGTAGGGGTAGCCTGCTCGCCAAAGAGTCATTAGGTTCGCCGGTTGCTTCGGATAGCGAGAGTGGAACGGCTGGTAGTAGCAGTGAGATAGACAGCTTCTGTATGGGACGCGGCCGTGGTAAGACCTTCAGTGAAAAAATGCGCCGCCCTGGAGTTGGTAAAGTACAATCGGGGTTTGGTGGCAGAGGTTTCTCTGATGGAACCGACATTTATACTTCCTCCTTACCTGTCCGAGGAAAGCAGACCCACAGGCGAGCATCGCGTGTTAGTCGCCGCTCTAGAGGTGGTAAGATGCGGTTGCCTTCTAAACTGGTTGGGACTACTACTTCAGAGCAGGAAGTTCCTTCTGGAACTGACTCCACTCATTCTGAAAGCAACGTGGTGACAGAATGTGCAGCATCACCATCAGTCACACAAACTACGGTGGAAGAACACGAACTATCCAAAGACACTGCAGGTGAGGGTTCAAACACGAAGTCAGTTGAAATTCAACCTTCTTTGACTGACACCACATCTCAGCCGAAGAAAGATTGCTCTCAAGAATCCTCAGGTTGTCGCTGGCAGAGCTTGGTGCAGCTCTACCTATTACCATACAACTCCATTAAAATGAGGCCATTAGTCCTATATTTATGGTAAAACATAACCTGTTCTCAATTTCATGTTGTGTATTTCCTATTAGTAATGGGGGCGGCTGCATTATTTTTTTTAAAAGAAATCAACTTTTTGGTACAGAGTGTTATTACAGCCCCCAGCATTTTGGAAAATGATTGAATATTAATTGATTTTAATGGATCTTATTGTTTCTCTTATTTGTTATCTTATAAAAATAATTTGCTGAGGGATGAAATTAGTGCAGTTTATCACTACCTAGGCTTAAATCAGAGTGTGATATTCTTAAATGTACAAGTATATCCATGTTGCACAACTCGAAATGTGTCTGTATTTATATTTTTTTTTATATATATACGATGTAGCAACTGCACCTTATGAAATAATTACTGTTAATGTTCCTAGTGATATTTTTCACAAGTATTTGCTAACATTCTGTGGATATACACAGTGTTGGCCACATTCCTATGTATTCTTCAATATGATTTATAGATCCTTTATTTTGAGTTTGATGTGTCCACCAGCTGTGGATTAAAAATCAAATGCATCACTTTGTTTTGTATAGACTTTCAGTAGTTTTCCTAATGAAATCTTTATTTTGATTGAGCACTAACCAGCAAGTATAAATATGAATTGTAAATGTTGATATTATTGTTTATTCTTTAATATTTCAGTAAACATTTTTGTAAATTGCAGATAAGCTGCATGAAAAAATTGCTAGGTTTTTACAAATACAACACTATTTTTATGTATATTTGTGAGGATATGTTAAAATGTTTTTTGCTAAATATGTACGCATTGTAATAGATGTCTCGTGTAGGAGATGTCTTCTTTGAATTAAGTAACTTATTCTAATGACAGCTATTATGATGTCATGTACTGATATATAAGTTAATGTAGAACTATATGATGAAATAAATGTAATTAATATCTAAATTTTTTTTGTCACTACATATTACACCAATTTAATACAAGCTATAATGTTTCACAAGTCAGTCTTAACAAATCAAAACTGGAACAAATTATTTCTGGACAGTTTTATAGCAGTGACTATTTTTCATCGTTGGTCCATGGTGAAAAATTGAAGATATTTATCAACTTAAAGCAGAGGAAACATTGACCAGAATTGAGGACACTGTTAAGATATATTGTATATATTTTAACATCTGCTTCTTAGAAGTTTACCTCATAGCCATTTTGTTGGCGATATTGACCCTTAAGTATTTCAATATAATTTTAGAATAAAAAACTTTGATTTTACCAGGTATGAGATAGGACTTTAGCTTGGGTAATTTTTATCTGCTTAATGTCTCTCTAACAGCGAGGTCTTTAGAGACGGGAAAGAATGGGAAGGAATTCGGCCATGGCCTTTTGAAAGAAGCATCCTGGCATTTGCCTGGAGTGATTTGGGAAATCATGGAAAACCCAAATCTGGATGCCCGGATGGGGATTCGAACCGCCGTCCTTCCGAATGCGAGGACAGAACGCTAGCCGTTACACCACCACGCCGGTAGCTTGGGTATTAGGGATGAGTTTGTGAGGTGAGTATTCATACTACTGCAATTGTTCGTATTCTACATAAAGGCACAGTAGTAGAACCATCCATCCCACATTTCCTGATTATTTCCCATATGGTGTTGTAAATATACATTAAGACTGTAGAGCAATCGTTCAAGAGAACCATTACAGCTAGGTTGACCTTTCCTATATTTGCAAACTCTCCTTATATTCAGAGTTCAGAGGTGAATATAGAATGGTCAAAATTGGTGAGAATTTAAATTAACCAGGTGTCAGGTGGGTAGGAAATAAGATTAATAACACAAAGGAACAAAGATTTGAAAAATCATTAGGAGGCTTTAAGTTAGTGATAGAGCAGACCACAAGGGTACTAGACATGGTGGACATATTCCTAATAAATACTGATCATAACCTTGCAAGATCTCGAGTAACTGAGGGAATAAGTGATAAAAATGCAGTTCTGATGGACATTAGAGGCTCAGTAAATAAGTGACCAGAACTGAAGGAGGAAATAAGTACAGTTATAAAAAGACACAGATTTCGAAACTGTAGAGGTATTTCTGGGAAAGATGCTTTATATGGTAGGAAGGTACCAGTACAGTACGGTCAAAGTGGAAATAGTTTGAGTGGATTATAGAAGAATGGATGTGTATACTATAAGAGGGAGATGAGGTGGCTAAAAATGTTGGCATGAGAGATTACAACAGAGTTGAAACAGGGAGGCAGTAGGAAATAGTTGTAAAAATTGAATTGATTGCAGTAAATAGGAAAGCTTTAATATGCTTTACAAAGAATATTAGTGGTGCATGGGAACTACTGAGTGATGCAACTAGAAATTTCGATGGCTGTGTGAGAAAACTGAGGAAAGAGAAGATATTCAGACAGTTGTAGATAAGGATGGAGAGAAGTTAAAGAGGATTTGAAAAAGGCAGTGGTATTTAGTAACTGGTGTGATGATACCATTAAGGACTACCACCTTGGGATGGGAAGGAGTTTCTTCATATAAGTAGAAGTGCGGAGACAAAACTTTGAAACAAGAGACTGTAGTAAGACAGCTAGAAAAGAGTAAAGTGATTGGTGGTGTTAATGTTACCAAGGATTTATTAAAAGTGACAGGATATGATATTATCTCTTACCTTGTAAGATTATTTAGAGTTTGGAGATTTCTGCTTATCAGAGGACTGAAAAAATGTGGTAGTAGTGACAGTTCTTAAAGGAGAGCCACAAATAAGGTTGACAATTCCAGGCCAATTAGTTTGCCATCAGTGCTTAATGAAGAGAATGATAGGCAACCACATCAGAATTGTCTGAGATAAAAGAAACTGGTTTACAAATGGGAAAGATGGATTTAGGCAAGGATATTAATGTGCACCTCATTTAGTGGGCTGAACGCAAGATGTTTTGAATGAAATTGATGAGAGAGGCATAGGTGATAGTGTATCACTAGATCATTCCAAGGCGTTTGACAGAATATCTTAACTAGGCATGTCAACGTCGAATGAAGATGAACGACAAAAAAGAAAGAAAGATTGTTTATGATTATAGAATGAATACGGAATTACTTGTTGCAGACCCGAAGTGTAAATATCTTGTGCTAATAAACTCAACTGGGTAGGCGACACACAGAGATAGAAGCGTGGTACCATTCTTTCGTCAGACATTTGCTTGAATATGTGCGTGTAGCTTGGGACCCAGGATACAGGAGTTGGAGGGAGTGTGTAACTGATCTGGATTCGGAGTTACTGAAAGCAGGAGGAAGGTGAAGAGAAAACGAATGCACAAGGTATGTATTGGTAAAAAAATCTGTTTTGTTCACTTATATTAAGATTTTCTAACGTAATTTGAGACAGTGTAGTGAGGACGACACAAGACGATAACAACACTCAATTTAAACCACGACGCCGAACTCGAACCGATGTCCTTTACAATGCAAGGACACCGCACCGCTAGCCGCTGCACTACCAGGGCACGTCTTGGGAAGTAGAGATGGGTAGGTCCGGATGGATGCAGTTCCGCGGACCCGTATCACTTGCGCGAGGGATGGATGTACATCCGAGGGCTTGTCGGATCTGCTTCCAGCCGGACCTGTATAATAGCGCCACAGTTCTCGAGTGGCCAGAGGTTGAACCACGGCCGGACCTGCAACGCGGAGCTGGAACGCAAATTTTCATTACAGTTCCGATTTGAAATAAATGTTCTGAAGAGTTTGTCATTTACTGTACGATTGGATTACAGTTCTGTTTAAAGATGAGATTATAAATGAAAAACTATTTCTTAATGTCCGACTACTAGTAGATAATTACAATAACTATTAAATGTCAATGGGTAGCTAAAACCCGGTAGGATTTTTTTATTGGTCGGGTTCATGCTTCTAAGGTGAGGAGTGTTTTACGTGCTAAATAAGAATGGACTTATAATTTAACTTGTAATTTTAATGCGTTGCAGTATTATTAAACTTTTAACGTTCAGTTTGACTAATCACAAAGTCTCTAGAATTTTTTACGTTCTTAATTCTGAGGACTTAAGGACAAATTAGATAATACATTTAACATCTCTTTATTGCAGAAACGCGGTTCGTAGAGTTTCCAAGGATCATTATACATATCTACACTAATATTATAAATGCGAAAGTAACTCTGTTTGTCTTTGTCTTTGTCTGTTTGTTACGTTCCTTGGGCTAAAAGGATACTCCGATCATGATGAAATTTGACTTTAGGATCGAGATGGGATACTATATTATGTATAGTTAAGAACATATTGTCATTAAATTATGAGAACTATCTCAACTGTGAAAGATAAACTCATGTATATCTGTAATGCGAAACTTTGTAAAGCTATGTTGGGATGGCGTAGTGGTAACGCGTTTGTTTCTCATATTAAACTATAGATTTGATCCGGGTTCAAATCCCACTGGAGGCAATTATTTTTATGAATTGTTTTTCATAGTTTGAGCCAGGGCCTAGGATTTTATAGTAAGGATACCACATCTCGAAGCTCCTGATTGGAATACGTTGGATTCAGTTTCATCGAATTACGCGTTGCAAGTGCTGAATAATACTAGAGAGGCACAGATTTGTAAATTTCAAAAATTCAAGGCAGAACAACAACAACAACATACTAAAATTCCGCAACTGGCCCATACAGTGGTAAATCTCACGGACGGGGAACTAGATAAAGCAACAATATCTTTGCTATCGAAAGGTCTTAATTTTGCCCCGGTACCCACACATTTGCCAACTTTAGATATCATAGCGGGCGTTGAGAGTGCCATTGTGGGGTTAGAACCCGATCAGGCAAATAACATCCGACAGGAGACAGCTCGCATTCTTGCCCACGCAAAACTACCACGCAGCAATCTATCTAGCGAAGAAAGATCAGCCTTGCGGATATTACGGCAACGTGATGATATTGTGGTTCTCCCAGCTGACAAGGGGTGTGCAACCGTAGTAATGAAAGCACAGGACTACCACAATAAGATTACGAACTTGCTGGCAGACAAGACCTACGAACCATTAAGCAGAAACCCACTACAGAAGATTAGGACAGAGGTGGCCCGAAGAGTTAACACCTCCAAAGCGATTGAGCAGGAGGACAAGAAAAACCTAAAAAGAAACAATTGCATGATGCCTAGGTTCTATGGATTGCCCAAAGTGCACAAAGAAGAGGTTCCCTTACGTCCGATTGTGAGCGCGGTCAACTCACCTACTCATCCACTTGCGCGGTATGTTGCCAATAAACTGAAACATCTCACGGAAGATATCAGATCAGCTGTAAAGAACTCAGCTCACTTTATACAAATTATTGATGATCTGACGCTAGAGAAGACTGATGTCATGGTGAGTTTCGATATTGTCTCATTATTCACTAATGTGCCGGTAGACGAAGCCGTTGCTGTAATACGTGCTAAACTTCTTGCACAAGGAAAGTCTACTGAGTGGGCTGACCTGACAGAGTTCTGCCTTAAGTCAACTGTGTTCCAGTACGGTGGTCAACTTTATGCTCAAGTTGAAGGTGCGGCAATGGGCTCGCCACTTTCACCTGTAGCCGCCAACATTTTCATGGAATCATTCGAGATGAAGGTGCTTAACAACGCGCGCCTAAAACCTACAAAGTGGATCCGTTACGTTGATGACACTTTTGTCATCTGGCCTCACGGTAAGGAGAGTTTGCAAGAGTTCTTAAACCACCTCAATAGTGCCCACCCAAGAATTCAGTTCACTATGGTTGTGGAAGAAAATGGACAACTGCCATTTCTCGATGTCCTTGTTCACAAGCGAGGCGATGGAAGTTTGGGTCACACTGTATATCGCAAGGCGACGCACACTAATAGGTATCTGCACGCCATGTCGCACCATCATCCGGCAACGAAGAGAGGCGTATTGACATCACTCAACTTAAGAGCTAAGACAGTATGTGACTCGGAAAGTCTCAATGAAGAAATGGAGACACTTACAAAAATATTCCAAGCCAACGGCTATAGTGAATCTGAGATCAGGAAGGTTTTAAGACCCAAAAAACCTATGGGAGACGTCAACTTATCCCATGATATTAATGTGCCAACAAAATTCACCTGTCTCCCATACATACAGGGTATCACAGACCGGATTGGGAAATTGTTAAAGCGGGTGGAGGTGCGAATAGTATATAAGGCTAACTGCAAACTTGGTCAGTCACTGACAAAGGTAAAAGACAAATTACACCCACACCAGCTTATGGGTGTTTACGAAATCCCCTGCAGTTGTGGCAGTGTTTATATCGGCGAGACAGGTCGCACTGTGGCGGAGAGACTTAAAGAACATATCCGCCACTACAAATATAACAACAGTGACAAATCCGCCGTAGTCCGCCATGCTATTAATACCGGGCATGAAGTAAAATTTCAAGAAACGAGGCTGCTGTGGAGAGAAGACCAGTGGTGGCCCCGACGGGTGAAAGAGGCAGCAGAAATTTTAAAAAACACCAACAACATCAACGAAGATAGCGGCCTCTTACTCTGCGATGCTTGGCGCTCGTTGCTATGCCAACATAAACAGTATCTCTGACGAAGGCTGGAGGATAGCAGCCGAAAGCTTAGGTAATCAAAATAAACAACGCGGCAAAACCCGAAAATCAATTAAACATGAATAAGGATACCATGTTCTGGCAAATCTTTGGCGGTAGAAAGCGTTTACTTTATTCACGGTATACTGATTCCACAGGTAGTTTTTGTGTGATCTAAACTAACAATATTGTATATGCGAAAGTAAGTCTCCATCTTTTTTTTTTACGTTTTCACGAATATAATTATGTGTATACCGATGACAAGGAAATACTTTGTATATTTAGGAACGAAATAGGATACTTTTTTCCGATATGAATAACAGTTTTGGCCATGACACAGGTTCGAAGGTAGAATGGTATATCGATGGCGTTCCCGTTATATTATGCCGACTCAGTGTTGTTTGGGACATCTTAGATAATTTTCAGCTTTGCATATCCAGTTCTAGCAATCAAATTCTAAATCCACGCGTAGGAAGTCGCGGGTAACAGCTAGTAATATATATAAATGATTATGTGGCATTATTGCGAGCGACTGTGCTGGCCGCTTTTACAGAAATATTTTATAATCCGACATTGAAAAAAGAAAAACCTCACTCCAGCCGTTTCTAAAACGTCTAACAATGGCTCAAACGATCGGTTATTATTGATAAGAATTAAATCTTGCTTAAAAATAGTTTCAACTAAATTGGAAATATTAAATAAAATTACAAAGAAATTAAAAGTTTCTGAAATTGCACAAAATAAAATAAAGATTTTGAAAGCACCAAAAACACGTTACGGTAGTTGGCAAAACATAAATATTACTGTTTGATTAAAATGCATTGTATCGCTCTCGATTTAGCACTCACGACAACGTTTTATTCACTCAATCAAAAGAGTTTCACATAGTATACAGAGCAAAACACTATACATAATATAAGAACAAATCTCACGTAATTTCTCGCTCACAATTTAAAATACGTTATACTTGCAATTTTGTTCATTTATAATAAACTGTTTCTTAAGCTGGTATATTGTGGAAAGGCAAGAATTATCTCAAAATGTTGAGTCTTGAATAATTTCATTTTTAGTAAAAAAAAAACTAACATTTAACAAAGACATTCGATTGTTTTAAAAAAAATTTTAGTGGACTTAAACATTATTAAGAAATGATTTCATTTTATTCTTATAGAAGCCCACAGAAATTTTACTTTTATCATTATCAAGTCTGATTATGCTGTGATTTTATAATATTACGTACAATTGTGTGTTTCAGACAAAAATAAAAAAAATTATCAGAATTAATATTCTTTCATTTCATTAATTAATGGATGAACACGATATAACTCATACTGCAGTTCTCCTTGGTAGGATTTGTATCCACCATACTCTCGATTGTAGGTTCGGACCTATACAGATCCGCCGGACACGTATTTGGATGTAGGTCCCTACACATCCAGTTCCGCCATACACTCCGCCCGCCCGATTGTAGAACCGGACCCATACAGCTCCGCCGGACACGTAACTGGATGTAGGTCCGCACAGATCCAGTTCCGCCATACACTCCGCCCGACCGATTGTAGAGCCGGACCCATACAGGTCCGCGGACACGGAACCTGGATGCAGGTCCGCAGTGCTGGATGTACATCCGGACCCGACTCCTTTAAAATCTCGGACCTGCCCATCTCTATTGGGAAGTTGCACCAAGCGTGAGTGAGCGGTGACGCTCTGGCCTCGCACTCGGGAGGACGCAGGTTCGAATCCCCGTCCGAGCATCCAGATTTCGGTTTTCCATGGTTTCCCCAAATCACTCCAGGCGAATGCCGAGATACTTCCGTCAAAAGGCCTTGGCCAAATTCCTTCCCGTTTTTTGCCTCTATTGACTCCTTCGCAATTAAATATGTAATTTAAATCACCTCTTCAACACTCTAGTAGTATGTGTAACATGATTTTTGTTTTAGTCAAGTTGATAGAATTTTTGTATCTGAAATTTTGGACTACTAACAGCATAAGAGAGAGAATTTTAGGTTGGAGGTTTTCTTTTATATTTATTTCCTTATTGATGTTTGGTAGGGAGAATTGTAGAGTTTACCTTTGCGCATCCCTTCTGTACAAATATAAATAGTGCATTTTAAAATTATTTAAAACAAATTTTATTATTTTTCATAATTTTCTGTCTTTTTAGCCATTTAAATTAGCCTAATAGTTGCCAGGCAGTTTTATTGTTGCTAACATCGCGCTAGAAACAAAAAATTAAATAATTTTCAGACCATTTTAGTATAGTTGAAATTTTAATATGATATAGTTCTCTAATCAAAGAATCTAATATAATTTTGACTGCTTAATTAGGAGTCAGAGCAATTTTAGTTTCGGTCAGAACAGGTGAGTTTGAAGAGTGCGGCACTGAATTCGTTGGTTGCGTGAGAGAGATAGCTGCGATAGAGGGCGTCACGAGATGTAAGCAGTCACAGATGCTATTTTTTAAGATGGCGATGAGTGTTTATGTTCGCTCTATTATATTTTGTAACATGAAAACTCAGTTTGGTCGTGAAGGGTGATGAAAAAAAGTGTATAAAAATCCAGATTATCTTTTATAAATGACAATCAAGATGTCAATATACTTTTTTAATATTTTGCTAGCTTAATTCTTGGAGTAAGTTGGTAAGTTAGAAAAGTGCGATAACTAATGCCTTTTAAATTGGTCTGGCTCCCAATTAAACAACTGAATCTCTGTCTGAAAAATTTGTTATATTCTTTGACTATAGAACTAAATCATATTAAAATTCAGCTATACTAAAATCGTTTGAAAAATACTTTTCTTGTTAATTGTGTGTGGCGTAATGTTAGCTATGATAAAGACCCATTCACACTAGCGGTCAGCTCAGCTCAGCTCAGCTCAGCTCTCGATCCAGGATAGCATTCACACTAGCGGTCAGGTCAGGGCAGATCAAGTCGTAGACGATGCCCATTTCATACGAGTTGCTCACAGCAAACGATGCTACTCTCTACGTTGACGTTAATTAAAATCGCACTGATTATGAATGAAGAGAATAGTATCAAAAAGATGACGGTTCAGGTTGAATCCAGAGTTTGATATCGCAAACCGATCAAGAGATAAAAAATTTTGTTTACTGGCTATGCCGTGCGAGATTAGTGGTGGGAAATGTTTTTGATATTTTAGCTTAAATATTTCGATTTTAATTTAGATAACTTAGCTTTGCTCCAATATTATTTGATAACATAATTTTAACAACATATATGTTGCACAAATGTTTACAGAAGAATAAAATTTCATGTCATGTAGTGAATCTCAGGATGATCGAGAGGAACCCGTTTGATACAAAAAATAAAGGCACAACATTTTTTTAATTCGGAAGCAGAATCTGTACCTTTGCAACATGCAATAATATTTGAATTTATATTAAAATTTTGCCAACTTTCTAATAATAAGAAATAACATAACATTAAAACTTTTTTTATTATTTATTACTCTTCCTATCGCTTATGAGCAGAAGTTTTTAGACGTTCGTCGCCCAAGTTGATCTGAAATGACCTGACTGTTGCACGTTCACACTAGCGGTCAGCTCAGCCGGTGGCGGCGCGAACAACCTGAGCGGACCGCTTAAGACCCATTCACACTAGCGGTCAGCTCAGCTCAGCTCAAAAATCGCTAGACAGGTAATCCAATGGGAGCATTCACACTACGCGGTCCGCTCAGGTCAGGGCAAGGCACGTCAAACTGAAGATCGCGCCGCCACCGATCAACAACGGTCAAGACCTGAGCTGAGCTAAGCTGAGCGGACCGCTAGTGTGAACGAACAACGGTCAGTCAGGTTTGATCAAATCGGCGGCTAACGTCTGAAAACTATGCTCGTAAGCAATAAAGAAAGAGTAATAAATAAAAAATAAATGTCTTAACGGCATATTATTTCTGTTTATTATCAAGTCGGCAAACTTTAATATAAATACAAATATTATCACACATTTTAGCACTGCCAAGATATTGATCCTGTTTCCGAATTTTTAAAAAATATTGTGAATATATTTTTGAGTCAAATGCTTCTGTACCAGCGTTAGCACACAAACAAAGAATATTTTTAAAGCAGGGTTTCTCTCGCTCATCCTGAAATTCACTTTCTACATAGTATGAAATTTTATCCTTCCGTAAATAATTGTGCAAAATACATGTTGTTAAAATTATGATATTAATTAATCTTGGAGCAGAATTAATTTTTCTAAAACAAATTCGAAATCTTTGAGCCCTAAAATATCAAAAGCATTTCCCACGACTCGTCTCGCACTGCTTAACCGGTAGTTATCATTCTTTTTTCTCTTGATCTGTTTGCGCTTGAAACTCTGGATGCACCCAGAACCATCCTCTTTTTGATCTTGACGTATTTTTAGGCTCTTGATCCAAAATCATTGCAAATTAATTGACATTGGGGTAGAAAACGGCATTGTTCACTATGAGCAAGTGAAATGAAATGGCCTCGTCTTGATCTGACCTGAGCTGAGCTGAGCTGACCGCTAGTGTGAATGCTGTCCTGGATTGTGAGCTGAGCTGACCTGACCTGAGCTGAGATGACCTGACCGCTAGTGTGAATGGGCCTAAGTGTGAATGCTCTCATTGGATTACGTGTATAGCGATTTTTGACCTGACCTGAGCTGAGCTGACCGCTAGTGTGAACAGGCCTTAAGACTGTCTGGCAACTATAACTTTATATTGCTAAGAAGACATATAAAACTATGAAAGTCTTAAAATTATTTCAAAATGCACAATTTTTACCTGTACGGAAGGGACGGGCACCGATAAACGCAACCACTTCCACTTGCCAGACGTACTGCATCCCTACCCAATTTCAGTAAGAAAATAAATATAAAAAAAGTCGACTTAAAATTAACTTTTTCGCAAAGTTATTATCTCTTATTCTATAAAAATAAGAGCAATACGTTACGTAGTAATACAATCAGATACGCGATTGAGGAAGGCGACACAGCTTAGACTTTTAAAATAGAATACAAGTGGATTTTACGCTCACAAGGGACACCTTTGACCTCGAACGCTCGGAACCGCACGAAAACATGCTTAGAATAACAAGCGATCGTAAACAAAACAGTGGTGTGTGTCATTTCCATACAAAACGTTGCATTCTACCTCAAAGTAACATTTTAAAAGAGAGAAACAAAGTAACAAGATATCGATACCATATGAAGGAAATTATGCGTAATTCAATGAAGTCAATGTATCATTACATTTTCAATCAACAGTGTCAAAAACACTCTGCTTAAAGTACTTAATATAGCGCAAAACACGTATATACAGCAGTACCACACATCTGATAGTGTTTACATTAGTCCTCAAAGTGCAGATGCGGGATTTCGATGAAGTTGTTAAAACAAAGTGGAAGAGAACAATGTGCGCACCTCACTAAAGCCACGTTTTCACCTTCCAAATCTGTTTCGCATTTAAGCAGTCCAATATCAAAAGCCATACTAATTACATTTTCAACGGGACGATTCTCGTGTGATCAGTACTCGGCGCGAACTCGTCTCGAGCGGCGTGCGTCTTGTGCGATCGATTTGAAAGTTCGCGTGACGTTCGAAACGATGGAGGCGTTTAATATTTTCTTTGTCGGTGAAGTAGAGAAACGGCCTGTTCTGTATAATTATACGCTTGCCGGATATTCGAGGATGAACTGCACTGAAAGAGCATGGAACGAGGTTGCAATGACAGTAAAGTTAACAGGTATGTAATATGGATGTAGTCTGTAATATGATACATTTTATTTTTTATTTATTTTAATTGTTCATTTTATTTCAATTCATGTTTAACATGCATTATAATCAAGAAAAATTACGTAAAAATAAAAAAGAAACTGAACACGAGAAATGAATTGTATTATGAATAGTATTATTGTTAATACCAGTATTTCCACTGCCAAGGTAGTGATGCCTGAGAAGTGATAAAATACTTTTCTAAATATTCTCTCAAAGAATTAGCTGTTGATTGATCGTTTATTAGTGGACGTGGAGCTGAGGGTGTGGAAATAATATTGTTTGCAGTAGCATTTAAGTCACAATTGTCGTCATGTTGTACTGTGTATTGGATTCCTTCTCTTTTTCTGACTTAGTTATGTGGTATACATGCAGCTTTCACAGTGTCAATGACCTTATTGACATCGCGACAACGTATCGAACTATTCAACACTTCAAATTTTTCAGTCATCATTCCAAATATATAGTCGATGCTTTTACTCCCTCGGCTTAATCTGTAGTTGAATATTCTTTTTGTATTGTCAATAACACGTTTTCAGTAAGGTCTCATTAGGTATCGTAATAAAGAAAATGCCTCGTCAGCTACAAAGTAATAAGGAAAAAGACAATCATTATTATCATCATGGGGTAGCTTCTTAGGAAGTGGAAGATCAAATCGAGAATGAGTCAACCAGTGCCTCATAGCTGAAGCTCTAAAAATCCCTCCGTCACAGTTTCTTCCTGCATAACCTTCCTCAACCATAGTAAACAGGCGATCAGCATCACTACATCCTAATAGCACTATAGAATGGTATGATTTATAATTAAAATTACTTGAACCAGTATTCGGAATTTTTTCAATACGAATATGTTTTACGTCCAGAGCAGCTTAACAGTTTGGTAAATTCCATAATAATTGAAAACGATCTGCTATGTTTTCCCACTGTGTCCTTGTTAGTTGCGGCATGAAAACTTGATTCATCTGGTCCCAAAGTATTATAGTGGTTTCTGCTACAATTCGTCCTATTGTTGTGTCGCCCCGGGTGAAATATAATCCAAGCGCAACGAAAGTACTCCCCGTTGCCAAATACCTGTAAAACATCGTTGTGCTATAATAATCAATGCATGCATAAATAAATTGATTAAAATAATACAGCAATAAATGATTTTGTAATGTTTTTCTTGAGTGATTTACTCATACAAACGAATGGTGTAGACTGTAGACCAATTTTGGTTTTCCAGCTGTTAGCGAAAAAGGTGGCAACACTGGTACCCATACCGGGTGTTTTGATGCCATTAAGTGAGGGGAGGCTGCAAGGTACCTGCAGCTTTTGTTCTGCATATCGTCTGAACTTTGACAAAACTAGATAACTGAAAACCACACCACATGTTGCAGTCAAACACTGTAGTCTGATAACTTGATAAATGAAACAGGTGCATGCAATTAATGGTTTTTTCTTTCTTTTTAGTCTTTCTATGGACCGAATGCAAAGGGAAGTGGAGGAATTTGAGGAGTACCTTCTTTAAGAAACTTAAACCTCACCGAAGCGGTACAAGATCAAGAGGGCAAAAAGCATACTATTTAAAAGTTTGCTCTTCCGTTCGTGGAGGGGTCACTTTTAGCAAGTAGTAATTTACCTAAAATTCCTCCTGAGTCGGAGGTAACTGCAGAAAACGAGGACTTACAGACGTCCCCAGAACCCGAGTCTTCTAATGCATCATCTGTAATGCAAGATCCATCGTCACAACCACCACCGACTCCAACTCTTCCCTCTTTCAGACCACTCTCTGCACTTTTTATTGATGAACCGTCTACGTTGGCCTCAGTTCCTACAATAGTGACTGACCAACCTGGCCATTCCAGAGAGAAATTCCAGGGAAAATATTAACAGAAAACGGAAGAGAGGAGCAACGAGCGACAACTACGCTGCAATAGACACAATCTTCGCTGAATATTTGCAGGCCAAAAAAGATAACTTTGCACAGGTAGTAAAAACCTTCCAGCTGATGAAAGAAAAAAGGGCATCAAGCAGTTTGCTCTCAGTCTTATGCCTGACATGTTAGGGGGCGTACGTTAATAACATAAGGTGAAATTGGGGGGGGGGGGGTCGGGCGAAATCACACGAAACCTCACAAAAGGGGTGGGGGAGGTCAACGGAAATCTCACGACAGATGCACAGCTCAGAGCATTTAAACGAAGGACTTTGCTCCTAATAAACGAAACACTTGGAGTTAATCCTATTGATTTTCCAACACGAGGACTAGATTCACAACTTGTGACTAGATTTATAACATGTCATGCCCCTTTATCTGCATATACTGGGCCAGCTATTGAAATTTTTCAAAGATTCAGGTTCAAAACTAGAACACGAGAACTCACTGTCCGATGGCTCTCAGAATGAACCAAGCAACAAACAAAAACATTTCACGCAATTGTAATTATTTAATTTCTACATATACTTAGTTTTATTGTCTAAAGAAATATAAATCCTTATGTAAAATATTGATATAGTAAATATGTGTGAAATATTATGTTGATTCTTACCTTAATGTAATTAATATTCTTTATTCCGCTATTACACATTCCCTCATGTTTGTATTTCGCTGGTGAATCGCGGGAGAAATAATTTCGACAAGCTTGGTAGATGAATCTTTTGAAATTCTGTAGAATGCATGAAATCTGGCGTCTATTCTTTTAGATCACTGGCCGCAACGAATACTCGGCAGTTGATATTCCTCTCGATGTAGAGATGCACCCATTATTTCCTCTTCTTCCTCAATTGCATTTTATTGAAATAATAGCACATAACTATATCCTCTTCTTTACTCGAACTTAACATTTCAAACTCAGAATAACCTGCTAAGGATATGTTAGATGAAAGCTAGGCATGCAACCGTCCCGCCTGTTTCTACAGGCAGACTGGCTACTTTAGGCCCAATTCACACAGAAGAGACGCGGCGCGGACGTCGGGCAGAGACGCGGCGCATTTTGAGGTCGCTCCTATGTTAACAAATGGCGTAATCCACAAAGAGGCGGCGGGGCGCGGGCGCGCCCCTTGGAGGTCCGCGCCGCGTCTCTTCGAAGTCTCCAGAGGCGCAGTGAACGGGCGTGTGGCGCGGACCTCCAGGCGACGCGTTCTCGCAGCTATAAAAATGTGTGACGATTTTGAGTTTAATATACAATTTTGTGAAATCATTGAGAAGTTTCCAGAACTGTACGATTTTAATCGTTCAGATTATTGCAATCGTAATGTACAGGAAGTGCTGGCAAAAGATCGCTAAGGAATTAAATGAAACAGGTAAGTTTTAAAATTTCTTACTGTTAGGTATTTACAATGGTGAACAATACAGAGGTGTGAAAATTATTAGACTCAAAACGAAAATATTCATATTTCCTAGTTTCTCTCGCTCTAAAATTATTCAGTCATGTGATATTGCCATTTTCACTCACTCACATCCATATGACAACATTTCCCTTTGCTACTGGCAGTACTGTGTTAACAACAATGTTGGCAGCACTCCCTAAACAATCAATTGTTATTGTCGATGCAAAGATTGCATGGTCAGTTGTTTTGGAGACAGTTTAATTCAGCTGGGACGTTCTTAAGGTTGGTTTTATGTTTAATGTATCATGAAACAATAATTAATGAACATTTCTGTTTGCACTTTTAGCCATAAAATATAAATACTTCTATTATTATGAATAATTTTTTTGTTTGTCAGATATTTGTTGGTTATGGGTCGGAAAAGTGATCTTTCACCAAGAAAAGTTGAGACTATAAAACTGTTACTCGAAGAAAAACGCTATTCACAGCGAGAAATAGCAAATAGGTTACAGATTTCACAAAAATCTGTAAGTCGCATTTGCCAGGCAGAGAATGATGATTTCAGACGTGGACGTCGAGGAAAGTGTGGACGCAAGAGCAAACTTTCCCCTAGAACTGAAAGGAAACTTGTCCAGATGGCGAAAGACAACAGAAGAGCTACCAGCCAAGATTTGAAGAAGGCTCTGGAGAACTATGGCGTAAATGTTTGTACTTCTACAGTCCGCAGAAAGCTTATTAGCGCAGGGCTTCCAGCTCGTCGTCCACGCAAAAAAGCAAAACTTACCCCTGCAATGAGTGCAAAGAGGCTGAAATGGGCTCATGAAGTTAGAAATAAGTTTGTGGAGGACTGGAGTAAGGTAAATAAACTTTATTTAAAGCAGTTGTGAAAATTGCTTTTGAAAAATGAATATTTGTTTTCAAGGAAATATTCCACGAAAACATGAAAAAATTTCATTTATTACAGTACGGATCGTAGGAGCATAAACAGTAACATAAGAAATCGTTGACTTCTTATGATTAAAATGTTTTATTCCTTTCAGGTCTGCTTCTCTGATGAGTCAATATTCTCTATATGTGAAGAAAGTAGCCAGTATGTCCGAAGAACGATTGATGAAGAGTTTTCTGAGCTTTGTGTAGCGCAAACTGTAAAACATCCCACATCTATTATGGTATGGAGTGTCATGTCAGCAAAGGGTACTGGCCGACTTTACATTGTGGAAGGCACTATGAATCAGAACCAGTATAGGAAAGTTTTGGAAACGAGGCTTTTACCTCAGGTTAAGGAATGGTTTCCTGACGGTGACTTTGTGTTCATGCATGATGGTGCACCGTGTCATAAAGCTAAATCAATTACTCAGTTCTTAGCTGAAAATAAAATAGAAACGTTGCCATGGCCTGGGAACAGTCCAGACATGAACCCTATAGAGAATCTGTGGGCAATTGTTAAGCAAAAGCTGAGGAAGATCAACATTACAACAAAGTTGCAACTCATGGAAAAACTGATACAAATATGGCACCATGATGAAGATGTCAAAAATTCATGCTCCAGACTTATTAAAACAATGCCAACACGTGTTGAACTGCTCATTAAGAACAAAGGCATGCACACAAAGTATTAATGTATTCAAATTTGGGGAATAAATGCTTCTAAACTGTTAAATGTTTTCATTTAGAAAAAATAGCCTTGAGTCTAATAATTTTCACACCTCTGTAGTTTCTAAGAAAGCTGATTATAGCAACTGTTATTAATATACACAATATCTATCCTGATACGGAATAGGTGCACGTTTTACGAAGTACTTGCACAAATACTCTCTTATGTATTTTGCCTTCTTGGATTTCCTTCGGTCATTGGATTTCCTATTACAATATTTTCAATGTGAAATGTAGAAAATTTACCATCGTATTTTCGTATTGCGTTGTGCAAAACGCACATGGCTTGAATCAGTACATCAGTTTTAGAAGGAGAGCAACATATTAATGTATTCAAAACCCTGAATTTTGAGGTTAATACGCCAAAAGCACATTCTACACATTTCCTACCTCTACATAGCCTGGTGTTGAATATTCTGCGATCGTTTGATAACTGATTGCGAGAAAAAGGTTTCATAATATTTGGTTGCAGTGGGAATGCTTCACCCGCTACAAAATAGAAAGGGATGTTCATTGTTTCTCCAGGAAGTGGGGCAGGGTCTGGTAAATTAAGTCTCTGTTGTTGTAGAGCTCTTCCAAAATTGCTGCGATTAAATGCTTGACCATCACTGTTTCGGCCGTATTCGCCTATGTCTATAGTAACAAATAAGCCATCCGCATCTGTTACTGCTAACAATACTATAGAAAAGAATCCTTTGTAATTGACAAAGGCGGAACCTGATTTTGGCGGTGCTTTTACTCTGATGTGTTTTCCATCAACACTGCCAATACAGTTGGGTAAATTCCATAGTTTATAACATATATGGGCAACCCCCGGCCCCCGGGCCGGATCCGGCCCTCCACCAGCTTCAATCCGGCCCGCGAGAGATTCAGAAATTTCAAATAAGCTTCTAACTCAAGTCTCTCATTAATTTTCATTTAATTTTCATTTAATTTTTCTATCTGTTTTTGTTAATTTGCTTTTTGTATGTTTGATTATGCTATCGTAATTCTAATAAATAAAAAAAATGTGTGAATTTTTATCGCCTTTTTATTCACTACTACCTACTTATTTCTTACCTACGGCCCGCGACCTGATTAAGTTCCGAAATTACGCCCTCAGCTAAGCAAAGGTTGCCCATACCTGGTTTATAATAACGTTGAGCTATTTCAACCCACTTAGCTGTAGTGGGTATTGGCATGAACTCTTGTTGCAATTTTTCCCATATCACCTCAGAGGTTTCATGTACAATTTGTTGTATTGTTGAGTGTCCTTTCAGAAAATAAAACGACAAAGCTTTAAATGAACATCCGTTGCATAGTACCTGAAAAAAAGGAGATTTATACCTATTAACACTAGTTTTTTTTTTCAGTGAACAATTGTAAAGAACGGTGGAAAAATATTAGAGGGCGATACAAAAAATATACAAATAAGAAAACTCTGCCATCAGGTTCTGGAGCTAAACAAATCAAAAATATTACTTAGCCCCACATCTGTTATTTTTGGAGAAATTTTTAATATCTCGCCCCTCTAAGAGCAATTTTATAGAAAGCCCAATAGATGAAGAGACAGAAATTAACGTGTCAGCCGATGATGAGGAAGACGTTGAACCCTTGCCGGAAGATGCTCTTTCTCCTGTTTCTACACCATCGCCTTATCAAACACACCATGTTCAGCATATCCTCCATCCACAGCTGCTGGTAGCAATAATATTAAGAAGAGGAAAGCATCTATAAACGATGTAAATGAAACTGCCCTGAAATACTTAAACAGAAATTGTTAAAAAATAAACATGAACCAAAAGCTCTAGAACTTGATCCAGATATGGCTTTTTTGTTCAAAGTATTTTGCCAGATATGAAATTTATGACAGCACAACAAAAACGTAAATTCAAAATAGGAATTTTGAATTTAGCCAAATTCTTGAACAGAATGCTTCGGACATATCGTCTGTAACCAGTGATGACCATCCTGAAAACATAGTGACGCCAACAACTGATGCTGGTATCGGCACATTGACATCTCCACTCTACATTACATTATCATCAAATCGAGGAGAGACATTCTACGCATAAGCACAGAGACTGATGTGAAAACAGATAGTTATACATTGAAAGACTTCCTTCGTTTTAGTAAATAATTTTTTTTTTTTTTTGCAAATAAAGGTTGTGTTTTGATTACTTACCTTAATGTAATTAACATCCTCTCTTCTGGACAAACTGGCGATCTCCAGTTGGTAGATTTTTTCTGTATGCCATCCTTAATTTTGTTCAATAAATAAAAGAAACATGGTTGAGACATTCTGTAAAAATTTTGAAAACGTTCAGGATACATTTCCAACTCTTTCATCACGTCAAAAATTCCATACTTCCTCCCCTTCTTCAGCCATAAAGGATGAACCCAGAAACTCCTCTTCTGTTGAATATGATTTATATGTAGTAAGGTTAAAACATCTTCATCGTCAGATGAAGTCATGGTAGAAGCCATGTCGCGGCGCGAGACCCTTCTGCGTCTCTTCTGTTTGGACTGAACAGGCCACGTCCGCGCCTCGTCTCCGCCCGACGTCCGCGCCACGTCCGTTCTGTGTGAATTGGGCCTTAAACACTTCGTTGTCGGACCCCAGTTCGCGTGAAACGCTCGTGACGCACAAGACGCATGATACGAGTGGTCCCGACGACGAGCGGTAATCGCACAGTGTGTGGAGGGCCTTACAGTTGGCATCCCTCGATACACGAAAAATACCGTTCTGCATCGCACATTCTCAAACAAATATTCCAACCCTTCTTAAATATTATTTACTATTACTATTTAAACATTTTGCGAGTCTGACATAGCAGTTGAGTTTATGAACAGTGTTTTTTTTTTTCGCTGTCGTCAGTCTTTAGACTGGTTTGATGCAATCCTCCATCCCTTCCTATCCTGTGCTAACCTTTTTGTTTCTACATACCCATTACAACCCACGTCCTCATACATCTGCTTCATATATTCTAATCTCTGTCTACCTCTGCAGTTCTTACCTTCGACTGTTCCCTCCACTAACAAATTAACCAATCCAGCATGTCTCAAAATATGACCTACCAGCCTGTCTCTTCTTCCTGTAAGCTTCTTCCATAAACTTCTTTTCTCACCCATCATTTCCAAAACTCGTTCATTTCTTACTTTGTCTGTCCACCTAATTTTTAGCATTCTTCTGTAGCACCACATTTCAAATGCTTCAAGTTTCTTTCTTTCCGGTATTCCTAAAGTCCATGTTTCGCTACCGTAAAGTGCTGTGCTCCACACATAGAGTTTTTAAAAGTTCTTTCTAATTTCTAGATCAATATTTGAAACTAAAAGGTTTCTCTTTTTCATGAAGGCTCTTTTTGCTAGTGCTATTCTGCTTTTAACATCATTCCTGCTTCGGCCATCGGTTGTAATTTTGCTTCCCAAGTAACAGAACTCACTCACTTCTCCTATAGCATCCGATCCTATTTTTATATTTAATCTGCTACTATTGGTATCATTTCTGCTACATTTCATCACTTTTGTGTTACTTTGATTTATATTCAGTCCAAAATCTTCCTTCAGTATTTTGTTCATGCCATTCAATAACTTCTCAATATCCTCAGCCCTCTCTGCTAACAAGACAATGTCATGAACAGTGTTATACCAATAAATTAGCACTTCAAGTCTTCAACAAGCAAGTCCTTTCCCACCCTGTAATAATATACAACCTTTAGTTTTTTATCTGAATACCTAACCAATTGAGTTTTGAATCTTGTAACGATATAAGAAAATCACTTACCAGATCTAGATAAAACGCATTGCTTAAACTAGTTACGCATTTTACCGTAATGTACGGAAAGGCACCCTAAGGACGATAGTGACACACATGAAAAATTCTTCTAAAGTGTTAAAATATTGACTAAACTCTGTTGTTGTAGCTAGTTATACATGTTTCCGCCTGAAAATAAGACGAAATTATAAAAAAAATTACAATATTCGATATTCTGGGGTGTCAAAACCTCACAAAGCTTGCTAAGTTCCCATTATTTGCGATTGTGGGCAATGTATGATTTCCAGCTGATTGTGACGTAACAGTAGGCCTATCGATATACGTTAAGCTGCGCTATAATTTTCATGTTCAGAAGGCTATTTGAATCAGTGATTGACTAATTTATACGCTAATCGATTGTTTTTTTTTTATGTTCGTTTGGACCAACTAGGACCACGTTAAACTTTTATTTAGCCTGAATTTTACTGTAGATGTGTACTCTAGAGGGGACCTACAGTTTATCGTGGAATCCGAACCATGCGTAGCTCATACGATCAAATATAACTCTCAAAATTCCTGCGCCTACTCCTATTCGGTCCCGGGATTGGAGTAGCGACCGTTTTGAAAGCAAGTGCATTAACCGCTGAGCTACCAGACAGCATTCGTTTTTTATGCAATTATTATGTTTTTACTCAGTACAAATCATAATTAGCATACAGTTATAACTTTGTATGGTCTTGAAAAAACTAAAAACCAATTCCTTATGTAATTACCGCTTCCGAAAACTCTCCAAATGCTTGTTTATATACCTGGATGATTTCTCCAGCAACCTTATCTTCAATTTTAGGCTTGACATGAATTCTAACAGATTTCTATCTATTTTTACCAAATACAGAACATAATATGACCCAAAATCGATGCAAAAGTATTGTTTCATGATGTCAGTACTCACTATTTATGTAATGGGAAATTATGCAGGAACTATGTGTGCAATAGAAGCCAGGGAGTACCTCATCTAAACCTATATTTGTGTTGCTTCTCCACAGGAAAAACGGTGGAAGAATGGAATCAATTACTACAAAATTCGCATATGTCTATTGACTTAAAATATGTGTGGTGAAGTTTTTCGTTCGTAGGAATCGTCTTGGATGACCGAGGCGAGTATTATATTGAAAATATTGGTTCATACATTATTCAGTTTTGTGTATATGTATTTTGATTCTATTTTGTCATCTTGTTGCAATAATTTGATATGCCTTTTTGGTTAACTCGGAGGTTTTACGACTGGTGAGTTCGTTACGTAACTTTTGTCTAGATCAGCGTTTCTCGACATTTTTCAACCCGAGGACCAGTAAATTGTCAAAAGTAATGTGTCGGGCCCTAACTTATAGGAACCTAATTTTTACTTGTGATTATTTTTGTAACATCTCTGCTAGTATTTAATTGTAACATTATAACGAAATAAATTTAAGAGCCTATGGAAACACAGTTACAAGACTTTAAGTGAACTATTAAATGGTAATTAGATATTGACCAGATACTTAATATTAAGTAAAATATTAATAATAATGTTACTACTATAGGCTGGATGCAACATTACGCTACAGACCTTCATGCACAAAATAAAATGAAATACTTTACACCTTTCATTGATGTTTGCTTCATCACTCTTATGTTACCAACGCTACCAAGTCCCACACGCCTAATACAAGACCTTAAAAAAACGGTCATATTATTAATCCTTACACGAATAGGGTTCTTTTTAATGACAACTAGAAATGAATAAAATATTGTAGGTAGACAAAGATTAGAATATATAAAGCAAATAGTTTAAGATATAGGTTGTAGGTAGGGATTGCAAGCCAGCAGTCCTGCATCATTTGATAGCCTAGCGGATCCCGCACAAAATTAAGCGGATCTGCAATCCGTAAAATGGGGCGACGTGTGTCGGTCTGTGTGACCTTGCTCTCCCGCCGTTGGTTTCCAGGCCGATTGGGTCTCTACTAGTTGAATTTCCCAGTTTTCCTTTACCCTTGCAGTTGACATTTGAGTCATGTCAACAAATGTTTGTCACGAAAGGTGACTCCTCCTTGTTTTCACTTTTACGTTTTTATAAGAACTACCGTTTGGTTTTGTGTATGCATTACTATACTTTGTGTTATGTTGCCTATTTCATACAATTTTCTAACTATTTATTAAGTGTCACGCATGTCATCTGAACTACATTTTTACCATCAACAGTTTCAAAATAAAATTATTCTATTCAAACCTAAAACCTTAACTACAGACCTGATAGTCGGCGTGTGTGTCTGCCACTTTTATCATTTTGCTATTTACATTGCAGTTACTAGTCAAATATGACCTGCAAATATGGACCACATCTGGAAGCTAAAACTGGTAAAGGGCAAGGGCGTAGCCAGGATTTTGCCCAGAGGGGGGCAGGCAAGAGAAAACTGATAATATGCATGCTAGGGGGGGGGAATGTTAATGGAATACATATATATTCTATTAATTAATTAATTTATTTATTAATGGACGTATTAACATATATATATATATAAATAAAATTACAATAATAGTAATTTTCTAGCTACTTCATCTTCAATTTTAACACAATTTTCTTATAAAAATTTTCTGTGTTAACTAAGCGTACAGACAGTTTAGATGGTTCTCTAGCATCGTTGACCTCAGTGGAGAGAAGGACTCTCTGTGTTGCTTGTTGTACAAGACTGAGCCAAGGAAATTAGGATTGCATTTTTTTCCGCAGAAACTGATATTTTCGCCTCATTTAACTCTTTCGTAAGTACTATTTCTCAAAGATTTTCTGTTCTCATACCCTTTTCCTTCCATATTTTATCCGTAGTTCGATTTCATAAACGAAAAATTTAAGTTAAAGTATTGGAAGAAACTTTGTGATTTTTTTTATCAACCAATGACATACTTAAACTTTAACTGGGATGTAACTAGCGATTGTAATCCATCAATGTAGGAACCCACATCATTTGGCAGTCTGGCAGATCTAGCACAAAAATTAAACGGATCCGCAATCCGTAAAATGGTGTGAAAACATATTCAGTCTTCGTCACCTTGCTCCCTGTCGTCACTTTCCGGTCCGACTCATTCTTTACCAGTTGTATCGCCCCTTTTACCTGTACCCGTCATGTTGACATTTGACTCACGGTAACAAATGTGTGGCCGGCCTCGGTAGCGTAGGGGCTAGAGCACTAGCTCCACTTACCGAAGGTCGCCGGTTCGAATCCGGCCGCGGGCATGGATGTTTAAGTGTTGTGTGTCTGTGTGAATGTCCTGTCCGTCCTGTGGTGTCTATACTTAGGAATCATAACGTACTGGAGAAAACTAAATAACTGGATGAGATATCATAAGCACATCGAACTGGCTAAATGACTTAGTTGCCAAAAGCCATATTAAAAAAAAAAAAAAAAAAAAAAAATGTGTATTTATGTCGTCCTTCGTGATCGTAAGTAAATAGATTCACTTTTAAATTTTATAAGAATTCCAGTTTTTTGTTGTTGTGTGCATTACTGTAATTTGAGTTATGTCATCCTATTGAAAAAACTAGCTCCCAGATCGTACACACAAAAAAGATACAATTAGAGTTGTTTCTGAGGGGAAAGTAGAAACAATACGAAAAGAAGGTTACAAATATTGACCGCTATTTCAAAATCTATTGAATAAATGACTTGTTAAAATGTTTTTGTTATAAACTGTACTTTATCGTATTTGAGATATTTCTTTTCAAAAAATCGATTTCAGTTTCCTAATTCTATAAGATATATAATAACAAAGTTTTCAAAAACCGTATAGGTTGACATAATTGTTCAGTTTGAATATTTCCAGAAACTATGGCAAAGATTTTCATTGTGTTTTTGATGAGTGGACGTCACAAAAATCGCCCATAATTGTACGTTTATGTTCACCGCAAACAAACACATTTTAATATCAGCTTGCTTGTAATACGCGGTTCGTGCACCAAAAAACAGTTTGGACATAGAACGACTGACAAGCTTTGCTGTTGCTGATGAAACTGACGTTATTGGCAAAAGATCTGACGGAACAAGCATCACGGAAAACATTCTGCCTTGTTACCTGCAATTGCATTTTTCACACATAACACAATTGGCAGTTGTCTACGTTTTATACCCCCCCCCCGCCCCCCCACACACAAAAAAAGAAAACTACTGAAAGAAACTGAACGCACAGAAACAACTTTGACTCGGATGTAGACCACGAAGACCTGGTCGCCTCAATTGAAGCACAAAGCGTGACCGTAACACTGGTTCATCCACATACTGAGGTAATTCCCAAATATAATGATCTCAAAAAAGTACAGAAAGTTGTTAAGTTTTTCAAAAAGTTTTTTATTTATAATCATTTCAATCAAACCAACGAATGAGGAGGCACAAAGGGCTTTCTTGGCTGCTTGCTATATATGAAATTCTTTGCAAATAAGGTGATACTTTCAGTGCTAATTAGATAAATAGATTATTTTTCGAACTGACTTGATTTACTGTGAGGCATGTAATGTGATCTTAAACTGAATACTTACCACAATTAATTATTTACTAAATAACTAGAGTTAGATTTAAAACAAAACGTGTAAAAGCGCAACGTATAATCCAAAAACATTGCTCCAGAGTAGCTATCAAGGAATTTAAATAAGGTATGAAAATAGATCCCTTTCAAAAATCGTATAGAGACTAAGCAGTGTGATTGCATTTATCTCCTTCGATATCTAATCGAAATCGATAAATGACATATTGTTCTAAAGTTTAAGGTGTCAAATTAGGTATCATAAATTAAGAAAGAATTTTTCGGAATTTGGTGCTTAAAGTGGTCGCCCGTATGAGACAGTTCAGAGCCAACTCCCTAGACTGCAACAGCAGATATCACAGAGATGCCAATAAACCTTTTTTTATATACAATAAGTAGCTTTCCAGTTTTTTTTTTTTTTGTTCGTTTGTTACGGAAGCATTTTTATTTTGCTATACAATTTCAATGTATTCGCACAGCGACACATATCATAGAGATGTTGATATGCTGTGTGCATTTTGTTCAGGTTGGTTGTATTCTGTTAAACAGTGTGTTTTTAATTTTCCTAACTGTTTCGTAATATGTTTTGATGCGTACCTATTACACTAAACAAATAAATATTTGATACATAAGTGCGGTTCTACTTTTCATTATACTACAAGCATTGAACCTCACTATTCATCGTATTTTAATAGCGAAATTTTCGCACGGGTCGTCTAGTATCATATATAAAGTAGTCACGCCGCCGGCGCTACGCCGCCGCCGGCTGAAAATGTTCGGCGCGCCGCCGCCGAGATTTTGGTAAGCGGCGCCCACCTCTATCTTCGATGCACTGCCGCTCCTCGTCTAAGATGCTCCACACCTGTGCCTGAAGAGATGCCATCGTAGTACGAATCTCCTCGAGAGCCAGACGCCTACTGCAACACATTGCACAAACTATCAGGGGCGGATCCAGGGGGGGGGGGGCTAGGGGGCTCAAGACCCCCCCAAACGTATATATCTAGGTCCACCCCTGACATTGTAGTTTTGAGACTTTTTTTTTTTTTAGCTCTACGGATTTGAGGCCCGAGGAGGCTATAAATACTACCTTTTTTACGACTCAAGCCCCCCCCAAAACAAAAATCCACTGAACGCAAGCCCTCTGAACCAAAATTTACTGAAGGCAAGCCCCCCCCCCCAAACCAAAGTCCGCTCAAGCCCCCCCCCCCAAAACAAAATCCTGGATCCGCCCCTGCAAACCATGTCCCTGAAACAGCCAAAAACGGAGCCACAAACAAATTAATCACAAAAATCAGCGACTGCTGCTACGGCTTCGGAAGCTCAACTGTCTGGATCACTACCTAAACAGGAAATATTCAAAGATAACGACAAAAACTAGTACAATTCAAATCACACACAAAAGTCGGCTACTGCTGCGGATGTTATCGGCATGACTATCGACGTAGCCGACGTCATGGTAACAGTTGGTAAACTTCTACCTTGCTTCCTGCAGTTCTGCATTTCACACAGCACACAATTAGCCCTTGTCGATGTTTTACACACACACACACACACAACTACTGAAAGAGAAATCGAACGCACAGGAACGACTTTAACTGATTCGGACGTAGGCTAGATGAAAGACCTAGATGAGACAAATGAAGCACAAAGGCTGACTGTAACACTCGATCATTCACCTACTGACGAGATTCCCAATTATAATGATCTAAAAAAAAGTGCACCGAGCATGGTGGGTGAGCGGTTAACGTTTTGGCCTCGCATTCGGAAGGTCACCGATTCGAATCTCCATCCGGGCATCCAAATATGGGTTTTCCATGGTTTCCCCATATCACACCAGGCGAATGCCGGGATGCTACCTTCAAAAGGCCATGGCCGAATTCTTTCCCGTTCCTTATCCCCAGTCCCATCTCGCCTCTAATAACCTCGACGTCGAAAAAGCGTATAGCCGTAAGTAAAAAAAAAAAAAAAATATATATTAAGAAAGTATGTTAAGATTTTTTTTAAAAATCCTTTATTTATGTTCATTTAATTATAATCAAAGCAAAGAGTGTGGACGCATGAAGTACTTTATCGGTTGCTTGCAAATGAAATGGCAGGCTTGAGTGATTATAAATTATTTTTCAACCTGATATGAATTACCCTAAATTATGTGATGTGATCGAAGACTGAAGTCCTTGCTGCATTTGTAATTATGGCAATTCTGTAGCCACATCGCCCAGGTACTCATGAAATCTATCTCCCTTTTCCATTAGTTTTTTTTTTTTTATTATTTTTTTTTTTTTTTTTTTGCTGTCGTCAGTCTTTCGACTGGTTTGATGCATTTTTGCATACCCCTTACAACCCACGTCTTAAATTATCTGCTTCATATATTCTAATCTCTGTCTTCCTCTACAGTTCTTACCTTCAACTGTTCCCTCCTCTAACAAATTAACCAATCCAGCATGTCTCAAAATATGACCTACCAGTCTGTATCTTCTTTCTGTAAGCTTCTTTTCTCACCCATTATTTCCAAAACTCGTTCATTTCTTACTTTGTCAGTCCACCTAATTTGCAGCATTCTTCTGTAGCACCACATTTCAAATGCTTCAATTTTCTTTCTTTCTGGTATTCCTAAAGTCCATGTTTCGCTACCGTAAAGTGCTGAAGATCTTCTGATGAACCTCGAAGTGAGTTTGAAGAAAAAAAGACACTTTGCAATCAATAACGCCGAAAGAACGTTTCCACTATATGCTTTTCACATCCAAAAGGCCGACATCGCACCGCCAGCGCCAAAAAGTAAACCAAACTAATCGCCGTTATGGCTCGTTCGCACTAGGCAAGTAATATAGTCGAGTGGCGAGTGATTTAGTAACTAAACGTGTGTGAACAATAAAAATTAGTCGAGTAGTTTAGTCGAGTCGTTCCGTTTTCTTCTATTTAACCGGGCGAGTAGCACCCCCCCACCACGCGCCACTGCCCACTCGCTCATCGGCTAAACAAGTCTGAACCTACTGTTGAAGTCGAGTTCATTAGCTGCCGCAAAAATATCGTTTCGCTGGAGCTAAGAAACAATTTTAAAATTTATTTCTTAATGTGTAGAACATGAATGCTTGCAGAATAATAAGTCCTTGCACTATAAAAACAAACAAAATACAATAAACATTCCTGGATTTTGTGAGAAGTAAATTGAAAATTGAAAACATTTGCTTAGTGCACTATTTTATTAATTATTTTATTACAATAGCATCTAGATTATACAATAATATATTATTACTATTGTTATTAGACGTACTACCTAACGCAATAAAAATCTTTTTAGAATGATCTACTCGCAGAAGTTAAAAAAAAAAAATAGTCAAAAAATTTAGGCACAGGTACTGAAACAGTTTACACTCCTTCAGTAAAATGATTCAGTTCACTGGATGCATCTCTATGAAACATTACTTCAATTCCTTCAATGTTTCATAGATTCCTTCATACTGTGATGAATTAGGAAACAGCTGATTTTTCGTGTATAAATACGAGGTGTGAGTGTCCTTTAACTACAGCCGGTGGCAATAAAGTAGAACACTGCCAGTAATTTTGTAATTGTCGGAATCGCACTTCTTAAATAGGTATCTTCACACCGAATTTTTATTAACAGAACTTTTGGTCATTCTCAAACTATTCTTAGGGATCTTCTAATGCTGATTCCTTCAGAAGACAATTTGTAACTCCTAGTTTATTCCTTTATTAAACCATTTTCGTAGCCATTGCCTTTTTTACTCTATCGCATAAACTTCATCATCCACCTCTTCTAAAATATCGATTAACATAAGCTGTATCAGCTCATTCATTTGATTGCGTTACAGCCTGTTCGCAAAATACCACGCTACTTGTGTACTGTACTCGACCGTAGTGCGAACGATTTTTGGTCAGTAGCGAGTAATTTAGCTACTAAACTACTCGCCACTCGACTAAATTACTAGCGTAGTGCGAACGAGCCTTAAGTGATGGTAAGGTGACGGCCGGGTAGCGGCCGGCAATTCGGTGTCGTGTGAACTATTATAGGGTTGTAAAGGAGATCAACTTTGCGGATGCGGATGTTCAGTCCTTGACATCCACGGATGCTTTGTGGAAGCGGATGTGTAGGTGGAAAAATAAATTTATAATGATTTAGACTTAATAGTTTATCAAAAATAAATTAAAAAGAAAAACTATATTTTTATGCCAAATTCTACATTTTTTCATAAGTAAAGTCTATTTCCATATAATACTGCCTTATTTATTTATTTTTTGCCTCATCTTTCAACAGCAAAAAACTTGGAATGATTTCATAAGTTAATTAAATTATTTACATAAATACATAAGTGTCTAAAAAACAATCTTTGTTGTATGAACTTTGTGGAGTTCGCAGCTCAACTAATTCAAGCACAAGGCTCCGTGCCCGCCAAACGCCTTTCCACAGCTATAGTGGTCCATTCACAGCACAACTTGTAGGACCTACGATGATCCGATTTTCCGATAAGGACTCTTCTCGTGGCGCCAGGAAAGGCGTTACAGGAGTACAAGTAGGACGTTTTAGATGTTTCTGGACGCCCAGAAAATCAACACGGGACCTTGCCGTCCAACAAGCTACGGCGTTGGATCATAAGTGGAGGAAACACCCTGCGATTATGATATAAGTAAACTAGTGTGCGGCGAGAAAGTACGAGTGGAAAGGATTGCTTGGAACATTTTTGGACCCCTTCAAGTAGTGTGAATGGGTGAGCGCATCCTACGGTAGTTCTACGCGGATGTTCTATAAGTTGGACCGTGGATAGGCCTCTTTACATGCAATTTCAAAAATGTAAATTCGTCTCTTAGGTAATAACACCATTCAGTTCATTGTTATGTTTAATGCAATATCGTGTAAAAAGCAAACAGGTTGTTGTTAGTAAAGCGACGATGGGCAGAATATCGTATAAAGAGAAAAGAATAATATATATTGAAATATAAACAAAACGTCCGCATTAAAAGTCGCGGATGCGTATGTCGGATTTCACGCGGAAGTTCCGCACTTGCGGAGGCGGATATCCGTTTCATCCCTAATGTGAACTAACTTCCATCGAGTGAGCGCCAACAATAGAAAAAAATGTTAACGCGGGATCGGTGCGGTCAGCAGCGGCCCGACCTTTGTTTCCCCTACTAACTTCAGTGACTACTCGAGCGCACACGAATAACCTAAACAAGCATTAGGTCTATTTAGTTTCCAAAGTTTTATTGAAGTGTGCATATATTAGGAACTAAAATTATGGATTAAAGAAGGAAACCCTGTGGTGCTTTTAAGTGAAAACAACACCAGGAAAGAGAAGGCAGTAAACAAAAATTACCCAAAAGTTGACAAATTGTTTAGTCAGCTTTCTACAAGTAATTCCGACACAAATATTCTTGTTGATAGAGACTCAGATTATGTGGTCAATGCAGTATTGGTTGTGAAGCCTACTGATTAAGATTTGACAACAACTGCAGTTTAAGATACCGCTGGCGATAACGTCTGCATGGCACGTGTAACAGAGGAAAAACCATCGACCTCTACGTTTTTGGAAAATATTAATATAACTTCTAATGTCTTGGGAAACTTCGCAAACAAGAAAAGCGATAAAGAGAAACGTTTTGATATGGGACCATTATAGCCGTCAGGACTTTTTACAAAAGATTCCCACCAGAACAACAGATGTTTTTAAAAATCCTACTACATTTCAATTTCTAAATATGGATCAGTTAATCGTGTTATTCCAAAATACTAGATGCTGTCTATTGTCAACCCTGCTGGTTATTTGCTTCGCAAAGGAATAAGGGAGCGTCCACAAACTACGTGGCTCAGTCTAAAAAAAGGGGTGCAGGAGTTGGGTGGAATTAAGGTACGCGGGTCGCATAGCGTCGCGTCGCATCTCATCGCAGAAATGCGTCTGCAATCGCCTACACTGATTCTAAAGGGGTAACGCACACCACAGGCGGGTCGAGTCGGGGCGGGGCGGGCCGCGTCGCGTCGCACGGCCGGATCGCTTGGCCAGGCGTATTTTTCCGCCTGTGCGCCTCGATGCGCTCAGTCGCGACCAGGTTTGCGATAGGAGCTCCATCAGCAGTGACTGACTTTTGTAACTTGTGTGTTCCTATTTCTGTGAATTAACTGGATTACTTCAACAAAATTGGTTACAAATTTGCACGCAGGATGGTGGATGAGTTTGGAAAAAAATATAAGTAATTACAATATGAAAATTTAATTACGTTATGAACTTTAATAAAGATGAAAAAAATTATAAAATTTCTAGCTCATGCTCACTTCTTCTTTGCTTGTATGTTTTAACTTAAACTATTCAAACGCACTGCATCTTATTAGTAATGACTTTCAAAGAGTTTTATGATAAAATATAGTAACAAAAATATTTGGGGGGAAATAGGAAACTAGTTAAAAAAAACCAGGTGTAATGTCATGTTTCGTATTTTATTTTTTGTTTATTTTACGTGTGTATTATAATTTTCTATCACTTTCTTTGAATCCCGCTTGTAAAGCTTTGTGTTACCAATTAACCTAATTGTTTAAAAATATTTTGTGAAATTATTCCAAATCTTAATGATTTCCGGTGTAACCTAGAAACCTGTGTAAGTCAAGTATCGAAATTTCTTTGTTGTCATTGTCGTTCTTACCTTCTGCAACCCAATTCAGATATCGTTAATCAAAAGGTTATGAATGCAGCACGTGGCTAGTATTACTTTATTTATCTTATTAGGTAACACCGACATTCTTCTTTCATAGATTTGAAACCTCCTACCTACAACACCAAAGGAGTTATCGATCATGGGCGCCAGGAGGGGGGGGGGGCGCAAGAGGGTGCACTTGCACCCCCTTGCTATGGAAGAAAATACACAGAAAAAGATTAAGAAACAAAAAGTTTATTATTAAATCACTGTTTGAATAATAACTTTAGGCGCCTAGGTGTTTGTCCAAATTTGTTCAACACCTTGTCAATAAATTGAACATCCTTAATTAATAAGTGTTATATATAATGTATTAAAAAAAACAGATGCACCCCCCTTAAAGTAATCATGCCGGCGCCCATGTTATACATCGATAATATCGATCACCCTCCATAGTTTATTGAGCCTGTAATTGAAAGTTTGTTTCTATTCATCTCATTTTATCTGATATTCTGGAATAGTTCTCATCTCGAAAGGGGAAAAGCTTCATCCACTACTATTACATACTGCATTTTATCTCAGTTGTCAACGTGCAAATTCAGTTTTCCTGCAGCCATTGCGTCACCTAAATTTTTTGTGACTAAAAGTTTTGCCATCTTAATTTTTTTCCCAATCCTCCGACGATCAAAATACAAAAACGGTATTCAGCAACTTGTAATGAATTAAAAGGTACAGTGCCATTAGGCACTAAGTGATCCCACGGTATGTGTGAATATTGCCGATGCGTCGTGTCAACGAACAGAAACGTGACGGAACTAAAGCGTCCGGATTTACACGCACCTTGGGGGGTGCTGACAACATCCCACTCAACTTGGACATTAAGCGGATTTATAACCCCCATAAATAACTGAGACCCGCTTTCTATTTTCGCACGTTTCGGAAAGTTCCCGCCGAAAACTGGCGCAGACTAGCAAAAATAAACCTTAGTGACGTTTCCTAGTAAATGAGTGCTTTATGAGAGTAAGGGAAGACGATCCAGCCAATAGAGAAGCCGCCTCAATTTATTGCCGTGTTGGTGTTTTTTCTTGTCTGTTCTGGGGCCAATGTGACGCTGGTCCTATGGCGCGGATTGCGGTGATTCGCCAAGAGCCGGACGCGGCATCGCATTGCGAGATGTACAGAGTCTTGCTCGGAGAAGAAGAACGGACGACGAGACACTCTGGGGCAGATCTTCATCTAGTACGGCCGAAGTGACCTGTGCTGAGTACGAGTCGGCAGCTGGGGACGCTGCCATCACCGCTGGGCCGGACAAGAAAGCTGCACGACCCCATGTGGTGCGGGTCTTGCCTGGTCGCTCACCTGGGCCGTGAACAATGGTAAAAGCTACGACCCGGACGGAAACTCATGCAATCGTTCCACCCAGTAATGACCCTGAGATTTTGCAATGACCCTGAGATTTTGCTCTAGCTGTTTGATTTAAAGACATTCAATGATATGTAATTGTTAACCTCAGAATAAAAACAAACTTTATGTTTGACTAATTTCACAATAATAAATTGTACACCCAATTTTCAGTTTTCCTATTCATTACAATAATATTTCATGTGATAAGCTGAAGATTAAGTATGACTTTTGATATTCCAGATTGATAATTTTGTTAATGATAAAACAGTGTGGCCCAAATAAAAACGTCCGCGAGGTAGACGTGACAAACTGCAAGGGCTAATAAAACCATGATAAACATTCATTTTTCTGCATTAAAAATAAAGAGATCCGTAATTCGTTAGAACTGTTTGCCATCTAATGTGCCTAGGAAATGCGGAAAATTCCGTTTAAGATTAAACCCATTGCCTTTCTGCTTAATTTTCTTCTTCTTCAATGAATATATAAAAATAAGAGCCCTTTGTCTGATGTGTCCATTTGCAGTCCAAATGCGGCTGAATAATCGTCGAGAATCGAAGGCGGTGACAATAAAAGAAATGCGACTCGCTGCGTCCAGATGTGCGTTGCAGCATTTTCGCTCAATGCGATGTGATGCGATACGGTCCACTATCGCGCCCGAGAGCAATTTCTGATTTTATATTCTCAAGCAGTTTAGGTGAAGGTTTTGTAACTGGAAATTTCCTTCAGACTTTCAGGTTGGGTGTCTTTTGTTATTGGTATGTCTTTAATTTTGCTCTTTCATTGTTTTAATTTGTTGTTAGGATGGACAATGGCCTTTCGTGTTTGTCATGTGCATTGTTATACTGTCCGAGATTTGCAATTAGTGGATTTGTAGACGTTCTTGCAGCTCTGTAGAAGGATTTGGTAATCGCCAATATTCTTCCTTGGAGCAGCGGTACACCTGCGGCTTCATGCATGTCGGCTGTTGGGAACCGGTTCGGGACATGTAGTGCCCGCCGAAGTGCTCTGTTTTGCATTGTTTGCAGTCTGCCAAACTTGGCTTTTGATACGTAGCCCCACACCTGGCACGCATATTCAATTACCGGGCGAACTAGACTGCAATATATACTGACTCCGGTACTGGCTGATAATGAGCTGTCTCGATTGAGGATCGGGTACAGTTCTTTGAGCCTAGCTGCGACTTTTCGTCGAGTGTCCCCGATGTGGCTTTTCCAGGTTAACCGGGAGTTCCATAGTGACACCGAGGTATTTAACAGTGGCAGACCACTCTATCTCTTCTCCATTTAGGAGCAGCTTCTTGGTGCGATTTTGCTGGCGATCCCGCTTCCCCAGGCGCCTCGTCAGCATGATGGCTTGGGTTTTTCCAGTGTTGAGGGTGATTCTCCACCTTCTGGCCCAGGCTTCGGTTTGCTGTAGAACCTGTTGTAGTCGGCGGATGGCAGTAGCTTTACACCTATGTGCCGTGAAAAAAGCCGTATCATCTGCGTAAAGGGCGGTACGGACTGTAGTTGGAGCTGGTATATCGGCTGTATACAGGTTGTAAAGTACAGGTCCTAGTACTCGATCCCTGTGGTACTCCTGCCTTTATGGGGCGACGTGTTGATAGATCAATACCTACCCTCACTCGGAAAGATCTACCTGATATATAACTTTGAATTAGCTTTACGAGTGGGCCGGGGAGTCCCTGCTCATAAAGTTTGTACAGGAGGCCGCTGTGCCAAACGGAATCAAAAGCCCTCGCCACGTCGAGCATCACTAGCGGACAGTAGCCGCGATAGTTGAAAGTTGTCGTGGCTCTTTCAACTATTCGCATAATCTGTTGAGTAGCAGAATGCCTCTTCTGAAATCCGAATTGGAAGTCTGGAATAATATTTTCCCTCTGTATATGAGCTTCCAGTCGTCTGAGTAAGAGCCGCTCGAAGACCTTGCTGAGCGAGGATAGGAGGCTTATGGGGCGGTAGTTCTGTGGGAATATACTGTCGTTACCCGGTTTGGGCACAGCAATCACTATCGCTTGCTTCCAGCAACTGGGATAATGTTGGCTGCTGAGTATTACGTTGAAGATGTCGGTTATGTGTTCTACGACCTGTTGCTGAAGATTCTTCAGTAGTTGATTTCCCAGAGTATCAGAGCCGGGAGCCTTCCTGGGATGTAGTTGTGTTAAGATGCGTCGAACTTCTTCAGTAGAGATTTCTTCGATCACATAACCGTCATCTTCAGCGGCTAGGAAGCGAGCTAACCTTCTTCGGATAGTGGCAGATTCTTCTTCGTCGTCGTCTTGGGCTGGCCTGAACTGTTTTTCAAAATGATCTGCCAGTGCGTTGGCTTTGTCCAAGTTGCTGAAGACGAGGCCCCTTTCTCCATGGAGAGGGGGAAGTCTGGCACGCCGTTTTGTGAAGCGCCTGGTCTCAACCCAAAGATTACCGTCGTTTATGTTGAGTGAGGCCAGGACGTGCTGACCACTCCCTGTTTCTGTGCTCTTGTAGCGCAGCCTTCAGCTCTCGCTGGAGACGATTTAGGAGTCGCCTGGTGTCTGGGCGCCGGGTTAATCGCCATTCCTTCGCCACCCTGTTTTTGTAGCTTTATCTGCGCTAGCAATTGTGGCGGCAGTTGCCGGGATTGAGGTCTTGTTACCGTGGAAGGTGTAGATCTATTTGCCGCTTCCACAATAGTAGTAGAGATTTGTTTTATTGCAGTCTCTATTTGCCTTGCATTGATTGGTCTTAGGCGATGAAGGGATTCCGTGATCATGTTACGGAAATCTACCCAGTTCGTCTTATTGAAGTTAATTTGGCTAGTCGTTTCTGGTCTCCATGAGCCGACATCTATGTCAATCAGGACCGGAGAATGGTCAGATGATAGTCGGTTCATGGTATGGGCAGTGATGAAGCCTGCAATACCTCTGGTTATCACTATGTCCAATACGTCAGGTCGGGTTCCGTTCCACGGGTGGTGGGTAGGTTCAACAGGTCCCCAGACTTGTAGGTTGCTTCTGAGTGCGATTCTGTGGAGTTTTTGTCCTGCGGGTTTGTTATTCTTGAATTCCATTCCGGGTGCTTTGAGTTAAAGTCCCCTCCAATGATAAGCTTTCCCCGAAAGGAGAGTAGGCGGTTGAAATCCTCTTCTATGAGTTGTCTCCGCGGCGGCCTGTATGCAGAGACAACTGTGATTGGTCCAGTTGTGGTCATTACTTCAATGGCTTTTAATTCCAGTTGCTCCGTTTGTGGCGATAGTATCTCGTGGTGAGGGATGCCACGCTTGATATATATCGCCACACCCCCTCCTGCAGTTGGCCTGTCATAACGATAACAGCAATAATTTGCTACTGTGGCGTGGAGGCCTTGTTTGAGATGAGTTTCAGAAACTAGACATAGGTCTATGTCTTCGTCGCGCAAGAACTGTCTGAACTCACCGAGTTGTTGATGGATGCCATTGGCATTCCAAACGCACAATGATAATCCCTGAATGTGCATCCTATCCATTGTGGGTCAGGGATGTCTCTGGCTGTTCGATTGCAGGAACCGTCTTTACTGCGGATTTTATATCCGCGGCTAATTGATCAAACTTAGCTAGGAGTGAAGTTAGCATGTTGAGCAGGCTGCCTACAATATTCAATAGCTGATCCTCGTCCCGCTGCTTGCTGTTTCGGGTGTGGAACTGGAGTGGCAACATTGCTGGCAGGTTTGTCTGTCGGGGCTTGTCCTCTCTGTTGGTGTTGTCCTTTTGTAATGGTTTAGTTTTACCTTTACCATCAGTAGCTGTTGCATAAGTGATATCTGAATGTTTGCTTGATGCCTGTTGGATGTTGTTCTTCTTACTTGAGGTTTGCGGATCTTTCCCAGTTTTCTGTTGTGGTTTTTTCCTTCCAGGGGGAGGGTTCTTCCCATTCTGGTGCATGTCCTTTTTTGTTTGTTGACTTCTAGTTTGATCAGCCTCAGGCGGTTGTTAGTCTGCAGAGTCTGTGGTCTTTTTTCCCATCATTCTTTTCCTGCTGCTCTTTTGTTAGTGCAGAAATGGTCCCTCGCTGGCGATCACGGGCTCTCGCTTAAACGCAGGACAGCCCTTGTAGCTGGCTACTTGGCTTCCATTGCAGTTTGCGCATTTTGGTTCCCTTTCTCCTCTCTTGAGGGTGCAATCGTTAGATAGATGTGCACCAGCACATTTGAAGCACACTGATGGCATATTACAATGACGAGCTACATGTCCTAGGGCCTGGCAGTTAAAACACTGAACAGGGCCATTGGACGTTTTCAATTTCTCCACAGAGATGCGCAAGGAACATTAGGTACTCTAGCGCGTATATTTTCCTGTTCTGGGGCCTGTCAGGCAGGACCACCAGAAAAAGAGGCATAATATCTGAGACTGTCAGGTCTCTTTAGTTGAGCCACTGTGCATATGTCAAAGCCAAGGTCTTCCAGCTCCTCCTTGATGTCGTCCGTTGGAAGATTTGAGGGCATTCCTCGAAGTACTACTTTTAGTATTTTCTCTGCAGCTGAGGGGAAAGTGTAGTAAGGTATTCCCTTCCTCTGAAGTGCTTGCGGTCACATTTAGGTAGTCATCAGTTGTGCTAAAAGTCAATTTAATCTTGTCGCCTCCTGCAGATTTTGCTTGAAAGGGCTTCCCTTGTAAAGTCCCTTTAACCAACTGATGTAGCTCTTTGTAACTGTTTTGGAACTGCGCAAATGGGTGGTATTTGGTGCCTTTGTTGTGGTGATTGTTGATCTTGCTGCTGCTGCTGCTGTTGCTCTTGTATGGGGTCGTCCTGGTTCAGTAGGTCAAACGAGTTGCTGACCTCTATAGTGGCTGGATCTAGTGATGGTGGAGGCTTACTGGTACGATCAGCCAGCACAAAGCCCTCTCCATCGGGCTGGATCAGAACCATCTTTGCTTTGCGGTTAGTTTAGGAAGAATTCTTTATACCGCTACCTGATGGTGCAGTTTGGGCTCCCTTTTTGACAGTTCTTTTATCTCTGCATGCCAGGGTGAACTTCGAGGCTGGAACACTAACACCAGTATTGTTGCCATTATTGTTGTGAGCTCTTTGTTCCTTTCTAAAGAGCTTAGCTTTTCCTCCTGCCGGTGGTGTGATGCTTCTCTTCGGGGCTCGAGATTCATGATCCTCTAAGATAGCGAGCATTCTTGAATCAAACTGTGTTGTATCCATATTTTCATTTTCTGCAAGCTGCAGAGTAGGTACATTAACTTGGTCTTCTGCTATGACAGTCAGCTCAGTTATCTGTGAGGAAGAGGTGGCTTCCGGCGAGGTGAGACGTGCAGGAGCGTTAGGCCCAACCGCCGCAGAAGATTGAAGGACATCAACATTGTTGTCAATTGTTGCTGCTGGCACCTAGCAGGAATATTGTACTGGCCCCGTGTTATCACCGCTAGGTTCCAAGGACCAGTGGCAACCCTAAACATCACGCCTGGGGGTTCCTCTCCCAGCGGGAGAGGGCCGTGTGGCGGTAATTCCCTACTGTCTCGGGCAGGGAGGGACCCTACAGCGAGAAATCCAGACTGCCGCACGCCGCGAGCGAAAACACAAAAGCGACGAACAAAGCACACATGCTCAAAGCAAAAATCGCATGCGTCGTTAACGAGCAGAACAATAAATGCGGCCCACTGTATTGTGCGCGTACCTTTATGCTACGTTGGGCCACGTGGGGATTTAGGGGGGGGGGGATTTCCGAGCCAAGCCACATAGCTTTTCATTCATATTACTGTATTTGTGCCAGTTAAAATAAGGTGCAGAACACGCAACAGCACGTGAATTTATTTCCGACATTTAATTATCTCCGTAAGTAATTTGCCATAGTCTGAGATGAAAAACAGTACAAAATGTCTTCTGAAATCAACAGGGAAAAAAGCTACGTTAGAGGCAAAAGCCATGTCGGGCTTATGGGCGGAAAGGCAGGGGGGTTTCACAGGAGGCCAAAATTAAGCTACGTGGTTTATGGAAGCCCCCAAATGCACTATGTACGGACAATCGGGACTGGAGGCATTTTTCAGAAAGAATTAAACAACACAGTTTTTCGAATGGCCATACGGAAACGTGTGCTGTATATAAACTGTGGGAAAGAAGTGTTACTATCAACAAGGGACGTCAAATCGAAATTCGCTATGAAGCGTTATTTTTCAAAATGGTTTTTCAAAGGTTATTCGATATCATACTTAACATAGCAAAGAATTCTTTGGTCTTCAGTGGACAACGAGAGGACGCAAGTTAGGAAGAATACCGCGGTAATTTTCTGTCCTTTGAAGAGCTTGTTACCCGATATGATCACATATTGGGGCAGGTTTTGGAAGTGCCCAAAGGTAAAGGTTTTCATTTCTAAAAATAAAATTGTTTGTATTTTAATTTTTATATTTTTTTATATTGCTATTATTACCAAACTTATCAATGTTATGTTACGTTTTTAGGATCTACAAGAAATCTGCATGTAACAATTCAAAATTAAATGATTGAGTTCTTGGGGACCAAACCTGAAAATCATTTGCTAGAACAAGTTAGATGGTCTCCAAAAAAAAAAAAAAAGTGTTTCTAGACTTTTATGCAGCTATCAAACGTGGCGCAGCAGATTTAGTCAAACACGTGATTACAACACATACCGAAAAAAATATTGATTTAAAAATTGTGGGTATCAAGGTTATGATGGACTCAGTGTGATGAGAGGAGTGTATAACATTGTTCAAAAATTAAGATTAAGTTTAAGATTAAGGATATTCAGCCTAACGCGGAGTATGTCCATTGCGCCAGTCATAATTTAAATTTGGTCATAATGATGCCATTAGCAGCCGTGTGAAATTCAGATTTTTTTTTCGCAACGATGCAAGACTTGTATAATTTTTGTATAATTTTTTTCGGAAATGACATTGGGATCCACTGTCAAAATCCACTAAAAAAATAAAAACCACTATGTCCTCCACTAATACGATATCTACAATAAAATTTCGTTTTTTTTTTTTTTTTTTTAAATATGATCAAAGCATTATCAAAAATAGTCCTCAGGAAATCCGGTAAAAATTAGCGGTAAAAAATGGGAAATTTCGAGTGTATGTTGCTTTGCGAATTCAAGCATTGTATATTGGATGACATCAATTATGCATCCAAAACTTTACAAAATTGCGATATCGATTTGGACGAGACCAGTAGAGCTTTAGCAGAAATTAAAACAGAACTGAAAATCATTCAAGTACAAAGCTAATGAATCTGCAACAAAAAAATGTGGTATAGATCCCTATTTTCAAGAAAAACGGCAAATTAAAAAAAAAAGTTTTGATGGAGAAACGGAGAAGAAATATTTAAAATTACCATTTTCAGTAACGTACTAGGCACAACAATAGCTCAATTAATTACACATTTTACAAGTATGAGTACAGTCTGTGATATATTTAATTTTCTAACGCCAACAGTTTTACAATTTATTGCACATGTATGATCAATTCCATAGTAAATATTCTGATATAACAGGACCCAAATTTTCTTTTCAATTTCTTATTTATCACCTGGTTTCATTTGAATTGATCCAGGCATGGAATATTCACCAATTATGTAAGGAAATAATCACCTAGTATGGGGTGCTGGAATGTGACCTTAAAACCCTTTAATCTTTATATACTTCGTTCTATTTCCTAACAGCTGTATTATTAATTGTAATATATTTCATTTTGGTTTATTATTATCTATGTTACTTATACGTATAGTAAGCAGCTTTCCACATCTAAAGTAGACCCTATTTATATTTTTTACTTGATAAAACCTAACCAGTTTCGTCAGGGCCCCACTTTTTTTTTTCACCGGGGACCTTGGTACCCTAGCAACGCCACTGCTCTGGCAGTGTTAGCTAGGCTGCTGTAAGGTGGAAGCGCGAAAAATGCTCGTGCGAATACGCCTGTATACGAGCGAACAGTTCGCTTCAATCCAAATACAGAGGATGTAATGTGGCTCAATCCAGTGCGAGCGCTTGAGTCGCGCGAACATACACGAAGGCGACGAGATCTGAGTTTGACTGGATTTGGTAGCGTGAACACGCGATTCGCTCGATGGGCATTGAGAAACTGATTGTTCTTGTTGAAGAAAGAGATCCTTTGTGGGATCAAAAATTATTCCAATACCACCAGAGCAATGTTCAAATGAAACTGTGGGAGGAAATTGAAGCTGAAATGAATCTACCACTTGATTAGTTATATTATTCCATTTATTTAAAGAAAATATGATATTATTTCCCTATTATTTTACATAGTATATGCATATATAGTGTTTACTGTATATTAAGATTATATTTGTTGCGATGAAGTCTTCACGGGTGTACCGCCGGATTATGTTTTGAAAACACGATATTTCGACGACTAGCTCTGTCGTCTTAATCAGGTGAGGAGACATCTGCACTGGTCGGCTGACCGTCAGATACGGTATCTTAACAAAGAATTTTATTTTGAAGGGCGTTTTCATGCGGTTTATGTTTATCGTTGAGACGCAATATCATTAGAATTTAAACAGATTTTTCAAAATTATTAGACTTAACTGTTTGTTGTTTTACACACGGCTCTTACCTTCCCTGACACGTTCTAAATAAATGCCGGCTACCGTGTTGGAGCTGTCTACGAATTTTTCCATAGGTATCTCCTACTACAGTGATCGTCAATCTATAGAGGCTAAAGTGCCAATTTCACTTATAAAAGCGTCGGAAAAAATTTATGAGCCGTAGGCCTAGTTATACTTTAAGGGGACCACCCCCTGCCTATCTAACGCCATGTTAATTTAAGCAAGTATTTGACCCATTTGTGAAAAAACTATTTGATACAGGACCTTAATATTTTTACTGAATGTTACATGATGCTAGTTAAGTCAACTGTACTAATATCTGCTTTATACGTTTTATAGTTTTTAAGAAATATTTTTAAAAATTTATTAATAAAAATATTAAGTATTTTTCTACAGAAAATGATTTTTTTTGTGAACATCCTAATAGGGGAATATTAATGCTTGCAGTACCAGAGGTGGCTTTTTATGTCATGCAGAGTCGCTGAAAATTTCATTCCACTATCTTTGCTAGTCTCTGATATAATGGGGCATGTGTACTGAAAATTTTAGTTTGCGGGAAATTGATTTTAAAGAAAATCTTTTCAAATTTATTGCTTACAGTTAATTAGAACTGTCCTGCTGCATATGATGGCCCTTTGGCATCTAGCAGGTCTTCCAGCTTCTTTTTCACCTTCCTGGATGTCTGTCTCGCCTTTTTGGCCATATGAGATGCAGACCTGTCTGCATCGGCTATGCTCAGCTTATCAGCTTGCAGCCCAGTGATCATATTTTCCCCAGGATTAATTTCCAGCTTTTTCAGAACCCAACACTTCCCAAAATTGAATGTAATAACAGCATCATGAACCCTATTTTCATTTTAAGCATGCCTAAAAAAAACAGTTTTAGGAAGGCGGTTCCAAATTATGCTGTTGAAACATTCATTTGGGTTCTGTCCATGCAGACATTTTCTTAGAAGGTCAGGATGAGCTAAGTCTTTAAAAATAGGTTTAATTGTTGCAATAACGACAGCAGGAAGGGAATGCTGGTGAGAATAAGATTCTCGAGTTGTCTGAGCCCTATTGTAGTTGCACCATGAATTTTCTCCCAATGGACACAATCCATGACATGACTTATCATCAGTATAGGACTTATGGAAGAATATGGCGCAAACATCTCTCTTCATTGCCTCCAGATTTTCTTTATTCCTTCTAATTGCCTGTCCATAGTATACCTACAAGTTTTCTATTTCAGTTTTAGTTAACCGACCCTGTCCGGTCAAAAATTTTGCATCTTCTAATTTTTTACCTCTCATGTCAACATTTAGTTTTCTGCCTTGTTCTCAAACGTTTTTGAACATGATCCAGATATTCTATTTTATTAATAATGGCATCTCCATATGGATTAGAGTTCACCGCATTGCTGTCACCATCTCCCAAATATTTGGTGTACCGTACGCCTCTTGTTTCTATGGACAGATGAAAGGCGGGCGTGGCACCGCAACACACGTGGTAGGAGAATGCTATTTAAATGCCCGAAAAAAAATTTCAGCGAAATCCTTTTCATCATACTTAAAGAATGCCTTAATCTTTAGAAATATGATGAAAACCGAAAATCGATTTTTTTTTCAACCTGAACCACGGGGTGGTCCCCTTAATAAAAAATTTGATATAATTTATTCAATCTTAAATACACCATCATACATAAATATATGTAAATAATATATTCATAAACAAGTAGTAGGAATTTTAATTACTGAGGACAGTGTGCTTGTATTATCTAAGAAAGTCTTACTACATTAGGTGCATAGCTTGTTTTTAATTCTAAACATGAATCCAAGTATTTGGGTTCTCAATTTATTTTTAACTGTTTTGACTGTTTTTTGCGTATCGTCACGGATCTAGAATAGTTCCAGTTTTTACGATGAACGATTATGACAGGTTGATCTGATCTGGCCAATATAAGCTTGATCTCTTGAGCTTGAAGAACTCAGAAGCATTAATAGAGATAGGTATTAAACACGGACAGGAACGATGGTGCTATCGTGTAACTGTTTCAAAGGTCATACACCTCAAATTTGCTTAAATACGAACTTGACTTGGATTTAAACCTTAAAGTTCATTCTCAAAAAAAAAAAAAAAAAAAAAAAAAAAAAAAAAAAAAAAAAAAAAAAAAAAAAAAAAAAAAACCTCTCTACTTCGAAAGCATTACGTTGTTTATTATTGGTCATAGTATCTGTGACGGCCAGAGAACTTAATACACATTCAATTTATGAAACGGTTTAGCAACTCCGCAGAAATAAGGTGCCAGAATAGTTGATTCGGTAACATATTTGGTCTGATATCCACTTAAAATAACCTAATAACTCACGTACAATGAACATGAATAAAGACCATCCACAAAAGTGGTCAGTAAAATACCTGAAAAGCAAATAAACCGTAATGCATAAACTTTGATCAAACAACAACATTAATGACAGTTTTAATTAAATTGAAATTTATGCTAAGCCGGAATAACAATTGGCATTCGTGGTTACAGTAGAGACCATGAGTAATATAATTTTTTAAAAGGTTTTTTTTTTAAGTTGTTTTAATCAGTAACATGTTATTAAAAAACAGATCAACGTTTTTTGAGCCGCAAAATTTATCGATATTTTTTTAACTACGAAAAGCAAACTTAATGACAGTATTATGGCTATTAATTTGGTAGTAGTTGCTTAGCTATTAAATTGTAGACATAACCACGAAATTCTACTAATGGTATCTCTGGTCGCTGTTACTTTGTGAGTGAAGGCTAACACGTGACACACCATGGAGGAAGGAATAATATGGAGACGACGCAAGAGACCTTTACCACGCATGGAAGTGAAGCAGGCCGGCGGAGGAGTGGGGGGGCATGGCCGGAGTGGTGGGGGCTTGACCGCTTCCCAACAAACACGGGGAATATGTACAAACACCTCAAGGGGACTCTAGGATAAACGTGACGCCGCAATCTGGTGATGGATTATTATGTAACTCGATGAGACAAATAAAAAATGAAGAATAAAATTTTTTGATATCCTGCTTAGTTTTCGAGATATTCTGTCTCAAATGTGAAATGGTTTTGGTTGAAATTCAGAAGAAAGAATTATTCAAAGTCAAATTTCATGATGAATTTTTATTTAAAAAGACGAGACAAATAAAAAATAAAGAGTAAAATTTTTCGATATTTCACCTAGTTCTCGAGATATACTGTCTCAAAAGTGAGGTGTCTTGAGTTGAAATGCAGAAGAAAAATTTCGCAAAAGTCAAATTTAATGATGGATTCTTATGTAACACGACGAAAAAACTCGATAATAAGGAATAAATGTTTTCGATATCTTGCTTAGTTTGGGGGATATACAACATCCAAATTGAGGGGTTTAGGTTTGGATGCAGGCTGGACCAAAAATTAATTCTGTCAAAGCCACAATGATTACATGGTTGACATGCAGAATGGATATTTCAGTTTTATTACTACCACTTGTGGTTAGTCTGAAATGTGTCCTAGACCAGAAAAAAAGTAAGAGGACCCACTCTAGGGATGAGCAACCCAGACATTTTGTAGGCTGGTACCAGAAATAAAATGTTTATTCAGTCACCTTAATGAACATTCTCTCGATCAAGATGTGTTGTCTAATTTCACAGCCCTACTTATTAGGACAATTGTAAAAAAATTATCTCTCAGTTAGATTTAGATACGGGGGGGGGGGGGGGGGGAGAATGTTGTACAAAAAAAAAAGAGACTAAATTAGAAACACATTCCCCAAATTGATTTTGTTCAAAGGCCAATAACTTCTTTATTTATGAAGCCCATTTTTATTTCTGCATGAACCTGTTTCGACATAAATAGATGAGAAAGATTTCAAAATCGGTAAAAATAGGTATAGACGTATTTACAAACAGAAACAAGTCTTATATGAAGCTTTAAAAATAACCTAAGTCAATGGCCTGAAATAGCTATTTAAAAAATTAATAAAACTCACAGCTTCTCACATAACAGTTAATTTCATCATCCATTGTCAGTATAATCAGCAACGTGACGAAAGAAATCGTAATAGTAAATTCACTGAATCGCGAAGTAAAACACGCCCCTTTAAATCTCATTTTAAACACTCGTTAAAAAATAATGCTAGTCTATTATGTGCAAAATAGCAAGTTTGCTGATTTTCTACACTACACCAAGAAAAATTTGAGAACAAAGTCATCCCATTGAGAGCTATGACTAAATATTTATAGACGTGCTGCAAAGTTTACGGTGTCTACCGCTCACTTCAACAACGATAATTACAATTCAACTTACTTATGAAATGATATTCCAGATTCTTTCCTGTCTGGCCTATTTGTGCAACCGTACGCAACACAAGCTGGCATTTTTAAACACTTATACACAATACTAAATGAAATAATCACTGCATCTACCACAATGTGAACACCTTAATTGTTGGGAAGCGCCATATGGTCGCTGCCGGTGCTGCCACCATGCGGGAGAGTTTAGTGCTTGCTTCACCGATTTAACGTCACTTCTCCTCCATATAATTCCTTCCTCCATGGTGACACCATACTTCAGCCAATAGGTATCGATGTGAGTGGATGAGCTTATGAAATTATATAGTAGAAGATAAGGTTCATATTGGATAACGTTTGTGTCGAGCGAAAGATGCTAAGAAGACCAAATGAAAACTTTTTCAAGTCAATGTATGAATCCGACAGACTCTTCCGTACTTAAGATAGTAATATAGTATCGTCTTTTTTGTAATTTTTTGAGAAAAAGTTGCATGACCTTTGAAAGCAAAGTGCATTTTCTTTTTCTATGTTCTCAATTTCTAGCGTCGGTAAAGATGTATAAAAAAAATATTATCAAAGAGCCGCACTAATATCTTTGAAGAGTCGCATGCGGCTCCGGGGCCGCGGTTTGCCGACACCTGTCCTATTACTTGCTTCATTGCAATGGTTTTCGGGGTTCACTCTCGGATCTTGTGACAATTCTTGTAGCATATTTTTTTAAAGTTTTATTTTCTTCGGTTTTGATATATTGTTTTTGTTTTCTTTAACATCATGTGTTACATCTATATTTTTTTCTATACTCATTGCTTAAAAGTGTTAATTGTCATCTTTGATCGTATGTTTCTCTTTGGTCTGTTGCATTTGCGCGGATGAATATTACCAGTCGACATTGTCTCTGCGTCTGCAGTCGATACAGGTCTTCCGTTGGTTTTGGGTGTGTAGGGGAAGGCTTCATTTCTTTGCTGGTAAGTATTTTCTGCGGTCTGGTTTTTCTGAATAAATTAGTTTTTCTGAATAAATTAGTTTAAAACTTCAAATTATCAACTATATTGTTATAATTATTGTTAGCGAGACAAAATAGCGATATTTACATTCACTAATGGTTCTTTTAAAGTTGCCTATTGTTGCATAATTCTCATTTCTTTACAGTCAGCTTTGCTAATTTAGAATTAGCTGAAAACTTGGTAGTTAATTTATGGACAGCAAATTTAACTTTGTGGTATAAGTTATTTGACAACTTTTAATTCTGATATAGCTAAGTAAATAAATGAGTACTTTGGACTCCGAGTGTTTTAGATTGTTTGTCTATAACAAATTGTAAACTTTTGTTGTGTCTGAAATATAAGTCCTAAAGCATTAAAATAGTAATCGACTAGTAATTAAATAAATAATCGTTAATCACGTTAGAGACAGTATTATTATTTATCCTTAAATTTTGATTTAGGCATATGCATAAGTTGACACAAATTCTTCACAGGTTTGCCACCGGATAATGTTTTCTAAGGACAAGCTTTCGGTGACTTGCACTGCCGAAAGCTTGTCCTTAGAAAACATTATCCGGCGGCAAACCTGTGAAGAATTTGTGTCAAAGATACACCGGGAAAGCCTTGTTTCTCATATATGCATAAGTTTATTGACCTGTTCTGTGGTAATACAAACAAACGTTCATTCCATGCTGCATTGTTCATTGTGTACTAAGATGGACGATGCGTGTGTGAATGAACAGAAGTACAACCGAATTGGGAGTACATTTTGTTAGCAATAGAAAGCAGACATCACGACGTGAAATATATTTTTAATCAATTCTCCTAACGAATGTGTGTACCAAGTTTCAGACCGACAGGACAATATTTGTAGGTTCTGACGTATTGGAGTGGACTGCCTTTTTACTATAGTAGGTGAACCGTCCATAAACGAAAGCAGCAGAAGTTAATTTTGTTGGAACTATTTAGCGGAGCATAGTTCTCTTCGTCGCTAATGGCCGCTTCTGATTGGTCGTGACGCAACAGTGCGTCTCTCATTTGCTGCGCATTAATCGGCCGATTTGGTGACTTTTGGTATCTGTTCGGTGATGAATTTCATAGGAGAAGCCACTAAATTTAACGCTTAAATAAATTATTTTACCTTATTGAAAAAAATTAAAGTGAAAATTCACTTTTTTGTATTATAAAACTCGTTGTGCAATGTTTTGATTTGAAAATACATTTTTTTGCGTTAGCCAATTGCGAAACGTTCTATATCTGAGCATTAATTTTCCACTTGGTCCGGCACTGGTGATACTTTTCATACGGTGACATTTTTAATTTTACACTAATTGTACGTTTTTCTTGAAAGGTACGGTATGACCCGAAACGTGTGTGACAAATTTCAAATGAATATTACCATCGGTAATTCTTTAGCCTTCAGGTCGTTATATAGCCTGGACCACAGTGAAACTTAACCATATCAAACGATATTGCGGCTACTCAATTTTCATGTTGTATCTATCGCTATTATTGTGGTCCAGGCTGCATTACGATCTAAACGCAAACGGTTGTGGATGAAATTTTTTTAATTTTTTTTATAAATGTTCTATTTCGTATGCACGACGTTAATAGCAATTTCAGATACGCTAGGAAATACGGGAGAACAGAATAAAATATTAATCAGTGGATAGGGAACTTACAAACTGAAGAATAATTACGGCTTTTCTCATTAAATCGAGTGCATTTCCAAGCCGACTTTATCACTGCGTTTTGGTTACTTCAGGTGCTTTCAATTATGTACGGTTCATCCAAAATAAAAATAAAGTTTTTCGTTGTGATGTCTACATTCTGTAGCAACAGGCTACCAAACTAAAGTCGTAACAAATAGTTTAGTTTGATGATCCACGCAATAATAAGTTTCGTCCACCTTGTTATCTCACTGCCATGGTGGTGCGCTGACAGCGCCACTTTTGAAAATATGTGGGAGAGTGATGTTTTGTTTACAGTTTTGTGTATGATGAGCATGTGCATGTATTTGGTAAGTTTATTTATTTATTGTGCTTGTTGTACTTTTCTTTATGTAGGATTAATGTATTTTGTCAGTTTGAACAGCATCTGCTTAAATTTTAGTAGCCATTCAGTACCTGCTTACCATTTTTTATTGCTTTCTGAATTTGATAATTTTCTTGTAGAGTGAGGTTATTGTTGTCTCTGTGGTTGTTGATTGTGTTGGAGTGTGATTGGGTTTAATTCTAGATGGGGATACCGCTGCCTCGCGACTGTTAACGTGACGTCACGTTCACGTACAGTCATTCTGCGTAAAATACGTGTTATTACTTGTCGAAGTTAACGCCAGATAATTTATTATTGAAATGCGAGCTTCACCTGAAACATTGAACATCCGGCTGTGTTAGCGGACATCTGCGGCCGCTTACCAGCGGCCGCCTGCCTCTGATCTACCTTCCGGATATCAGTTTATGTTGATATTGTATAACTTTAAATTATTGTGACCGTCGCTACGCTCGGTCACAATACAATAATAAATGATGCCTGTACGTGAACGTGACGTCACGATGACGTCACGTTAACAGTCGCGAGGCAGCGGTATCCCCATCTAGAATTAAACCTGTGATTGTTTTGCGAATGTGGAGTGGTTGCTTTACTTGGTGCCCTCATGTGTTCTTTATATTTGGTTTTAAATTTTCTTTGTGTTTGTCATATTTATATAGCTTCACAATTTTGACATGTCAGTTGATAAATGCCTGAGTTTTCATTGTCACCTTTATCCAAAGTAATGTGCATGTTTTATGAGAGTGTATTTTTGGTGCAGTTTTAAACATCATTTTAAACCTTTGTTGGGAAAATGATAATTCTTCTAGGAAACATTGCAGAAAAATTTTGAATATCATGAGCCAGAACACACTTTTTTGTTTGTTTTGAAATTCTGTAAATATAAATTATGTCAGCACTTTGGCAGTTCTATCATTACTTTGGCGCCACAATCTTGATGATAAATTCTTTTAGTTTTCGATGAAACAAATTGAAAATAATGAATTAAATTTTTTGATATCTCACTTGGTTTTCGAGATACAGCATGTAAAAAAATCAATTATAGGTATAGTTCCTTGTGCTTTTCGTGACGTTCCTTCTGGTCTAGGCTATATTTCAACCTAACAACAATAACTAGGAAGACAATAAACACCTATAGTGCATTTCCACCATGATTTTGGTGATATTTTTTTCCTGGTACAGGCCGGATCTCATCCTAACCTCCTCACTTTTGAGTTACAATATCTCAAGAACTAAATGATTTACATACGAATTAGTCATCAAATTTGGCTGTAGCGAAATTTTACTCTTTGTCCAGGCCGCATTTCAACCTAGCCGCGTCAATTTTGAGATACAATATTTCGAGAACTAAGCGGGACATCAAAAAAATTTATTCTTCACTTTCAATTTATCTCATCGAAGTTACATAAAAATCCATCATTCAATTGTGGCACCATGGCTATATAGAAGCCCTGCACTTTTTTATTTGAATGTACAAAAATTTTTAAATCTTGGTAAGCTTTATGTGTGACTCTCTCAAATCCATCTCCACCTCCTCGTGGTGAGAGTCGGGGGAGACATTGTGTTTGGGCCTCGTGGAAATGACCCCCAGCCACTCTGTCTCTGCCAACGGAGCTCTGGTACATTTCCTCTTGTATAAACACTATTTAAATATAAATATTAAGATGGTGGTAATCCAAACTATGTTAAAAAAACTGCTCTGATCATAATGCGGTAGTTATGTGTAATACAACGTTTTAGCCTTTTGTTTTTAACAAACATAAAAAAACTGATGTTTAACCCTAATTATTGTTGTTGTTGAGGTTTTTTTTTCTTGTGGCTTTACACCTCATTGACATTGAGGTCATTAGAAGCATGAAAGGACTGGGAGACAAGGAAAGGGAAGGAAATCAGCCATGGCCTTTTGAAGGAACCATCCAGACATTCACTGGAATGATTTGGGGAAACCATGGAAACCCCAAATCTTGATGGTTGGAAAGGGATTTGAACCTGCGTCCTACCAATTGTGAAGGTAGAACATTATCACTCACCCACCGGGCTCGGTACCATACTTTTGTGTGATTCACAATGCTAGTATTAATGGATAAAAGCTAGAAAACGTTTTATGTTCTGCACAGTTTTTCTCAATACAAGTTACAAAAAAATAAAAAGGTAAAAAATAAGATCTGGTTTCTACAGTAATACTGATATTCACAGTATATTGGTTTTTAAGTTCTTTTTAAATAATTTTGTCAACTATCCAGTCACAGTGTAGGCCTATATATGTAACTGGTTGCATGTATCAAATAGTTATGTTTCCTCATTAAAGTTCCATCCATCCACAGTTATACCTCCACTTCTGGTATCTGATTCCTGTTGTTACATCAAATGTCCAGTTTGATTCTGCTGTTTTTGTATATTGGACATGAATAATAATCTTATGCCTTGCAGGTTGCAAGATAAGATATGGTTTGCACAATGGCAGTTAAGACTTCAGTGCTAGTTGGTAGATCACAGTCTGTTTTGTCAACTGCCATTATATTTCATAAACTTGCTACAATTTACCTATAAATAGTAATCTTACAAAAAAAAAATTTATCTTCAGTAGGAAACCAACATTTTTTGTTTTTAAAAGTAACAATTTAATCATTCTTTTAAACAGATCTGTTATTCCTGCATTTGCATGGTTTGTTTTATGGCCACATGACCTTGGTGATTTCAAGCATATTATACCCATCAGATTATATTACGTGGTAATTTAGGAAGTGAAGTGTTCATATTTGTTGTTGAAATGTGTAACTATGTTCTGTGTGTGACAAGTGCATTTTTGCTGGTGTATGAGGCAGAGATTGTGAATTATCCTGGCTTTATCCTTAATTGATGCTGAAAACTGCCTAATAACCGCAATGAGTATGTGAGGTCCTGGCTACCAGGACCCGATGTAGCTCCCTGATCCAGTGTGTAGCACTTCAGCACACTGAACTGCATTAGCTGGTTTTTATTTCCCCTTTCATTACTCTCGTATTTTTTTAGTTTAATTCTTTAGCTTCATTTTCATGCAGAAGACACTGTTTAATAATTTATTGACCTACATAGTGGCAATCAAGAGATTAAAATCTTCACTACAATGACACTGTTATATGCACTGCATAGTGTGTCAGGAGTTTTCTTCTGTAAGCCAAATGGTAACAATATTTCTCATCAAACCTACTTTCACATGGTCCCTTGCAACTTAATTTTAATTCCAAAATTACAACAACAAAAAATTAAGAAAAACCTTATAGTGAAACATTTTCAAAAGATAGAAGTGGTGAATTGCGTAACTAATTGTTAGTTTTGTAATTCCATCAACCAGTACATTTTGTCCGATAACCACTTCACTGATGGTGGTTAAATCAAAAAGAAAAAGATTCTATTTTTAGATGAGTGATTTCTAGTGAGAAATTTTTGGGTTCTTTCCTTAAAAATGCAAGACATTGTGTTTGCTCTATATTTAATAGTGGATCAGAAGGATTTGTTATAAAAAAATAAATTTGTAAGTTATTCCAATATAATGTGTAATCTTTATGAAAGTGGGTTGTTGGCACAATGGATATGTCATTTAACACTTTTGTTGCTGGCAACACTTATTTATTTATTTAGTGTTTAATGTTACATGACTCTAATGGATACCTGTAAAATGGAGCTTAAACTGCAATTATAATGTAATTATGGAACTTTTTTTAAGGAAATGATTTTGTAGATATAGCCTCTCCTGGCAGGTGAAAAATCTGCTACATATTGATCGCCGGTCATATCATCTGCAACTTGACATCAAGCCTATTGTGTTGCCAAATTTAAATTTACCATAGTTTCATGATAAGACATGGAGTGGATAATTCTGTACTATGTGCAATACGGTTTGTGCTACATCACCGCAGTCACAGTATGGCGAGTCTGCCAAGCTACAGGTGTGGGGAGTAGAAGCAGTACTTCCAGTGTTACATCTAATACAGTTTAATTTATTTCAAATAGGTCAAGGCAAGTTAAGTCCTGTAAGTTTTGAGCACAAATTACTAATTCACACAATGTTCTGTGGTGTTGACGATGCCCATTCTGTTAGTCAGACTGTAAGACTGAAGAAGTTGAATGTTATAATCACAACAATTTGTGGGCAGGGTGGCGTATCTTCAGTCGTGTTTTATATTGCCTAATATCCCTGTTAATGAGAAGTAGTGTATTATTCAGGAGTCTCGACCATAGCTGGGTAACGACCTTTTGCCTTCTGATGTGAGGTGGCAGAATGTTACTGAGCACTGGCAGCCACTGGAAAGGTGTAGATAGGAATGTGCCAGTTATGACGCTCGTGGTTTGGTGAGAGCTGTTGAGCCACACACTGGAGCAGTTTTCAGACGAGTAATAAATTAAGGTCAAGACGGTTCTTAATGTATTTGCATCAGCTCCTCATGAAGTTCCAGCCAGCTGTTGGAGTAGATTGTTCTGACTTTTAAGCTTGATGGTGGCATGTGCCTGTCTAAAGTTACTCTAAGATATTTTGGGGTACTGTTACATTTCAGCATCTGAGTCTCTTAACATTATTATAGTTGACCAGTAATTTATTTGTTTTGTTTAGATGGAATGTAGCTACTTCTGTAGACTAGGTTGTATGTGCCATCGTCGAAAGCAGGAATCCATTTTGTGAAGGTCGTGGATAAGGATTTCTTCTGCCTCTGTGAAGTTGGTTCTTAGCACTGGAAGGTTGATTATCATCAGCACATACGAACTTGCGAGAGATAGTAACTGACAGGTCATGAGTGCAGAAGAGAAAACCAACCGTTGTAGTAGTCCATTGTTTAAATCTGCTCTCACTCAGTGAAGTGTACACGTGATTACTTAACATATTTTCCAGTTAAGTTATTATTTTGAAAGGGACAGCCTTTATCAGTTTGAGTTGCTGATTTTCTCTCCAAACTGTGTCGTAAGCTACCGAAACTTCTAGCAAGACAGAAACATTTTTCAATTTCTTCTGGTACCCTACTTTCAAATAGGTGGTAAGAGACAGGAACTGATCACTACTGTCCTGGCTGCCACAGAATCCAGCTTGTTCAACTGGGATCAAGGCTTTGATTGCTAGAGAAATTCTGTTCAAAATAAACCTTTCAATAACTTATAAGTGATACAGAAAAGCTATTGAACGGTAACTTTGTAGGAGATTTGGATATTTTACTTGTTTGAGTATGGTAATAATTTTTGTTCTCTTGAAGTCCTGATGGAGCCTTGCTGATTGAAGTATGGAGCAGAAGAAAGAAGCAAGCGAATGGAATGTATCTGCTCCACAGTTTTTCAGAAGCCCTGGAAAAATCCTATGTAATCCTACAGTTTCCCCATTTTGAATGATTTTTAAACCATTCAGAACCACTTGTAACGTGAATGGATGTGGTAGAATGTAGGTTGAGGTTGCATTTCATGCTTTTGCTGCTTCAGATATGACCCTTCTAGTGAAATGCTGGCCCTTTTGTTCTAGATGTAGATACAAGGTGATTTGCTATTGATGCCACATTAATGGATGAGAGTGTCTTTGAGGGTATTGGTGTAGAGTCTGATTTATGTAAGAGAAACCAGACTTTTCTGCTAGAGTGGTAAAATTCAGATTTTTAACAGTATTTATTCATTTCTCTCTTCTAGTATGGTGAAGAGATTCTACCATTTTGTTGCCTTCTTGTGAAAGCCATTTTCCTTGAATTCTTCTCCAAGTGCTGCTTGACTCCTCAGTTCATCCTGGAATATAATCTTTCTTGAATCGTCGCAGGATAGCTCTCTTAATTGCCACTTTTATTAGTCTTACCTTGCGTAATTCTCTGGGACTGCTTTGACCCATCTAATGTTAGCATCGGAGTACTTTGCATAGGCTTCCCAGTCTGCTCTCTGGAAGTTCCACCAAGATTTAGGAGTGGACCAGGTAACAGGTATATAGTTGCCTGTTTTATAGAATATAGTTCTAATCTGACCGTGAGGGAAGTCACTGAGAACTTGTCTACAAATGCGGCAGAATATAGACGTTAAACCAGAAGAGGCGAAACTGCAGGGTCATACCTGTATATTGTAATGTTGTTAACATCAGACCATTTATTAGTTCGATCCCATTGCTATCATTCAGTGCAGGGCCGGATTAAAACAGCGCGGTGCCCATAGCAAATGTGAAGAAAAGGCCCTTGGTTTTTGCCGTCTGGGAGCTTAAAAAAAAGTCGCCCATCTGGCCTGACTGGTTCTCCCGAAACTCCTAGGTGTGGCGGGGTCCCCCCTAGACCCCTCGAAGGCGCGGGGCCCCGTAGCATTTGCTAACTCCTGCTACATGGCTAATCTGGTACTGCCACAGTGTATGACAAGTGTTGAAATCTTTAACGATAATGCTATCTTAAGTGGGTCTGACCAAGCCGCAATGGGTGACTTGTAGAAGTTGGCAACCATAACGTTGTGTATTTATATTACAGAGGAAAAGTAAGTTAGATGATAATCTGTTGGAATGACCTTATAGAGGTATATTTGCATCTTAACATAGGTTACAATTCCATATTTTTCATGATGTGCTGTTGCCTTTTTATATCCAGATAATTTCCTTCTAGCCAGCAGCTGCTTGTCGTTCTCCATGTTAGTATCTTGCAGCATCACATCAGTCATAAGGATGGTTAGTTTTGTCATTAATACCATGGCCATGCGGCTCAGAAAGGCAATACACTGTCACCCATATAACACCATTCATGAAACGTAGCTTAAGGTATGCTACCATTTTTTTTGTTTTTTGTATGTACTGAATTTCTTAAATCATAACTTCAGTATTACTTTGGTAAGCTTTAAGTGTGATTCTCTCAAATCCATCTCCTCCTCCTCGTGGTGAGAGTTGGGGGAGACATTGTGGTTGGGCCTCCCGGAAATAACCCCCAGCCACTCTGTCTCTGCCAATGGAGCTCTGGTACAGTTTCTCTTGTATAAGTAGTATTTAAACATAAATATTAAGGTAATTCTAAAAAAAGCTGCTCAGAACATACTGCTGGAGTTATATGAAATACTATCGTTTCAGCCTTTTGCTTTTAACGAGCGTCAAACGTCTGATTTTTGAATCAAACTGTTGTGAGATTAACAGTGTTAGTGTTAATGGATGAAAGTGGGATGTCAGTTTGTGTTCAGCACAATGTCAACATTAGTTTCAAAGAAACTAAAATGTAAGATCTTGTTTCTATAGTTATACTGATGATCATTGTATATTAGGTTTTAAGGTCTTGTTAATCAATTTTATTAATCATCCAGTCACAATGTGCATGTGAAACTGGTTGCATGTATGAAATAGTTATCTGTTTCCACATTAATGTTACATCCACTCACAGTTATACCATTATCTTATTATTTTGTTACTTGCCATTTTTAGTTTGATTCTCTTTGTCTACTTGACATCAATAATAATGGTATGCCTTGTAGGAGAAGATTAGTGCAATGTCAGTTAGACTTCAGCTCTGGTTGGTGGATCACAATCTGTTTATTGAAGTGTCATTAAATTTCTAAAGTTCCTGCAATTTATCTACAAGTACTAATCTTCCAAAAAAAAAAAAGTTAATGTTGCTTTATGATGTTCAGTAGAAAACAAATATTTTTTTTCCCTTTACAAGTTCAGTTTAAACAACGTCTTAAATACTGTTAATAATATATAATTGATATCATGAAATCAGCTTGGTAGGAACTGTTTTTGTAACATGCCTGGTCTGTCTGTGGTAACTTTTGGACCGAGTCTGTTAGATGAATTGTAGTCCTTGTGGTATTCAGAGAATGTGTGTTCAAATCAACACCTGGCCTTTTAGATGTCAGTCTTCCGTGTTTTCACGAAATTACTCCAGGCGAATGTTTGGATTGTTCTTTCAGTAGGTCATTTCTGTTCCTTTCATCCCTTTTTCTTCAGGCTCTAATGATGACTAAGAGCTGTAAAGCTTGAAACAAAAACATGAAGGTGGAAGAAACATTCTGGCCTGGTGCTTGGGAGAATATGAGTTTTTTTCAGTTTTCTGACCCTTGTCAGTTGTTTTACCTAATCAGAGCAGGTGAATTCCAGTGTTATTAATTCAGAAGGCAGTGTTTCCCTCAATATTCTTCTGGATCTAATGAACTCATTAATGAACCATGAAGCTATAATCATTATTAACAAAATACCAGTTTGGTCACAGTGTGCCTCATGCTGTGATGTCACGCACTGGTCTTTGTTGAAAGGCTAGTAATGGCCAGAGATGTTGCTATTATAGAAGATGTATATGTATTTTAAGCCACATATGAATTATTGTTTATTTATATTCGATTGATTTAGAAATAAATACACAGCATATTACTAAAAAATTGGAAAAGTAATGTGTGACTTTCATTTAAATCTAATTTAGCAATTATTAGTTGCTTTTTGTTTGTTGATATTTGTTCGATGTAGATAAGCATGGGTATTGCACGAGGTTGTAAGAATCTGAGGATTTTAATTTCCTCTGCTTTCACTGAAGCAGTTCCAACAGATCAAATTTAAACAGCGACACATTGCATGTATTTACTGCTTGTGATAGAAAACTTTGATTTTCAAACTGCAATATGAACAGAGGTTGTGGTTTGGTTGAAAAAGTCTGGACCAAAATGACAACTGACAACTTTTTTACTGATTTGGTTTTATAAACAATTTAAACTTCTTTTATCAACACCATGTTACCGAAGTAATCCATATTTATTGTCCTGAATGCAGTATGGACCATGAATAAAACTAATATTATGCAGTATTGCATAAGTACGTAAGATTCATAATTTATTTTTAATTTCATTGGTTCCTTACTGCTGTCGTAATTAAATCAGTAGCATATAAGAAGTTACAATTGTATCACAACTGAAATATTTGCAACATTAGAAAATAAAAGTTATGAGCATTATATAATAACAGTTATATTTAGTGAAGCTGTTGTGAATAAATGAATTGCCATAATACTGCATTATAGCTGTCTTTTTAAAGGACTGAGAAGCTAGTAGTAATAATAAAAAGGGATGGTCTGTAACAAATTCTTGTAAGTAATCTCTTGTGTACAATATACAATCAAAGATATAACATGATGGTTTTACCAGAAGCGTTATTGTTAACAGGGGGATATTGGTTATTATTACTCAAGTAAGATTTGAGCCTATCCACTTTTCATGTTGTCTGACCTACATGGCAAACTACGACTATATTCCTTAATCCCATTACTTTCAATTTTTGTTAGAGCTTGGGTTTCTGAAAATTTGAGTTAGTTTTGTAGTGATTTCAGCGAAATAACTGTTCACTGACATTTAACACAATTTTTAGAGGGCAGTTACTATGTGTTTTGCATACATTCTTAAGAAATAGTGCACATCCTAAATGTTGCCTGGACTTTCCAGAAGAAAGCATAAAATTCTGCTGCCCCTTACAGAAAGGAAGGTCTTTCCTTCCCTCTGAGATCGACCGTTTAACGTTAAACCATGGAGTGATCAGGGCAAACTCCATGTACAGCAAACTGCCCCAGAGGAAAAGTTTGGGTTAAAGACCTGTAAAAATTGCAGGCTATATCAAGAATCAACTTAGTGATCTATCGTAAAAGCAGGCATTTTTATACAAAACTACCAGGTTGCTTGAATACACCGCGTCTTGCATACCATTCTTTCCTGCTACAATTTTATAGAGCATTTACACGGCTATGTTGTATGTGATTACGGGTGTTGGACAGAGCCCGCTGTGCCGTAATTCGGCTTGCCATGATTGCGTGTCACACCAATCCTATTCCCAGCCTCTGTGCCGAAGCGTGTTACCCACCGCTTGTCATGCGGCAGCATCTGCTCATGGTACAACACTTTCTGCTAATAGAATCAACATCTGACAGTCCTATTCACGAAAAAAAGAGCATGTGGCATTGTGGCCAGGGGAACACCGAAGGGTAGTTCGGTCGCCGGATGACTGGATTTGCCGTGCATGCGCCTGTCATGGCTACCCTAACCTAACCTGGTAACCCTACCATTTTGTGGATTCCGAACCACGGGGCATCTCGGAGAGCTTCACATGACAAACCAAAGCTTTTCCAGACTTGAAGGTCAGAGGCCGTAAAAATTTCAGCCGATACCTGGATTCGAACCAGGGACCTTCCATTCCCTAGTCACACGCCAGAACCAACTTTTTTGTATTTATTTTTGGCCTTTTTATAATATCTTCGGGTTTGCTTTCCAAAATGTTTATTTATCAATGATACTTAGCATCCCTTGGACTTTTTGTTCTGAATGTTTGAGACTTGTCATTTATTTCGTCATGTTACATTGACCTTAATGATACAGCGTTCTGTTTGTGGAAATTCTTCGGTTTATTTTGATCCTTCTAATTCTAAGATCGTTTCGTTGGTGCTTTTTGCATTTAAGATGGTTTTTCTTTTAACTCAGTTGGGCTCCTCTTGTTCCTTTGATTCAGTGAACCTTTCTTTTATTCTTGATGGGTTGTATAAAAGTCTTTATCTGGTTAAATTGTGGTCACTGAAAATTTTTTGTTATTATATGCAGCATGCGTGTGAAGTATTTTTTTTATATATATAATTTTGAGTTTGGATTATTCCTTAACAAAAAATATATTAGCTATATATTCATCATAGGTAGTCTTTTCGGTTTGTAAGATATAGGCTGGATTATTGCCTAGTATCCATTGTACCGTATTATGTTTCGTTTCAGGATATCACAATTTGTTGGGTTTCATTATTTCTTGGATACTCACATTTAATGGGGAAGTTCTGTTGAGGAAGGCTATTATTCGCCTTGCATGTGTCCATATTCTCTGGTTTTGTTCATAAGTAATTCTGTGCATCAGTGTGTCGGTATTCCCACATTTTCTGCACTCTTCATTCTGGGATGTGGTTTGTTGGTTGAGATGTTGTCATTTACCTTGTCATTGTGTTTTAGAGTTTAAGGTTTTATTGGTTATATTTTTACAGATGTTTTCCCAGGTGTATTGTAGATTTTTAACTTCAATTTTGTTCCTGTTGTTTGATATGTTGATTGTTTTGTAAATCTCTTTGGTTGTCTTCTTATGTAAAGTGCGTCCTTTTGTCTTTGCATAGATTGTTTTCTCATGTGCGGAAGGATGAACTTTATCGAGGCCATGTTGAATGGTATTTCCTCAGAGATTGGTTTTGTTTTGTTTATCAGGTTGTTTTTTGGGTGTAAGGAACCAGGCTGATACCGGGGCTGTAGTATCGCTTTAGCGCCTCAACTAACAGTTTATGTGGATTCAAAGTTTTGCGGAAATTTCATAAAATAATTTGGATTTGACCATGTAGCCTGACAGACTCAACGTAAATTCTTGAGGTCGCCACTAGATCTGTTACTAAACCACAAATCTAGAAAAGGTTTACTGTACTATGAAATCACAAGTACACTTTACTTGAAAATTTTGAAGTTTATTTAAAGAAATCACAAGTTCAAAAATAGCATTACACAGTTGAGTAGGCAAATCGAACACACTTTTCCAAAAAGTTGCAAGTTGTGGAGAGAAATTTAACCGACCGACCCCTTTTGTAAATTCACAAGTTCATGTTATAAGTTATCCTCGCTGCCATCACAACAAAGTTCCAACATGGCTGACTCAGTAGCTTCACCTTCAACAAACTTCCTCCCCGCTTCTACACTAAACTTGCTCAGACTATTCAAACATACTGCTCCGCGGAAAAGAAAAAAGGATAAATCAAACGAAAGACAGATGAAAGAGAGACCAAGTATGATGGAGGCACGAGCTTATATAGCCAGTGGCCAAACCAATGACATCAGCAGCTGTATCACAACTTTTTGCTTCGCGAGCTCAAAATTGTGTACGTGTAATTTATTTAACGATCCAGATTATTAAAAAATGTTTAAACTTTGACAATGTCTAGACTTATCTGCTAGAAGTCCAACGGCAGTTTAGTGGGAAATTTAGAGTGATTAGTTTTAAAGTTTTATTTAATTTTGCTTGGTGATACAAAGCTCCGAAGTAGGGGATTAACCCAAACGTTTGATTTTTACAGCGACAATCAACAACAATCTATCTTCGAAAACTTAATTACCAGACAAATGCTTAAACTTTTCACTGAAACCATTATATATTCAGAATCGTCTTAATTAGGGCTATCTACTGATATAAATTTCAAATTAATATCTCTTTTAATTAAAAAGCTTATTATTTTCTCTTAATTAACATCACTAATTAAACTTTACCAAATTATTTAATTTTACTGCCAAAATATCGGGAACAATGCTGACTATAGCTGGTGATAAAAGATCAGCTGTCCCTTTTTCTCGATTTAAAGATATTACCAATCTTAGAATTTCTACTTTTATGATCTTGTGTTTCAAAGCTAAAACAAAGCAGAATATCTCCTAAAATAAACATTTCACGATATGACAAATACACTTTAAAATGATTTTTACGGTGAATTGTTACTGTGGGGAAGATTACAGGGAAATTCCTTAAAGTTGAAAACTACTCTTCTCGAAATTTATAAGTCCCGCCTAAGCAAAACTAGAATTTGCCAAAATTCTAAGGTTCTTACATGGGCCATTTGGGTCATTTATGGCTGCCATATATATATATATATATAATTTTTTTTAGGAAGTGGGCATAGTAAACTATTTTACTCAGTAAGAACACTTTTGCGATTTTAGCCCTCTGTATTGTATCCGATCACAGTGCTTGTTTATAACAACCCTGATTTTCGGTAATGTTATTAGCCAGTTTTTTTTTAATTATGCTCAGAACGTTCTTCTGAAAAATAATCCCTAATGTCTTATGTTTGTATTTATTAGTCCCTTTGCATCGTATATAGTACAAAGTACAAATGATATGGGATAAGTCAAAATTTATCTGTACACAGACACAAGCACACACATAACATACAATCTCTCACATTTTATCCTTTCTGTGATTAACTACAAGATAACATAAGTGTACAAATTTGATAAAGAAAAAAACATTTTATTATTACAAATAGACAATTAACACCTGATTTTATGATTTTCCCTATATATATTTAAGAAATCACTGTGATTTAAGACTAACTTTTGGCTTGCAAAATATTCATCAATACTGTAGAAGCAGTGGTTGAGCAAGTACCTCTTCAGTAGTGATGTGAATTCAGTATTTTGTCTTACAGACTTTATTCTTTGTGGTAGTTTATTAAACAATCTAATTCCCATATGAAGTGGCCCTTTCTGACAGAAGGTAGTATTTGTTTTGTGGCATATGAAAGTCTAGTATCTGTCTAGTATTATACGTGTGTATATCATTGTTTGTTTGAAGCTTCTATATTTTTTTAAATGAATTTTATAGTTTCCAGTATATATAAACAGGTCTGTTGTAGAATTTGCAACTTTCTAATTAAAAGTCTACATGAGGTTCTACTTCGTACTCCTTCAATAATTCTGATAATTTTTTTCTGCATTTTGAAGCATTTGATACTTTGTGGGGAGTTTCCCCAGAATATGATACCATACCTTAATAATGAGTGCACATACCCAAAATAAATATTCCTAATTTTTCCTATATTTGCTCATACCAGATATCTGTTGGTGGTGGGATATCTCTCATACTTATTGGGAACAGTGCTGTTTTCTTTTGGTCTAGTTTGGCACCTGCTGCATCTGTGAATGTTGTGATTATAGCCTGCGTTATTGGGATGTCTTCCACTGAAGTTCGGGCTATGCAAATATCTTGGGGATATGCTCTGCATGTAAATTTGTACCCATTCAGATTTAAGTCTGTTAAATTTTGGTGGGATTTCTCTAGAAGTGGCTCGGTCACCAGTGCTTATAGAATCATTGACATAGAAAGGTCGGTAAGACAAGGATGCCCCATCTTGACAGGCTTTGACAGATGTCCATCTATAAGGAGTTTGGAATGTGAGTGCATAATGATTTTCTTTAGTACTTCCACGAAGGGGGATGAGTTTTAAGAGGTAGTCATGCTCAATTTGATAGAATGTTTTTTCAAAGTCGAGTAATAGTAATGCTGATGGAGGTTCCTCGAATGCTGATAGAGTTTGTTTTTCCCCGTTTATGCTTATGATATTGCGGTATTCGCATACGGTATTGAGGATGCTGCGTCCTGGGATGGTACTGGTTTGGTCCTAAGATTTTCACCATAAGGAGTTCCAGTTATGAGGATTTTTTTTAGTATTTTAAATATCTGAATTCAGCAAAGTTATTGGTCTTATTTCGTTGATATGTTTGATTTGATTTCCTTTGGGTACAAGCATTATGATGTCCTCTGTGCAGGTGGTGGAAAGATTTGGCTCGGTCCATAGGTCATTAAGAATCTCCGAAAACTCATTTCGTAGCATGGACCAATAATGCATGTAAAATTCAATGGGTAGTCCATCCGACCCCTGGTCTTTTTTCCTCTTGCTTCTTTGGTTATCGATATTTGAATTTCGTCCTGGTCAAAACTTGTTAGAGTTGCCAAATCTTCCGCATTTGCTATGTTACCTGAGTTGGATATCAGCTTGGTGATTGCCTTTGTACTGGTTGGGGTTGACATAAAATATTTCTATAGTGTGCAGTAATTTCTTTAGTTATATCTCTTCCGGTTTTGATATTTTCACCATTTTCTTTTGTTGTGTTGGTTATTAAGTTTTCTCTCTCCTTTTTGTGCTCCTTATTGGGACATTCCTTTGATTGCAATGTCTGCCGGTTTATTATTATTAATAAGTTTTAATTGCTATGGAGCTAACACTCCGGTGTCCACTCCCCTGCCATCTAATTACCCCCTTTTTTTTAAATTATCTTCCTCCTCCATTTACTTTTCAGGTTTACAAAATTTAATTTTAAATTCCTTAAGCATTTTTTGGTAAATTATTCATCACTTCACTTGGTAATTTGTTCCAGTCCCTGACACCTTTACCAACAGAAGAAAATTTTCACACTCCCTTATGCATGAAATCGAGTGCTGGCTTGTGGTTATGGTCGTGTTTCCCCTTCCAAGCACTGTTCCTATTTCTTTGACCAATATCCCTCTACACCCCATCAACAACATATGCCCTGTACATTCCCAGCACTCTGTTCACCCTCCTCCTTTCCTCCTCCGACTCCCACTCAGCTCTTTTTTATCACATCAGTTACTGACTGGGTCCTGCGATAATTTGCTCAAACAAATCTAGCTGCTCTTTTTTGCATACCCCCCAATTCCTGCATTTGATAACCAAGATGTGGGTCCCAAACTACACCATCATATTAAACCAATGGTCTGGCCAAAGTTTTGTAACCCAATTCCTTATCTTCTCTGTTACATCCTCTCATCACCCTCTCTCCAGTATATGAAGGATTTTGCAACCTTTTCCTACCACCTGCACAATGTGCTCTGCTCAGTTAAGTTTGTTATCAAACGTTAGGCCAAGATATTTACACTTCAAGCTTTCAACAAGCAATTCTGACCCCCACCTATAATCATAATTGACCTTTAGTTTTTTATCTGTGTACCTTATAAGCTGATTCTTCTCGGTATTTAGCTTCAGTTTCTAGCAGTCATTGAATGATCACCTTTGTGTACTGTTTGGAATGTGATGGGCATATGCAGGAACATTCCTAGCTTTGGACTTTATAGCCTGAAGTTGTTAGATTTTATTGAACGTTCTAGTTCCAGACTAGTCAGAAGGCTAATGTCACATCAATGTTTTTGTTGCTGCAAAAACTATAGTGAAATGCACAGGGGTTAGGGGATTTATCCTAAATTTAGTTCAAAAATAGTCTCTTCATCTCTCGTCTATGATACACTTATAAAACAAACTCCATTAGGTGGATTAGATTTAAAAGATTTGCTGCATTATCATCTGTAGGGCTTCGGGGATTGGAAATGTTACGGTTGTCCCTTTGCTGTGACCCATTCTAAGTACCTAAGTGCAGCAGTGAGGAGTGACATGACATTTCCTTTACTGTTGCTAGTCTCATTGCTTTTTAGTTTCCTTAATAAATTTCAGCAGGATTGCATCTTTGTGACATATTGGTGATAGCTTTCCTGGTAATGCCCTGTGCCGACTGTTGCCTGATTGCTTGTTACATCCCCGGTACCATTGGCCTCAGTGCAAATATCAATTTTTAAGTCTTTTTTTCCCACTTTCTTTCTCCAGTACTTCTGTACCTCCAGCATGTCGCTGAGTCTTCTGCCTGGAGGATTCTACCGTATGCAGAATTATCGCTTGGCTCTCAAATGACGTTGAGAACTGTTGAAGTATTTCTATCCATAGTCTATACTGTTGATGGTCATTTGAAGTAATATCTGCTACATGGGACGATCGTCCTTCGATTCAAAATTTTCCTTTTTTTCCTCGCTACACACATTGGGCACACATTGTGAAGGTTGCCCCTTTATTATCACCCGGAATCCTCTTCGCTACAATGGAACCAAGTGTTCTTTTCTTCGTTACAATACTTGCTGAGGTCTGCTAGATCTCTACATTTTACGAATTTAGGTACTACTAGAATGTCTAACTTTTATTGATTGGAAGCCCAAATATAGTCGCTGTTTAGCAATAATTATTTGTCTATATTGTAGATTAACTTCTGCCACGTAATGCTCAGTGTCTTTGCCCTTAGGACCGATTCTGAATTTTTTGGAGAAACCTTTCTCTTACAGGGCTTTACTTCCTCTTACCTCAAGGCTACGATCTGGTTGCGCAGTGGTTGAGATGATTGCTTTTAAAAATTAGCAGTCTGTCCCCGTGTTCATTTCGCGGTGGGACCAGGAACTTTTAAAGAGTTATGTATGGTCATATGAGCTATGCCAGGACGTTCCGTGGTTCTGATTCCGCGTTAAACTGTAGGTCCCAGAGGAAAGGAACTGGCTGTCCTACATGTATGCCTTGTTTGAGAGGATCTAACCAACCTTAGGGATGTGGACTAGTTATTTTTGTACCTCAAGGTTTTGGTTGTAAACACAGTACTTTCTTTCATTCCATTTTAAATATTATAAAATATTATTAGCAGACTTTTTTTCGCAGAAGTCCCCCTTGCAACTTAATATTTCGAATTTTCTTGCTCTTGATCCTTATTTCGTATTTTTTTAGGGCCTAGACTCAACTTTAATTTCTTTTAAATTTCCCTTGTATCTTTCTGATATTTCAATTAAGTGAAAATAGTACCCGTCTGAATTTTTGAGCGCTCTCATTAATCCATCCCCTTGTTTTTGTGAGGGTAATTGTACTAGAAGTTTTTACAGTGTATGTTTTACAAGATTTCTGTATTGTTTTCCTTTCAATTTTAATTTTGTAGTTTAGTTACTCTCTTGATAAGTATCGTGTGAGCTAGTGTCAATTTGTCTATTTTTTTTTCCTGGAAGGCCTACATTCAGTGACGGATTTTCGAATTTTCCGAGCTGCCGGGGAAAAACAAGTTCATTTAGGTAGTTAGGTCTTGAAAGGTACTTTCCAAGCACCAACCACGTACAGTTTCGTCAACTGCTGGCATCTTTCCCGTATCGGTGCTAGATATATTATGTTGTTGCATGGAAAATGTCATTTTATGTGGAGCTCTTTTAGATTCTGAAGGCCACCTATAAGTTGACATTTTTCTAAAGAGTTAATCAAGAGCTCACAAAAAATGTGAGTATTGCGTAGGTGTTAATTTTGGGTTCCTTTGTAAGCGATTGTGAATGGTTTGTCAAGATTGTCAAAATAACAATTTTACTGCTGGTAAATTCTTAGTAGATTCACTGGAGTGGGATTTGAGTGTAGATTACAAGAGCATACTTTTTTATTTTTTATTAATTTAATTTATTTAAATTAATTGGCAATTCAATGTCCGGAGCCTTGCAATGAATAGGCTGTTGTATTAAAGCGGAAAGTTTGGGGAAATTTAGTGTCATGGGCTATAGCCATAGCTGGGCACAGTTAATCAACTTTGTTAATCATTAATCCTCTGCTTAAAAAGTTAACTTCGATAATCGTTAAAGCGTTACATTTTTGAAAAATTAATGCAAGTTACAGTTATCCGTTAAAATTGGCCATCAGCAATATGTCTACCCATCTCTGGAAATTGGGTTGTTCCTGGGGTTCTATATTTTAATCAGCTTCTCAAATGTATCGGATTCTACAACATGTAGTGGAATCATGTTGGCAACGAAAAAGTTTACAATGCATTGGTCCACACCAGCTTGACCCCGCAGGGGCCTGGTACGCAAGTGCCAGGTACGGGTTTGGCGAACCCGCGGTGCCCGAGCTGGAACCTTGTGAGCGCCGCAAGTTTCCCACACCGTAAGCTCCTACCATGCTTCAACGACCACCGTAGGGCGTGGCGGTGGAACGTTGTGTGCCTAGGAGAATGGGGATCTTGGCTTCATCGCCCGGATCGTGAGGATGGTACAAACCTCTATAAAAAACCCCTTAACCTCAAGGTCGGACACGTGCCGAGGAGGTGCATGGGTGAGAGGCAGGTCACTTGCTAACGTGAAACCTCAGGGGCACCTGCGCACCCCTGTTGTATTAGCGCTTCTTTTTAAACTGGTTTTACTCGTGGGACCAAAACGAAGTCTTCCAATAAAACCACAAAACCCTGCGGTACGGGTGTGCCGCAGGCAAATATAAATACACCCAGTTCTAAGAAGCGGGTGAGGGTTGATAGAAGGAACATTTGAGAAGGTGTCACCCTTCTATATTTCAAAGGGTCTAGAGGGTTTAGTTGGTACCCTAAATAATGTTAAAAAACTGAGGAATGGGACGCTGCTGCTGGAAACAACCACCAGTAAGCAGGCTACCAAACTGCTGAATTGTCAGAAGCTCGGGGAGTTCGCCGTAAAATGCGAACTCCATAAGTCCCTAAATTCCAGTAAAGGTGTAGTCACCTGTCGTGATGTCATGGATTTAGGGACAGACGAGCTTCTGAATGAGTGGAAAACGGAGAAAGTGGTCGAGGTACGTCAGATCACGCGAAGGGTGAATGGCAGTGTTGAAAAAACTGCCACCTTCGTCCTGACGTTTGACACTCCAGTATTGCCCAAGAATATTAAGGCCGGATATCTAAACCTGAATGTCCGCCCGTATGTTCCGGACCCGATGCGCTGTTTTCAGTGTCAGCGGTTCGGACATACGACGGCGTCATGTAAGGGCAGCCCCACCTGTGGAAATTGCGGCAAGGGGGCACATGATCCGGGTGTCAGTTGTATGCTACCACAGGTGTGCGTCAACTGCTCCGGATCGCACCCGGCCTGGAGTAGAGAGTGTCAAGTGTATCTTGAAGAGCGCAAGATACAGGAGCTGAAGACCAAAGAGCGGATTCCCTACGGGGAAGCTAAAAAGAAAGCCAAATCGCTCGCCGCTCCAATTTTTGGAACTAGTTTTGCTAAGATGGCTTCAGCTCCCGTCAGGAAGCAGAGTGTTGCTACCCAGACGTCCTTTGCAGACATGGGCACAAGCACTACATGCTCATGTCAGTGCAGATGCGGTGCCAAACCCGCTAAGGTCGTTACACCTAAGACCGTGGACGTCGGTAGCAGCACGTCTGCTACCTCGACCACACCAGCAGCAGCAGTAAATTTTCCATCAGCAACAGCAACAGTTAAAGCCACTCCACCTCCAATTCCTCCACGTGCATTGCTCGGAAACGCAACATCTACTTCCAATGCAAATGGAGTTGATCAAAAGATTCGGGGCCCGAAGTTTCGGCAGACGGACCCGACTCAGTTCGTGAAATCCCCCTCTTCATCCCCTCCCAGGTTACCTGGTAGTAGGGAAAACAAGGGAAAGAAGACGAGGAAGAAGAAAAGCATAGAGGTGTTTGGCGAGTTTGCTGAGACGGAGATGTGCGTTTCTTCGGAGCCAGAAGAAACTGAAATGCTTGTGGACGAGGCCGGTCTCATTCCTCAGCAGGCAGAGACCAAAGACCCTCCCGAACTGGGGCGGGTGAAACTAAACCGGTAGGATTATGGATGGGTGGCCTCTTTACAGCCACCCATCCATATGCATTGATTTTATTTTTTACACTGTTACAACTCATGTCTCGCTTGCCACTATACAGCTTGTGAGACATGTAGTTTTTTTAATAATTTTTTGAACCTGTCTGGCCTCTTTAGAGCCATCCAGGTGTTAAGTCCTTGTGGCTCCTTTAAGCCACGTCAGATTTTATGATTTGTTTTATTTGCTGTCTGTATGGCCGACCCCTTTACAGTCGACCATGCAGATGGTATTTTAGTTCATTCTTTAGCCACGATAAAAACTGGTAACTTTTATGGCGCTATTGACCCCGCTGTGGGTTATCGTAAAGCAACAACAACGTTTTTAGACTTAAGGGCAGTCGCTGTCCTGGCCGACGATTTGTCTCTTATTTTAACCACGAGATCAACAGTTTGGCGAGTGTTTTAATGTTTTGTGTATTGGCCGGTCTAGTGCCTAAATTTTTAGGCAGATCGGCCTCGTTTTAGGATGTATGGGTGGCCTCTACATCCACCCATCCATTTGCATTGGTTTTTTATATCTTTATAATTTCTGTCTCGCTGGCCTCTATACAGCCAGCGAGACATGTAGTGTTTTTAATTATTTTGTGAACCTGTTTGGCCCCTTTACAGCCATCCAGGTGTTTTATGGTCTTAGGTCCTAGTGGCCCTTATAAAGCCATGTATTATTTTTGCAAACTATTTTATTTGCTGTCTGTATGGCCGACCCTTTTCCAGTCGACCATGCAGATTGCATTTTAGTATTCTTTTTAGCTAAAGTGTTAGCTGGTCATTGTTAGGGCGCTAATGACCTCGCTGTCGACGCGCCCTAAAGCCACAAAAACAACAAAACAACAACGTTTGTACGAAACACTGTACATTCTGAACCCATTGTTCTCGATTCGTTCTTACAGGCAGAAGCAGTGAGATCACTGTCCCATCCAATTGACTGTAGGATCTATCTACTTACCACCAAGTACTCCCTTTCATTAAAACTACTTGGAAGACATTTTTCGACAAATTACTCAGCCTTTTTTCCTGTGGAAAGATTTCAATGCCAAGGCATAACACGCAAACAAAGTGCTCTTGGGTATCACACACCCCACCTTGTACGGCACATGGCTCAAAAGGTAGGTTTCATGTTTTTTATTTCATTTTATGTTTATTTTCGCATTTAAAATAAACATATTGATTTTCAGGTAGCAATTTCATTAAGACATATCTCAGATGGCAGAACCTGACATATTAAGAGCACTTTTAGATGAAAACGGTGATTCTGACTCAGAATATATGCATGTAGAATGTGTGTCTGATGGTGAATCTGATCATATGAGCATCCAAAGTGAAACAGGCAGTGAATTGGATGCTGACATACCATCTTCTGAGTCCGACAGTGACGACATACCACTTTCGGAGCTACGTCAAAAAGAATTCTATTTAGGTAAAGATGGGGTTACAAAATGGCAAAAAAATCCATGTAGAAGTAACATTCGAACCAGAGCTGAAAATATTATTACTCGTATGCCTGGTGTAAAATCAGTTGTGAAACATATAAAGTCACCTCTTCAGTGCTTTGAACTATTTATTTCAGATAATATGATTATTGAAATTGTGAACTGCACCAATGAGAAAATTTGTTTACAGTCAAGTGATGACCCCCAAAAATCAGACACAACAAAGGAAAAAGTGAAGGCACTGTTTGGTTTGCTTTTTTTATCTGGTTTAGCACGTTCTGGCCGTCAAAACACTATCGATTTATGGGCCACCGATGGTACAGGGATGGATATATTTCGAGACACTATGAGTAGAAACAGATTTTCTTTCTTACTGAATAATTTGAGATTTGATAGTGCAGCCACACGAAGCGAAAGAATAATGACAGATCGATTGGCACCAATCAGAACTATATTTGAAAATTTTATAAATAACTGTGAAGATGCTTATACGCCATATGAAAACCTTACTTTGGATGAAGAGCTGATTGCATTTAGAGGACGATGTGGTTTCCGTCAGTACATACCGTCTAAACCAGCTAAGTACGGTATAAAAATTTATGCTTTGGTGGACAATACAACCTATTATACTATGAATATGGAAATATATTGTGGCAAACAACCTGAAAATAGTCCTTATGCAGTCAGCAACAAACCGTTTGACGTAGTTCATAGACTGGTAAAATGTATTTCACAGTATTCCCGAAATGTAACAATGGATAATTTTTTCACGAGTTATGAAAGCACTGAAAATTTGTTGAAAGTTCACAAACTCACTGTAGTTGGAACTTTACGAGCAAATAAAACCTGCATTCCAACTGTGTTCAAGAAAAGCCGTGAAGTGAATACAACTCTGTTTGGATTCCAAAAAGATATTACAATTTTATCCTACGTACCAAAGCCATGGAAAATGGTGTACATGATGTCATCTTTGCATCATGACAAAAAAATTGATCCTGAAACAGGAAGTCAACAAAAACCTGCTACTATAACATTTTATAATCAGACCAAAAGTGGCGTTGATGTAGTTGATAAATTATCAAGAACTTACGATGTTTCGCGAAATTCTAAACGTTGGCCTCTTACAATATTTTTTGCTTTACTCAATCATGCTGGAATAAATGGATTGATTATTCACATGTTCAACAATGGCATGGAAAGAAACAAAACTAATGTGAGAGGAAAATTTATTTGCGAATTAGTAAAAGACCATCTGAATACAAGAAAACAGAACCAAAGACTTCCTAGAGAACTCCGTATAGAATTGAAAAATACTTTCAACAATCCCCTGAAAACCTACAAGGACCACCAGCAAAAAGGCAGAATACAATGCAGAGATGTACTATTTGTCCTAGGAATAAAGATAGAAAAACTAGATATGTATGTAAAAAATGTAACACACCAATATGTTTGGAGCATGCAGATTTTTACTGTCAAGATTGCGGCAACTTTGACGCTGATGATCTCAACTAACATATTTATATTTAACTTAAATTCTCATTATTTTATAAGCAAACATAATTGTAGTTTCATAAATTGAAAAGATTGTGGTTGTAACATGTGTCATTGGAATTTAGTACTCAATTAAATATTTAATTGTTATTAAGTTTTTTAAAAGTTGTGTTTTCGTTTTTTTAAATAAAATTATATTAAAATATATAATTATGTATATATTTCACTTAAACCCATTCATTATTGGTTATTGAAGTATATTGTCCATTAATAACGTTTAAATAGTTTTAATTTGTTGATTTTATATCATTTTACTTTCTGGGTATGTCAGACCCCATCTAGTATGGGATGGAAGTTTTAGTCACCTAGTATACGGAGGGTTAAAGTTCAAACGAGTAGAGAGCAAAAGTAGGTGGGAAGAGGAAAGCAGAAAGATGGGTTTGTAGGGAGATCGCCACCGGAGCGTGCACTCCATCGCAATTATATCAAATTACATTAAAGCATGAAATTGCCGCCCCTTCAAACATGGTTTTGCTGTCCCTTGAAGTTGCTGCATGGGGCAAATACTCAGGTTTGTACCTTACCCCCACCCCTAGATCAAGCATTGCCGACATTCTTATGTGTGTCATTTTCGGATTTTGAAGTTACTCTTCAATGTAAAGTGACAATTGTTTGAATAGTTTTCAATATCCATGGCTGAAATCAGCTCGATTGTGAAGAGGTTCTGGATTTAACTTGCGACAATCTAGTGATTAGGAATCATGCACCACCACCACCTTTCTGTTCCTATTTTGCCGGGTGACAGACGAATGGTGAACATTTTTACATCAGCGCAGCAGGAACTACATAAATCCATCGTGAGCCGCCGCTTGTCATCAGGCTGCATCTGCTCATGGTGCGACACTTCTGGCAGTCCCGTTTACGATGCAGTGACTAACCTAAATTACGAAAGTTTTTTGTACCGTCATAGTGCGACTAAACCCCTCAGCATCCGTACAGTGCTGTTTTTATAAGAATATGGGTATGGGTTGCCTTATTTTTACCACCAGGCTGGAGTAAATCTTCGCCCTGGCTTTTAAAGAAACCTAGAGCTGTTTTAGACCTCTCTCGGAATAACAAATTATTGACCTCCGAAAATGTTTTTATGAATGTTTTTAGAGATATTTTAAATCAGCATCACACCCTTACCCAGTCTAACCTGTCTAATGGAGTAGGTTGCTCCGTAGTGTTCCCTCGAACGACTTGCGAATACAAGCTGAGCAACAGGTTCAGCATATACACCGCCGATTGTTACGCTTTATTAAAGTCGCTCAAGCATATGAAAGTAATGGAGCACACGAGGTGCACCATATGCTGTGATTCCCTCAGCTGTATTCAGGCGTTAGTAAATATGTACCCAGCAGACCGCCTGGCCCAGGATATCCAGACCGCACTCCGATCCCTTCAATCTTCCGGGAAGGAGGTTTTATTCTGCTGGCTACCAGGTCACGTGGGAATCAGGAGGAACGAGGCAGCCGATGATGCTGCCAAATTAGTCTACGACAAGGTTAGAATCGACTTAGCTCCGGTCAGACCTGTCCTCGGCGTTGAAAAGAAGTGTCTTTAATAGATGGCAGTGGCTGGAAGTGGCGCACATAAGATCCGGCTGGTCAAACCGTCGGCTCCTTCCAGTGGGCGAGGAGGGATGAGGTACTCCTTACTTGCCACCATGTAAGGGCACTGTCCTCTGACTCATGGTTCTCTTCTCCGCCGGGAGGACCCACCTGAATGCGATGCTTGGTGTATTTTAACTGATAATGGGTTGTTTTCAGATTTAAGGGCAGACTTTGGCTAACCAACGATCTGTCCCTTATTTTCAACAATGATAGTTGCAATGCTACAAAGCTTTTAAAAATTTGTGTATTAGGTGGTCATGCCCCAAAATTTTTGGGCCGTCCGCATATGTTTCAAATTGGATGAGAGGCCCCTTTACAGACTCACATCCATGTATTTTGTGATTGTTTTAATCCTTGGTCTTGTGTTTTTTAATCGGGTTAACCCATTTACAGCTAACCAGGCACTGTATTGCCAACATTGTAGTAGTATATTTTATTCTGCTGTCTGTGTGGCCAACCTCTTTACAATCGGCCTTACAGATGGTAATTTTGTCCATTTTTAAACCACTTTGCCATGCCGGTGGTTGAGGGTGCTAATGATCTCGTTGACGCGTCCTTAAACCCCAAAAACAACAATAACCGAACATTACCATATTGCCGTGAAGTCCCAAGTCAAAATGTGCGGGTGCTGTGAGGTGAATGAAATGCTTGTTTTATCAGATTTTGTGTTAATGCGTTTGCATCCGTTTTTCGTTTCCTTATTTACCTTTTTTTATAGGTTAAGTTGGCTGCCTCGCGTTGCACGTATTAACTTTCTACCATATATTATTAACTTAGTTCCTAATTAAATATATCACGACTAGTATATATTCAGCTCTTATATATTTAACTGATAACCTAATCTAAAATAGTAGCGATTGTTTAATTTTTTTGTGCATATTATAACTAGCAGTGTCTGTCTGTCTTTATCCAGTCTAGTTGAGGTTGATTTACCCATGTATTATTTTTATTCACCCAATGATAAACATGTGTACCTAATTTAAATTCGCACCAGCCATTTCTGAAATTAAATGAAACCTACATTCACCCGCACTCTACCCAAAAAAGGGGTGGCATGGAGTTTATTTTCCCCTACTCTATTTTTGTTGGTCAGTAGAGAATCATGTGTATCAATCTTTATTAAATTGGCACCAACCACTTCAGGAATCGGTGATTTACCCGCACAGTTCACAGAATGGGATGGTTTGGATGTTGTGATACGGAATATGAGTTTTCATTTTGGTTCAGGCTACATTTCAACTTAAATACTACACTTCAACTGTCGCTGCTTGAAAATGGAAACATGTACAGTACGTGCATTAATACTTAGCACAGTCATAAATCTTTATATGTAATGTGCTAAGTTTCGGAATCACACAGAAAATACAGATTTTGAATGGGTTTTCAGAATTTGAAATTGTGGAGTCAAAGATAAAATCTGATGTATGTCGTAAGTCGTTATGACACCTGAAAACAACTGAATCTATTTTTATTGGGTTTTCACATGCTATCTCAGTTACTGCTGGAACTGAAAAGTTTCTCGTTATGCTACTTCATCTGGCGTTGGAACTCATAATTAAAATCTGTTGAATATTAGGTATTCAGAATGTGAAATTGCTTTTACTGATAACACGAAAGGTCTACTTGTCTGCTCACTTTCACATTAAAAACAGTTGCTACGCATTGGTTCTGTTAATAGTTATAGATTGTAGCTTTGTTGCCTGAGATAACTTCAACTGCAACAATGTTTTCTGGAGTTTTTTTTTCCGTAATTATTAATTTACTAGCTTCGAGCCCGTCAAAAATGACGGTTTGAACGCCATATTCTGGCAGTTCCTTTTTTTGCAGTGGGTTAATTATACGGAATTGTTATTACGTAATGATAAGTTCTTTGATTTTGTACTGTTCTAAATATTTGATTTGCTGTTCACATAGCAATATTGCAGTAAGTTCTACTGAATTAATGACGACGGAAGTATAGAACCAATAAAATTAAAAACCATTTAGGATTCCCGAAAACTTTTGCTGTCCATGTAATATCAGTTTTATTCCTGGTCCAGGCACAATTCAGCACGATAGGTATGGAACTACTTTCACCCGCATTAATTAATACGTTCAGTAACATGGCGCTTATGAAAGCAGTTTAAATGGTTTGTAAAACTGATTTCAGAGCGAATTATGCTGCAACAAAATGTTTCAGTTACGAATCTGGTCTACTTAGCCACAACCTCCACAACGTTGCATTCGAAAAATAGCTTTTATTACCCTCATATGAATAACGACAGGCAGCACCTATGGCGGTAGTCTGGATTTATTCTGGAAAAACTTGTATGGAAAAGCAAATATCAACCATTTTTAATGATATTTTCGTGATAAGGGTACCATACTGTGGTTAGATTATCGGGGTATTTTACTATGATTTATTTAAATAAATTCATTTTACTTTAATTTTACTATAATATCAAAAACAAATAACGGTCATTTATCTGGGTGGATATATTTCGCGATGCGTACATTTCTCTGAGTTTTGAATTAACTTCATTGTTTCTCATCATCTAACTGATACAGGTAATATAATGTAAACATAGAATAAATACCCTTCTCCTTACATTTACATGAATAAAAAGCAATATGTAAATTTAAAGGAATGTACTAATTGTAACTTTGTGACATATAATTGCCTCGCATTAATTTTTTTCACCTGCTCTCCGTATTTCTAATATCTCCGCTCACTGCTGTTTTGCGGCAGTAATATCGTTGTTGAATTGCGAGTGTCACATGGCCTATACAGTTGATGATTTAAATCTAATAAAAAGGTTATCTTAAATCGCATTTAATAGCTAACACATGTATCAAATATTAAGGGTATCATCTATAATGGTAGTAGGAATTTATTCAGGAAAAGAATTATTTTTAATTATATCTTTCGTTATATGAATACGTTACTCTGGTTAGATTATCAGAGTATTTGGTTAATATTTTAAAATAAATAAATGCATTTCACTTCATATGACGGGGACTATAATTTCGAAAACGGATAACTGTTATTTATTTGACTAATACATTTCGCATTACGTACGTTACTCCTAGTTTTTAATAAACTTCTTTGTTTCTTACCTTCTGCCTAAAAAATTCTTAGGTTATGGTCCTTATCACTGATGCAGATAAAATAGCGTAAATATTGAATCCTCTTCTCCTTACATAAATATCTGTGTCTAACTGATACAGGTAAAATAGCTTAAATATTGAATCTTCTTCTTCTTATATGAGTTTCTGCATCTAACTATAGTAAATAAACAAAACGCGACATGAATGAAGGAATACAATATGGTGGCTGTTGATTGGCGAGTGACGTCTGTCACCTGACCGTTCTGTAGCCAATCCGTGAAGTAGCTATAGACGACGCACGCAGACCACACGTTAGCGTTTTATATAATAGGATGTATTTTCTTGTTCACTTTGTTTACTCTTCGCATTCAGTATGGCCATATATGGGGTTTAAAGAATGCATAATTGAAATGTAAGGAAGGATCCGGCAAATGGGGTAATAAGGCTATTACATTTTTTACGAAGAATGACACATGCAACATCTAGTTGGTATTGCATGTTTGGTGTTTCACGCTACCCGTTCAGAATTTCATTTTGCTGCTCCAGCATTATGTAACGTTGAATTGTAAGACATATCAAACAATTTAAATCTGATCGTAAGCTTTAATACGGCGAAAACCCAATCAAAATATGCCCAGTACTTTTTGGTTTTATACGATTTTTCTGTTTTATGGATAATAATATGAACGGTCATTTTGAAATAAATATAGTATAAGATCGTTTGGCTCATCAGAAATTATTCCACATTAACGAGAAAAATATTTAATTCACAGAAATTGGATACTTACATAAAACACATGCAAAATCGTAATTAAAATATACATAAACAAAAAGATGCATTTCTTTGATGTTGCCCCCCCCCCCCCTCCCGGTTCCCTCGTAAGATTTGACTCAAATTGTTTCCACAAACCAATTGAAACTGAAAATGAAAGAAATTTAACTTTTAGCTAAAATATAGTCATAAGATACTGACACCTTTCTACCAAGAGTTATTATTGTGTTTCGTTTTATTTGCTTGTTTCTTCGTAAAGAATGTCCGTTGTACCATAAACAGATGATGGTTTGTGTGCTGTGTTTGTCAGCAGTGTTGAGTCTTTCAGTCCAGTAGTGCTGGATATTCTCCTGCGTAGGCAAATGGATAAGGCGGGTATCCATACCCGAATCCTGGCCCATAGTACTCAGGCGCACCGTAGTCCTCAGATAAATCGATGCTCGTGGGATACACGTCGTATTGAACGTCATTTAAGCCGCCATCCACCGCAGCTAACACTGAAATAATAAAGCAACATTTTACTGTCTGGTTTATCTTGAGCGACTTAAGAAGTTTATAGGAGTGAAGATAACAACAGAACTACCAAATATGAAGTGCTGGTTGTGCGGTAAAATTGGTTTTAGTGCCAGTTCTAACAGTTAAACCTTAACCTAACATACACAAAAGGTAAGAAATTGAAAAGTACATGTTTACAAAAAGATTCATAAAAAGAATTGATTAAGCCATTACAAGTTAACTTGAATCAAAAGATTACAAAAATGAACATTATTTGCAAAAATCATATGAGAAAGTTACAAATGCCATTCTGACAAAGGAAGTTAGTAAAATGTTTGGGCATTTGGCAAGATCATCAAACTATAAAGCATAAAGTACAATAAAATAGTTATTACAAAGCATATATAATTACAAATAAGTAAAAATCAAATAAGTACACTCAAGTAAATACACAAGGGCTTCACTCGATCATGCTGGTGAATGTCTAGTTGAGCAGTTGACACATCCTATCTCTAACCAAATTTTCACATTATCCGAAGATTGGATGAGTTGACCTTAGTATTGTGAGAGAATGTCTCTTAGGAAGGATCAACCAAACATTAAAGTAGAATACTGACTAATAGGGAATACACACTTAAAGGTAACACCAGGTTATGCTCAAGGCATTGTGGTTAACGTCTCTTGAACATAAACACCGATTGGCTTTAGAAACTAAACAAAAATTGGAAATATATATACACATATCACCCATGTGTATAATAAGAGCGTTTTGGGGAATGTCTCTATATGGATAAGTCACAAATAAATGGTTAATGAAGTCACACTACTAGGTTATGTTGGAAAACGAGTTTCACTCCATCAGTATACTGATGCCCAAAATTTTACAAAATATCTGCTGTTTAGTATCACAGCGCTAGTTGTGTTCACCAGTATATTGGTACATAAGTACGTAGTCTCTCTCGGCGTTGAGAATATAAATAATGTTCTCGGGTAACTAGCCGACTTATAGGAGTGTTATAATTACACAATATTTCGGCGCTCTCAATCGTCGGCTCCATCTTCCGGTGAAGTATATTGGTGTTAAAAGTTACTGTAAGATTCACAATAGGTATAATGTCATGTTTAATATAAAAAATCGGTATGTCCTAGTTGTGTATCAATGATAAGAACTGATCCCCATAATAAGTTTAGAAGAGAGGTTATAGGAAATATCTTCAAAATCAAGTATAGAGAAGTCACCTATAGGAATGATTCATAGATTGACCATCATGGTTTAATTGTCAAAGATGAGTGTATTATCACGTCAGTTCTAGGGATAAAGCTTTTTCTAGCCTTTTTATTGTAACAAATATTAGGATAATTATGGAATCCTTGTTTTATATGAAGGAAGTGAATGTAAATGTCATTGAGACATATTGAAATACAGTAATAAAATTTTTATTTATTATTTAAAACCTCTCTTAATACGAGAAGAAAATTGGAATTAATTAATATGTCAAGCCTTGCTTTTTCCAAATCACACCAAAATTATACAGTGTACGCAAAATAAAATAATAGTTATCCATCATATCATCATGTGTTCCTATCATTATGTGTATCTCCCAATTACTGTACTCCAACAGTCATTATGCAATGCAAATGATATGTTGCCCAAAAATAATTAACCATATCTTTCCTGGTAAAATAAGAAAACCTTTACAAAGAGTAGTTCATACTAACTTAAGGATTATGTACACAAAAATAATCAACTGAGAATGTTTCCGAGGTATCAATTACAGCTTACTATATTAGTGTAGTGGGGTTAATATCACAGAAAAAAAAATAATATCTATCCAGTCTCTGCCTAGTATAGCAAATATTAAATCCCCAAACGAATTTCTTATTTTATACTTTCTCAATAGAAAAACATTATGTTTTTAATATGGAAACTATACTCTATGCATAAATACGAAAATAAAATTAATTAAAGTTCCTTTTTAGACATTATTCACATGATTGAAATTGAGTGATGGCTCATATGTTTTTTTCATGTCATAAAATAGAACAATAAAAAGAGAAAAAACAAAAGGAAGGAAGAGAGAAAAACATAAATGCATAGTAAAGGTATAAATGACATAAAATAGCAAACTTTCACAAGGGTGATATTATTTAGCCCCTGAACTAAGAAATTAAGTAGGAGGTCATGGTTCTGAGTACACAAAAATAATCATTTTTATAAACCCCCAGAAAAAAAATTAGAAAAATGATAGAAAAAAAATTTGTTGCTTAGATTTTACTGGAGGGATAAACATCAGGATTTTACTCTTCCTCTTCGGAGGGATAAGTATCCAGGCCACAACTCCAAATTATATTCCTTTATCCCAGCTGTTACATGAGCACCAAAATATCTGCGAGTCCCTAACTGTAGCTTTTACGTAAGCGCTTGCAAGCACTTCCTCAGTAGCAAAACAGAAAGTGTCAATGGAGAATTTTAAGGCTGCCTTAAGAGGTCCACTGTTTTCTGAGTGGAAATTAATCAGATGTGGAGTACCTCAGGGATCTATATTGGGGCCACTATTGTTTTTAATATATATAAATGATCTACCCTGTGTTTCATCTAAAAACTCGAAATTTGTCCAATTTGCAGATGACACAAACATAGGAATTAAAAACACTCCAGATTTATCTACAGAATATATTTAAAATTATGTCTTTGAACTGATTAATAAATGGTTTACAGCTAATGGCTTGTCTTTAAACTTTGATAAAACTCAGTATATGCAATTCAGTACATCACACAGAGTAACACCTGACATAGACATAAAATTTGCAGGCCAGTCCATTCAAGAGGTAGATAGTGTGAAATTTCTAGGTTTGTGTATTGATCATAATTTAAATTGGAAAGTACATGTTTCTGACTTACTAAAGCGATTGGGAGCAGCCACGTTTGCAATTCGTACAATTTCAGCTTTAGGTGATCTCCGTATGAGCCAGCTAGTTTATTTTGCTTATTTTCACTCCTTATTGTCATATGGAATAATATTCTGGGGCAATTCTACCCATAGAGATAAAGTGTTCAGAGCCCAAAAGCGTGTAATAAGAATAATGTGTGGGGTTAGCAATAGAACTTCATGTAGAGAGCTGTTCAAGAAGTTAGGGATTTTAACATTAGCATCTGAATATATATACACATTAATGTCCTTTGTAGTCACAAATTATACTTTGTTTGAAACAAATAGTAAAATACACAATTACGGCACTAGAAGTAAAAATGATCTTCACAAGACTTACAAATCATTGTCATTTGTTCAAAAAGGGGTCCGATATTCAGGGATACATATCTTTAATATGCTCCCAACACATATTAAATGTCTAGTAGATGATAAGAATAAATTCAGGAAAAAATTGAAAGAATTTTTAATTGTCAACTCCTTCTACTCTGTTGAAGAATTTATTTCTAAGGTCTCTTAAAAATAACTGCCAGTATCTTGTGTAAATATAGTTCACATAATTAATTTACCATGTATGCTATGACTGTACATCTCCTGGTGTATGTATTTAGTTTGTTATGTAATTGTTTATAGTACCATATATGTTACGACTGTACATCTTGTGTTGTATGTATTATTTTGTTAATTTTTTTTCTTTTTTTTTAATGTACCATATATCCTATGACTGTACATCTTCTGGTGTATGTATTATTTTGTAATGGAAGTGTTTAATGTACCATGTATACTATGACTGTACATCTAGTGGTGTACTTATTATTTTGTTATGCAACTGTTTATCTGTAAATTGACAACTTTCCACATCCCACAGAGCCAGTCTCTTATATTGGGATCAATGGAAAATGAATGTATTGTATTGTATGCTAAAAAAAAAAAAAATGGATGTACTGAGAAGCAACAACTTTTTGTAGTGCCAACATAAGAAATTAAAAGGGGTTAAAAAAATACAAACCAAATATTTTAACAAAAGGAACAAGGATAAGTGTGAAAAGACAGGAAACAGGGAAAGGAGGCGACTGTCCCGGAAAGGAAGGAAGTAAAGGCAGTCACAGCTGTGGACCTTGTGGACGCCACTCCACGCACGCTAGTTGCGTGTCCCTTAGGGGGTCATGTTAAGTAATCCCATTCAATGTGTTTTCTTTAAGTGGGTGGAAAGGCTTCAAAGCAGATACATGGTAGCAACCCTTAAATGCATTAGTGTCAGGATGAACTAGAGTATAGTTATTAACATTTGTAATCTGAGTAATTTTAAAAGGTCCCTCAAATAAGGGGACAAACTTTTTGATTTCTTCATACATAGCAGAGGACTTGTGGTGCTTATGTACTAGTACTAGATCACCCACTTTATATGATGTATGTTTAATAGTTCTATCGAGTCTGTTTTTCCTCTCAGCTGCCTTCTGTTGTAATTGGTTCAAAGCCCTACTTAATATCTTCTCATATGATAGTTTAGAAGTTTCTGGAAACTCAATCAAATGTGTTATTAGGTGTGGAGGCCTTTTACCAAACAAAATCTCAAATGGAGATAGTGAAGTAGAAGAGTGTGGGAGTGAATTTAAGACATCTTCAATATAAGGAACCTGTAATGCCCAACTCTTATGATTATTTGCACAATATGTGCGAAACCATCTACCTAGTTCGCGCATAATGTGTTCTACAAGGTTACTTTGAGGGTGATAGTATGCTGTTTTTACAGCTTTAATATTAACAGTTGATAAATTATCAGGCCATTTAGCACTAGAAAACTGCGGGGCATTATCTGTCAAGATAGCGTGTGGGTGACCCACCTGGGGTATATGATTCTGTACAATCTTTCTAAAAATGACTGCTGTAGTGGCTCTTTTAAAGGGGAACAATTTTAAAAATTTGGAGAAAATTAACACAAATATGGACCACACCCGTGACTTTGGTAGAGGGCCAAAAATATCAATAGCCAACAATTGTAAAGGTTGGGTAGGGATAATTGGTTGCATCTCCCCCACTCGTTTAACTGTATCTACTTTATTTACTTGGCATACTTTACATGATTGTACTAGTCTATTAATGTGCTTCAGCAAATTCGGGTAATAAATATACTGGTTTTATAACTGAAAGCACTTTTGAGGCCCAAGATGACCATGGCTAAAATGTTGGTAATTAATTAATTTATCCACTAAGTGCTCAGGAATACACAATTTCCATTCATCCGTTGTAGGACTCTAGCGTTGAAAGAGAACCCCATTCTTTATACAATATAAGGTACGCAAATTACCTGTTCTAATTGCGTCTTAACTGATTTTAAGGTATGTTGTTGTTGCATATGTTGTAAAGCACTTGTGATGTCATCTTCAAAAGGAACCCCTCTTAAGTATAATAATTTGGGTTGGATCTGACCTATTTTGTTATCAGTTATTTGGTCCAAGCCTTCAGGTATTCTGGAAAGTGCATCAGCTACTATATTTTCCTCCCCAGGAATGTATTTGATTTCATAATCAAATTCCTGTAACAGTAAAGTCCAACGTATCAATCTACCGTGGAGTAACTTACATTTTTGAGGAAAAGAAATGATTATTTTCCTCCCAAGTAAAAGGTTCACATTCAGGGGTCCACTTCAGGGTGTGTTCTGTTTTCCTAAATATTGGAAATGAGGGCTATTCAAAATCTGTGTGGGAATAAACTTTCTGTAATAACCACAGAGGCCTAAAAAGCTTTTTAACTGGGTTTTGTTTTGGGGCCTAGGAAAATTCTTGATGGCAGCTAACTTATCAGGAGAAGCCGTAATACCTTGCGGCGTAATAACATGACCTAAGAATTCAATCCTAGATGTCAAACATATACATTTCTTAAGTTTAACAGTCATACCCCCATTCTGTAATGCAAGTAGGACTTCTTGTAAAGTTTGCCAATGTTCTTCTATTGTCTCATTGGCAATTAAAATGTCATTGACATATACATGTACTTTCTGAAGCAATTGTGGACCTAGGACTAGATCTAGGGCCAGAATAAAATTGGCAACCACATTATTAAGGCCAAACGGTAATACGCGAAAATGGTAACAACGTCTTTGGTATAGGAATGCCTTGTACTGCCTAGACTCGGGAGCAATTGGTACTTGCCAGTATGAAGAGGTAAAGTCAAGAGAAGTAAGAAACTTCTTCCTGTGAAAATTATGTAATATCTCATCTATTACTATTACTCCGCGATTCACTAAAACTGTGTGGCGGAGGGTGCATTGCACCTATCCGGGAAGGTAATGGTTTGGAAGGGATATACGGGATATGGCAGGAGGCGCCTATCTGTAATGGGTGGTCCCTCTCTGTTTGCAAATATTTATTTAATGTACGGGCATTCAAAACTAAACGTACTGTCTGATCGGATTTAATTACAACCACCAAAGGGTTATTGAATGGACTATTTGATCTCTGTATAATACCCCATTCCCACTTGATTTCATCGTCAACCATCTTGCGTTTAGCAATTGGTATAGGATAAGGCTTTACATAAAAAGGTTGAGTGCATGAAACTTTAAAACGACACTGATTGTTTTTAATCAACCCTGGCCGGTCACTAAATACATCTGATAATTCTACAATAAGAGATAGTAAATGTGGTTGGTGTTGCATTGGCACATTTTGAACAATCTTAGTTAAGATATCATCATCCTGCTGTAATTGTAGTTTATTAACCCAGAAATGTACTAATTTTTTATGATAAAGGGGCTCTCTTCCCAAATTAATTATTGTATTCTTAAATAAAAACTTAACCGAAGGTAAATTGGTTGGTTTCCATCCTTGTTTTAATTGAATTGATAATCGTTGTTTATCTAGGTTACGGTATTGTTAGCACAGTCCAAAGCTGCTTGTGTACTCATTTTAGACAGCAGGTTAACTTGGGTACCACATCTCAAGGATGTGAAAGCCAGAGCCTCAAAACCTCTAAATGTTTTAAAATGTCTTTGTGGCAGGTCATGGGGGCGCTGACCGCTCCTGCCTGCTACAATTTTACAGAGCCTTTGTACGGTCACGGTTGGAATACGGCTGTATCGTATATGGTTCGGCACGGGACTGCTATCTCCGTATACTGGGTAGTGTCCACCATGCTTGAAATTCAGCTCGCGACGGGTGCATAACGCACCAGCCCTATTGTCAGCATTTGTGCTGACTCTGGCGAGCCACCGCTTACCATCCGCTGGCGACTCCTCATGGTGCGACACTACCTGCACGTTGCCATAACACCTGGCAGTCCCGTGCACGACATAGTTCTACATCCCAACTACGAGCGGCTCTATACCAACTGGCATAGAGCCACTAAACCGTTCAGCTACCGTACAAAGGCTATTTTAGAACATTACGGATTCGAGCTTCCTTCTTTTTATCACCAGGGTTGGAGTGAATCTCCTCCCTGGCCTTTAAAGAGGCCCAGAACGATTTTAGAATTATCGCGGCGCAACAAGCTGTGTACCGCAGATAATGTTTTAGAGATGTTTAGATAATTTTTAGAGATGTCTTAAACCAGCATTATAATTTTACCCCGGTATATACGGATGGGTCTAAGCAGGCTAATGGAGTAGGTTGCTCCGTTGTGTTCCCTTGAGCGACGTACAAATACAAACTGGATAGCAGGTGCAGTGTTTACACTGCCAAATGCTATGCCCTGCTAAAGTTGCTCCAGCATATGAAGTTAAGTCGCGATATGAATTACATAATATGCTGTGATTCCCTCAGCTCCATTCAGGCGTTAGCAAACATGTACCCAGCAGACCGGCTAGTCCAGGACATCCAGGATGCCCTCCTTTCCCTCCAATCCCGTGGGAAGCAGGTCGTATTCTGCTGGGTACCCGGTCATGTGGGAATCAGGGGGAATGAGGCAGCCGATGTAGCTGCCAAGTTGGCCTGCGACAAGGTCATAATTGACATTGCTCCGGTCCCAAAGTTAGACCTTGCCTCGGCGGCGAAGAGATTTGTTTTTGATGTTTGGCAGAGGCAGTGTCTGGAAGTCGAGCATAATAAGCTCCGGCTGGTCAAACCGACCATTCAGCTGTGGAGCAGCTCCTTCCAGTGGGCGAGGAGGGATGAGGTTCTCCTCACTCGCCTCCGTATAGGGCACTGTCCTCTGACACACAGCTTTCTTCTCCGCCGGGAGGACCCACCGGAATGTGATGCTTGCGGCGTACCTCTGACGGTACGCCACATTTTAAGTGATTGTATTTTATTTTTAGACTTAAGGGCAGACGTTGGCTTAGCCAACGATCTGTCCCTTATTTTAAACAATGATAGTGACAATGTGGCCAAGGTTTTAAAGTTTTGTAGCTTGGCCGGTCTTGTCCCATAAATTTTGGGCAGATCGGCCTAGGTTTTAGATTGAATTGATGGCCCTCTATGGCCATCAATTCAAGAACCGTCCTTATTTTATATGTATAAGTGTGTTCGTTTTTATGTTTGACATTTTACACGTGGCTGGAACTTCTACAGCTAGCCAGTTAGTTTATCCATTTATTCTGGTTGGACCTTTTACATCCAACCAGTTAATATTTGTGTTTTTTAAATCATTTATGGCCATTTTGCAGCCATTGCATCAGTTTTAAATTTCACCCTGCAGTCTGTGTGACCGTCCTCTTTACAGTTGGCCATGCAGACGATATTTTAGTCTACTTCATCTTATTGTGCTGCCTGTGTGGCCGACCCCTTTTACAGTCGGCCACACAGACGGTAATCGAATTTTATGGCACATTGTCACACTAGGCATTGGTTAGGGCGCTAATAACCCCGATGTTGACGCGCCCTATATCCCCAACTACAACAATAACAACAACAACTTGTGTACTACAAAGCCAATCAATACCAAAAATACATGATGGTTGGAGGTCAGGGACGACATATACAAGCAATTCAAATGGAGTGTCTTGTATTTTTCCTTCCAAGAGAGCTTGGATTTTAATAGGTTTGCTCTTACGTCCAGTAGCAGTAAGTGCCGACATGTGTGGTACATCATAGTAAACCAAGGTTTGAATAGCATTCAGCGTATTGTGAAGGTGTTCTGAGATCACGACAGGTCTGCGCCCGTGTCAAGTAAGATTTCCACATTAAGACCATTAAGAGAAGCAGGAATAATAGGTACCTGAACCAAATTATCATCTGTAATAGGGCCTTCTTCTAATAGATCATCCCGAGGATTACTGCAAAAAATTGTGTTAATTTGTGGTAACTGATTTGGTCCTAAAAAAGGTGTTGCCTCCGTGTGGACCAAGACGTTGGCAGCCTCTAATTTTTTGAATGTCTTACTTCAGTATCGGAATCTGTAGCTGAAATTATTTCAAATGGTTGAGTCCTATGTTGTGAATCAGCACCCTGTTGTGGAGGTGGTCTGCTATTACTCTGTCCAGCACCTCCTCTACCAAGACCTCTCGCTAAACCTCTAATATTGGGGCCTCCTCTTGAAGAATAACCTTAACTATTCTTATGGGATTGGTTAGTATGTACCTGTGCTTCTACTGTATCCTGCTGATTGTTTCTAGAAAAATTACAAGGTTGTTCTACACCTTGATTTTCTTCTGAAGGTGGGGTTTTTTGAAAATTATTATTTTGTGGTGGGCATGAAAACTGATTCCTGTTGTTGTTATTATTATTATTAGGCTGGTAAGGCCTACGGTGGTGCGAGTGATGGGTCCTACGATTTGCCTGTTGCATATCTAGGTCTGTGAGGATTTCATCAATGGTATTAACTCTGGAGGAGGTAAATGATTTCTGAATATCCTCTGGCAGTCTTGCTAAAATGTGTGTAACTAACTCCTCTTCAGGCATAGGTATAGTGAAATGACTGGCTTTGGCCACTTCAAGCAAAAAGAAATCAGCCATTGTCATTGGTCCTTGTGGGTTATAATATGATCCATTACAAATACTCCGTTTGATACTATACTGTATACTAGGAGACCAATAACAATCCAAAAAACTCTTTCGAAATTGGGTAAAAGTATCGCAGGAGTCTTTGTGACGGGTCCCCCATATTACTGTTGCCCCTTGTAAATGTTTAAAGACTAATTCTATCTTCTCCCTGTCAGATAGTAATTGGAAGTTTCGATAGGCCTCAAAACTCTGGATAAAATTAACGGGGTGGACAGGGCCATGCTGTATGAAAGGTTGAACCTCAATTCTATTGTGTCCTAACATAAGAAGAACCGTAATTCTAATATCAGCTGCTGGTATGCCCTGCCTAGTCAATTGATCGACTTTATGGTTACATTCCTGAATATCAATTTGAACTTTTCCTACTTCAGAGTTGAACCTAGAAATTTGTTGAGAATTATCTGTGGTTGATTGCTTCACCGAATTTACTTGTTCCCTTAGTGAGGTACAAGTTTGTTTATTAGTAGATATCTCTTGTATTAAAGCATCAACCATGTCCTCTGTCCTAACAGCAGACTGTTGGAGTGCAGCAATTTGTTGGACATAAGTATGGGTAGTATCAGTTAATTGCTGCACTTGAGTATGAATCGTAGCAAAATTATGATTTATTTCTTGAGTTCTAGTATCAAGTTGTTTCACAGTTTTGGAAATATTATCAATTTTACTATCTACTTGTTTATTATTATTATTAACCTCAACAGTAAAATCTGAGAATTTCTTACTCAAAGCTTCAGATTTTGGTTTGCAAGTGTTAGTAGCATGTTGCAATTTATCATTTATCTCTGAAAATTGTGAATTTACTTGTGTAGTGTGATAGTTAAATTGTTCTGTTATATGCTGTTTATGATTAACAAGGTGGCTCAACATTTCTTGTTTATTCTCTTCACATTTATCGTTAGCTTGATTTAATTTCTTATCTAAGTGAGCAAATTCAGCATTCAAATTCTTATGGACAGTCTGTAAACTCTCTTGGACCCTATGGATTTTATTTTCCAGACCCTGTGTTTGATCTACAATTTCTTTTGTCATTTTATCCCATAGTGTTTGATAAGAACTATTTAAAGTGGTAACTAAGTCATGTTTCAAGGTGGTAATTAAATCATTTTTCAATTCCTGGGTTAACTCAGTTTTGTGGATTTGAAATTTATCGTCTAACTTTTGATCCTGCTGTTCAAATCTAGTTTCTAAGGCTTCAAACTTCCTCTGTACATCCTGATTAAAAGCTGTTGATATATAATTAATTCCCTGTATTTCCTGTTTCTGGGTATCAAATTGAGCAATGAGAATGGCAAGTAATGTGTCAGTTCCTAAGGGCTGTGTATTTGAACTGTTTTGTATAGTGGACGATAGATTTTTCGGGTTTTATCTAACGGGCAATACCGCTTGCCTCGCGACGAGATCGTGACGTCACGATGACGTATTCGTACTCAGCGTACAGTCATCTGCGGAAAAACATGTCACCAATGGGACTGCACGGAAAGCAGGGGTTTTTTCGGGCGGGGAGAAATTTCTCAGAAATATAAGGCACAACCCTCATCGCAAAAAGTGAAACGCGGTATCGTTTTCAAGAATATATCCCATCCGCGTAATTCTATATTGCGATACTACTGGAAAGAAATGTTCGAAATTTCTGAAAAACATGGGAGAATTGTCATGGAAGCAGAGAAATATATAATTCATCGCAAATGTGAATCGTGGCATTGTTTTGTAAAATACATCCCATCCGCGTAATTCTACATTACGATACCACTGCTAAGAATTATCAGTAACGGGAGTGCAAGGAAAACTCGGGTTTCTCGGATGGGGGAGAAATTTCATGCAGACAGAGAAAAAAAAGTATTCATTGCAAATGTGATTGGTGGTATCGTTTTCCAGAATATACCTTTATTCTATATTACGATACCAACGCCAAAAAAAGTCACAAACGGCGCGCGGGGAGAAATTTAATAATAATATCATGCATACTAAGAAAAAATATACATGCTAGTAATAAGTGACTGGAGTGAAACTCACCACTTTTGAAGACACCGGAAATTGAAATTGAACGGTTCACATATATCCTGAAATAACATGAATATAATTATACCTTGAGCTATGTATGTTTTTTTTTTCACTTCATAATAATTTTCGTGCGAAAATATTGAAAACTTACCGAACGTTGAAGGCGTACAAACGAGGGCACTTGATTCGAGAACTAAACACCATGGGACGAAAGAATTACTCGGATGTATATAAAAAAAATGAAGAAATACAATAATGAAAGTACCTATTGTAACAAAACGATCCTAAAAATATATGACCTAAGTTACTTATGAAATATGACATAAAATTATGTATAGTAGTATAAAGAACGTGAAAGAAATGGTAATGATGAGCTTTAAGAAGAAGCTACATCTCACCTCGATGGAGGATATAGGGCAACGACATCCCTGAGAAAGGCTCGAAACACAACATTCTCCCTCAGCCACGTTCTTCCTCCACATGTACTCGTTGAGATGACCCTGCAGGGGTATTTCTCTCCTTTTTCCTTTCCCGATGTGCGTTTTAATGGCTGACCACTGTGATTCGATCGCGTTTGTGCATGCGCCAGTCTCATAATCTTTAAATTGTATTTTGTGATTCACAGAAGCATGCACAAATCCCGCACTATCCCCCCCGTTCAACCCCCCGTATGCAGCCCATTTATCAGAAAAAAATGTGGTATCCTCTCTGATATATTTTATACACAGTGGTAACAAAGTCGGTTTGTTTCGTCTTCCTACCACATTAAGAAAAATTTAACCCCCCCCCCTCCATTCTTCAATTGCCCAAAAACCCAGACATTACTGCCCGCCTTCCCCGGTGATACTTTGTTTTTCCGAAACAACTCTCATCCACCTGCACAATCTTGTTTTCACCACCCAACTGTTTCACTTTTTTGTTTGCAGAAGCACAAACCTCTCTACAAAAAGAGTACCAGTCTATCACAGTAGATGGAGAACATTGTAACTCATGGGCAGCGGGTTTCACACGCTGCCTATGGCAGAAGGAGTTTGTAAGTTTCAGAATATTTGAAATTGACTTTTTCGAACCAAGTGCCCTTCCTGATAGACCGCCAGACGTTGTCTTTACGACAACGCCAGGCCACTCCATCTCGCGTACTCTTCTCGGACACTTTTATGAGCCGCATTGGCTCGGCGCATTTTGAACAATATTATTTATCGGTAATCAGCCCATTTCTTGTCAGGAAATCAAATGTTCTTTCTTGATCGACGCCCAACAGAGCCAAGAAGGTGAAATTAATCACCGGTTCCGGCTGTACTTCGGAAGAACTGCTACTTTCTTCCGAAAAGCTGTCAGATACCTGGCGACGTTTTCTGCCCCGGGGCTCCAAATCGTCCGACCACGTTGATGCAGGAGACGATCTTTCGCAACTGGGACCTGCTGCACACTCCATAAGTTACGTAAAGTGTAGCCCCTGGGTATGATACCGACAAACTGAACGTTTGAACCTTACGGATTTAAGTTTACACATTATAACAATGGGTAATATACCGCGATTCAAATCAAACAATGTTCCCTCCCTCAAGTTTCTCCCCGGACGAAAACTCCCGTTTTCTTAGCAGTTGTATCCTCATGTACAGTTACACGGATGAAGTAACACATTTACGATGAATATTTCCACTATGCCTGTATGAAATTCTTATCAAATTTTTCCCAACACGAGAACCCCTGGGTTTACCTGCAGTTCCCTTTGCAACATTTCTTTGCGGTGGTTTCGTAATGTAGAATTCCGCGGATGGGACTTTTATTGCAAAACGATACCTCGATAGTTATTTGCGTTGTTAGTAGCATTTATTATACATTTTAATTTAAATACATAATGCAAAGATTTTGTAAAATAATAATAGTTTCATGTGATCTAAAAATTCAAGTCACAGAGTTTCTTACCGGCCGCGCAGTACGCCTTTATTGTTCTCACTTAATTTGTAAAGGAGACCTACAGATTAACGAGAAATTCGAACAACGGAGCGTCCTAGCATCTTAACATTAACAAATCAAAGCTTTGCCAGATGTCAGTTTTAAGACCCACAAAAATTACAGCTGAGACAGGGATTTGAACCAGGGACTTTCAGTTCCCCCATCGTACGCCGTAACGTCAGAAGAAATATCTGGATGTAATCAAAAATTATTATTCAAACATAATAAAATAAACGAACTTTTATTCTATATAATTTATTTTACTAACCCAAAACACAAATGTACTTTTATTTGATTGAATACATATTTTCCAGTACTTCTAGATTCAGATGCTTGCGGCGAGTGATTTGGGTACGGAAGGTCCCCGGTTCAAAATCCGGATCTCTGATACAATTTTTACAGGCGTTAAAACCGACTTTCACCATTGGCAAAGATTTGATTTGTTAATACGAACATGCAAGGGCTCCAGATACATTTTACGAATATCTGATGAATCTGAAGTGAGGCTGAAAAAAGGACACACTTCTAAATCAATCAGTAACGTTAAAACAATATTTAGTCGTAAAGGACCGGAAATTTCCGAACTCTTTCTATACAGTTCTTTATATCGACCAGACCGACACCGGCCGGCACCGTCAAAATATAAACCAAAGATATCGGGACCAACACACGGCCATGTGTCGGCCGACACGCGGTGTCGTTTGAACTCACTTCAATTGAGTGAGCGACAACAATAAGAAAAGTGATGGTGCGGTGCGGCCCGGGTGCGGTGCGGTCTAGTGTGGCCCGGTGTCGCGAAAACTGCGCCCAGTGAAATTTGCGACCAGTAAAATCTGCGGCCAGAACTCTCAACAATGTTGTAGGGGTGTGAAATCGGTGTTTATTATGGAATAGGCTCAAACAGGTTGTATTGTTAACAGCTGCCCCGCCGGCGCTCTGAGCGGATTGCTACGTTTGCAGCCTATGTTTTTAAACAGCTGTTAACACTACAGATGTTTTATATTTTATAATTGTTATTAAAACACAAGTTTTATTCTGCCTTAAAAGACGCAGAAAAGAATTGTCATAACGAGGCAGATACTTATGGAATCGTAGTAAATTTCATGCAAAATCTCCCTCACATTACCAGTGCAGGAAAAAATATTCTACTATCGGTAGTTGTGGGTTAACTGTTTTTGCATTTATGACTTGAAAACCAGAACAAGCAAAATCTATACATGCCATGAAGGCATTGCGAAAAAAAGGGAGGGAGTGAAGTTTCCTCTTTCCGTAGTCACTTCATACCACTTTTCATCCCCCAAACAGCAGAACAAACCCATCTTTTTCCGACGAATGTACAGGGCAGAACAAGAATCATATGGTTTTACGATTTGTATTTGGCCTTTCCCTGATAAGTAAAGTAACAATCAGGCAATATTTCCCAGTGAGGGGTCACAGTTTTCTCCCATGTGATCGTATCTTTATTCATATCAAGAGACGATTAAAAAGAGTTGATAAAATCTACACACCTGATCAATATTCAAAACTTATTACTGAATCGTCTGCACATGAAGGGAAAATTGAAACAGATTTTTGGGAGACAATGACAGCATCCTAGAGTTTAACAAGTGGTGGCCCAAGCACTTTAAAAAGTATGCACTCCCAAGTGAAGCTCGGAATCAAAAAACGTTGGGAAAGAAGGAACGACAGCGCGAGTTGTTTAAAATATCAGAACACTACTATTATGAAATGAATGAGGGAGTCCGTTTAGATTTGATAAAATTTGAGAAATACCGTAATGATAATAAAAACTTTTAAGTTGTTGCGGAGCAACACAGGTATTGAGCTTCCTAACTCAAAAACTTTTGCAGACATGAATCCCATCAAATGCCAAAAAAAGGATGACGTTAAGAAAGTGCTACAATATGCTCCTGAAGAACATATGTCATTTTCTATGATGCTATAATGTGGCCATCTGCCGAGAATGATTCTGATAATGATTAGTTACGTAAAGTAAAATATATAAGCTGGTGAATTTTATGCAAAACTACAGTAATTTCAAACCGAGCGTGGCGGTGTAATGGTTAGCGTTCTCGCCTCGCATTCGGCAGGACGGCGGTTCGAATCCCCGTCTGGGCATCCAGATTTGGGTTTTCCATGGTTTCCCAAATCACTCCAGGCAAATGCCGGGATGCTTCCTCCAAAAGGCCATGGCCGAATTCCTTCCCATTCCTTGCCCCCATCCTTTCCCGTCTCTAAAGACCTCGCTGTTGAAAGACGTAAAGCAGTTAAAAAAGAAAAAATGTAATTTCAATGGTAAATTAAACGTAATTTCATATAATATAACTTTTTAAACTTTTAGTTTACATGTACTGTTCAAACAAACATAATATCCATACATAATAAACAAAATGTAAAAAAAGTAATATTTTATTTTTCCCCTTGGTTTATTGTTAAAAGGGCAAATGTCCGGGTTACTTAAAAATTAGTTACAGTCGAAGGTTAAAATGGAAGAAATTTCTTTAGTAATAAGCTACTCAAGTATTTAGTCTCAAATATGGACACCGAAGAATGCTATAGAATAAAATAAAAATAGTACACTAAAAGTAGTGTTGGTCACACTGCAAGCTAAAAATGGCCGTAATGTTTACATCAAATAAACACGTCAATTACCCGGCACAATCTCTTAGGTCACTTTATAAGATAATTTCTCAAGTACGAATATTGTTAGGTTAAAACACACAAGCAAATAATAATAATAATAGCAAAATTTTTTAGTTACAAAGCTATTAGACCAAAAACATTCCCGACGAAGTCAAAATTACGATGATGTAAGCACTTATCTGTAAGATGTGGTGCCGCGATAGCATGTTTGAAGAAACACAGTAGTGTGGAGACGGCAGCGATCGCGTTGGAAGATCTATAGGAAGTGGCGGGAAGCTGTAGCGTGTATTATGGAGCTGGGGATACCGCAGCCTCGCGACTGTCAACGTGACGTCAGGGCCGGCGTTTCGTGTTAGGCCCGGGTGCAGGCCCGCCGCTAGCTGTTTGAGCGCCCGCGTGCAATACCGATTATGCCGCCCCCTGTCTAACTACAGCCAGTGGTGGATTTAGGAAATTTCCGAAACGGTCGATCGCTCGTTTTGCCGCCCCCTCTCGATGTGCCGCCCGCGTGCGGTGCACGCCTTGCACGCCCGCTTACGGCGGCCCTGCCCGGGTGGGTAGTCAGGTAATTGGTGTGTGTGTGTGTGTGTGTGTGTGTGTGTGTGTGTGTGTGTGTGTGTGTGTGTGTGTGTGTATGTGTATGGGGGGAGGGGGGGAAGGGAGGTTCCCCCTAAAAATGTTATTAAAAAATTATCATATAATTTATTCAGTATACTTTAATTCTCTGCAAAAATTATTTTTAAATTTATTATTCAGTATTAACTGCACGGTTTAAAAAACTTTATTGCGCTTTGCTTCTTTTGAAATGAACAGATTCAACAATTTTTCGAAATCAATTTTGTCAGTGAGATTACCTTTTACATGTTATATTGCAATGTTATTGAGTCTATCTCGCAACATTGTCGATCTTGTGCGGCGTAACATCGAAAAACTTTGTTCATTCGCACAGGACAATCCAGGATTCGTGACGACTAGTCGAACGAAGTGCACAAACTCTGGTATGAGTCCTCTAGTCCATAATCCTTCTCAAAATTTTTGCCTGCTCATCTCACCTTCTCAAAAGTTGAAAAAACATGCCTTTATCACTCACCAATCTTTATTGGTCAAAATCATGGTTATAGAAATTTATATACCGAGCGTAGTGGGTATTAGCGGTTAACGTTCTGGCCTCGCATTCGGGAAGGCGCCGGTTCTAATCCCTGTACGGGCATCGAGATATGGGTTTTCCATTGTTTCCCCAAATCACTCCAGGCGAACACAAGTATGCTTACTTCAAAAGCCCATGGCTGAATTCCTTCCCATTTCTTGTCCCCAGTCCCATCCCCCCTCTAGTGACCTTGACGTCGACGAGGCGTAAAGCCATAAGTAAATATATATATATATAATTCTTTCAACAATTGTGGGCTCTCCAAAAGTGAATCGTTCAAATGATTTGAAGAATTGGATGGAATCGTTGTAGAATCGACTCTTTAACGGAATCAGTTCTTGGTCATAAATTTGAAGATGAGATTTAAATTTAAAAAATCTTAAGGTGTTTCGAATTAAAGATTTTTGCTTCTACGATTCAATTAAATCGTAGATTGGATTTCTGTATATCTGAAGTAAAAATTTAGACGCGATCAAAAATTTCTGTCATCATTGTTAAACAGAAAATAAACTCAAACGATTCCATGTAGGAATAAAATCCAGAAGCCTTTGCTGCGACAGCACTATCGACTTCTGGACGCAGAATGATCATTTAAAAATTCCATTAGCTTCTGATAATTTTCTCTTACTGTTTTGAGAGATTTGATTCTAACTAACCATCTGTAAAGAATTAATAAATATGTTTACAAATACAAAAACCATATTTTTCTTAAAAGTGGATTAAACCTATAATTTTTATAAGTACCTTGTCAGACAAAAGGTTGCAAAAGAATGAAAATAATCACTATTCCGATTTCCCGTTTCCTAAACTGCCCAAGTCGTTTCAACGAGTGTCGCACGAAGTTTATCAAATCCTTAAAGAGTTCCAATGAATTTTCTTGGTGTTATAACTCTCTCAGTTCCATGTAGTATTGCAAGATTGAGATTATGAGTAGTACAATGCACAAATAGAGCTCGAGGCTCTTCATTGTATATTCGTGAATGAAATTCCGTAATTTTTTTTAGAAACATTAGAAACCCCTTTTTACCGCTAGGCTGAGTTTTGAGAGTGCCTACTTGTGTTTGGCGAAAATGTTAATAACCAGAACAAATAAGTTCTGTCTGGGTATTCTCGGTTACAAATAATCCAATAAAATGTTCACTGGAATTGAAATCTTCCGAAACGATTCTCAGGGAAGATGCTTCTATTTCTTGCATAATTCCAGACAATAGTGTAGTAGTGATGAAACTAGTGCCTTGAGAGTTTATCTACTATGTATGTATTTGGTTGTATAACGAATAGTCTGTCTCAAAATGAAACCAAAAAAATTGAATCTGTGGCAAAGTATATGTTATATGAAAAAGAATTTCCACCACACTACAATTGTTTTAAAAACTAATTTGAAATGTATGCTTCTAGAAGAGCTTAAAGAGAGTGAAAAACTAAATGCAGGTCTTTAGGTTCAAGAAGAAGAAAAAATAAAATCAAAGTCAGTCTAGTCCAATAGTTGTAGGGAATAAGACTTCCATCGAAAGGAGAGCCTCCTAAGTGGTGGCAAATGAACGCTCAAAAATTTTACATGTTGTTACCATTAGTCCGTAGGTTTTTGTCAGTGAAGCAGCCTTAACTTATTATGAAAAGAGAAGCAGTTTAAAACAAGAAATGCTGCTAAGTTTTTGTTTTTAAAATTTAACTTGTTATTTTTAACTTACGAATGCTAGCTACAGTAACCAGAAAACTAGTATTATTATTATTATTTGCTTAAAAGTTAATTACTGACTGATTGTTAAAATAAACATTATTTCACTTGACATTTTATCTACATACAAGTATTTTGAAACTAAATGACATTTTTATACAACATTTTCATATAACTTCTCATTCTGTTTCCGCTTTTATAATGTCACTTCTGTTTCACGTCACTTCATGCGCGTGAATATTCATTACTTGTGTACATGGAGAAGAAGAAAAATAAGAATTTACTTTTACTTACTCACACGATTTTGACTGTCAGTTACTGAACAAAGCCATCTTTTAATGTTCCAGTGGACCTACGTCTAAGGACGTTGCAAATTTATCCTCCACGTTCTCTCCTGTCTTCTAGCATTGTCTACACTCACTTCGTTTCTCTTTTACAGCTTACGAGTTTATTTGATTTTTTTTTTTTTTTTTTAACTATAGTACACACGGATTCAGCCAAGCTCCTTGGAAATACACTAAAACAGCTTTCAGGCAGGTCAGTTTTGGATTTACGGTATTTTATACCGTAGCGCTCTTGCTTTCAAACACGATTGGCCGATGATCGAGCTCAGTAGGCGATAGCCGTGGTGGCTATCTCTGCTGAAACATCAAAAGAATTTTGCGCTTCGCTCATGGCGTTGTAGTGGGTACACATTGTATTTTAAACGCATTTTGAATGTTCAAAGTAATATGCTTTGCCGGTCTGCTTTCTTTCCGTCTTTCTCTCATGTCTTTCCTCTATGCACTCTCAATCACTCACAAATTCCGGGTGGGTATTTTACCCACCCGGAATTTCCCGGGTGGGTACTGCTACCCACCATACCCACATTATCCGCCGGCCCTGCGTGACGTCATCGTGACGTCACGTTCATGTACAGTCATTTATTGTGACCAAGCGTAGATCGGCCTAGTTTTTAGAATGGTTTGGTGGTCTCTCTACAACCACCAATCCATGCACTGACGTATATGTTTTTACTTATTTTTGTTTATTAAGGTCAACATATTACGTCTGGGTGGCCCTTTTACAGCCATCCAAATTGTCGTTTTAGCGTTGTGTAAGCTGGTTGGCCCTTTTACAGCAAACCAGCCAGTGTTATTAGTTTGTTTATACATGACCATTTTACAGTCATTGTTTTAATGTTTTACCTAAATCTCCTTTCTGCATGGCTGACCTTTTTACAGTCGGCCGTGTGGGCGGTATTTTAATCAGTGTTTTCGTATTTTATTGTGCTGCCTGTGTGGCCGACCCCTTTACAGTCGACCATGCTGACGGTAGTTAATTTTATCCCACATTGTCATTCCGTGTTTAAGCTAGGGTGCTAATGACCTAGACGTCGACGCGCCCTAAAGTAGCAACAATAACAACAACAACAACAAAAAGTGCATTATTCCCTCAGCTGTTATTCCCTCAGCTGCATTCAGGCCTTGGGAAGCATGTACCTAGTAGATCGTCTTGTCAAGGACACACAGAACACCCTCTGATCCCTCCAATCTTTTGGAAAGGAGGTTTTATTGTGCTGGGTACCGGGCCATGTGGGAACAGGGGCAACGAGGCAGCTGATGTAGCTGCCAAGTTAGCCTGCGACAAGGTCGGAACCGCCTTTGATCCGGTCCCAAAATCAGACCTTGTCTCGGCGGGGAAAAGATTTGTTTTTGACGTTTGGCAGAGGCAGTGGCTGGATGTAGAGCATAATAAGCTCCGGCTGGTCAAACCGACCGTTCAGCCGTGGAGCACCTCCTTCCAGCGGGCGAGGAGGGTTGAGGTTCTCCTTACTCGCCTCCGTATAGGGCACTGTCCTCTGTCTGACACACAGCTTTTGTCTCCGTGGAGAGGACCCACCGGAATGTGATGCTTGTGGCGTACATGCGTTTTATTTTTTGACTTAAGGGCAGAGTTGGCCTAGCTAACGAACTGTCCCTTATTTTAAGTAATGAAGCTAGCAATGTGGCTAAAGTTTTAAAATGCTGTGTACTGGGCGGTCTTATCCCAAAACTTTTGGGAAGACCGGCGTAATCTTTTAATGTGGATGAGTGGCCATTTTACAGCCACTCATCCATGTACATAGTTTTTGTTTTTGTTCTGTCTCGTTTTTATCCGTTTTGCTATCAGTTTTAAGATTATATGTCTGGTTGGCCTCTTTACAGCCAACCAGACATGGGCTGTGAAGTTGATATTTTAATGGCTCCTTTACAGCCAACATTTTAGCATTTTACTTGATTTGCCGTCTGTGTGGCCGACCCCTCTACAGTCGGCCATACAGACGGTAAAACTTAGATTTTAAGCCACATTGCTAAGCCGGTCGTTGTGAGGGCACTAATGACCCCGCCGTGCTGGCTTTCTTTTGGTAAAGTATACCGCCGTGCACTTTGTTGCGTTGACCTTGTTGATTCGGCACCATTTGTCGAAGTTTTTCGGCCATGACCCTTTTTGAAGGAACCATCCCGGCATTTGCCTGGAGTGATTTGGAAAACCCAAATCTGGATACCCGGACGGGGATTCGAACCGGCGTCCTCCCGAATGCGAGGCGAGAACGCTAACCGTTACACCACCAAGCTCGGCATTTGTTGAAGAGATTGAGGCCCCGTTGCTTCCGGTTCATTACCACTTTAGGTTTGCAGCCTGTTGAGTAGATTGTGGTGTCATCGGCGAACTGGGCGAATTTGATATAAGGTGCTGCCGGTGGATTGTTGACATAACAGTTGAACAGGATGGGTGCTATCGGTGACCCTTGTGGGATACCTATGGGGATGGAGTGCAATGTGGACCTTTGTCCATCGACAGATACATAGAATTTCCGCTTGCTGAGGTAGCTTCCGATTAACTGATTGTAGCAGTGATGGATGGTCGTCTGTGTTCTTAGCTTAGTGATAAGGTTGGCGTGCCAGACCTTATCGTACGCCTTTTCAATATCTAAGAACACAGCGGCATTCGAGTTTCTCATGTTGAATCCCCCGGGACACATCTTCAGTTAATGTGATAAGCTGACACGTGCTTCCCACGCGGCTTTGAAAGCCGAATTGCTCTTTGTATATGGTATTTTCCACCTCTAGGCTAACGTTTATTCTCCTTAGAACTATCCGTTCTAGGACCTTAGAGGCTGAGGGGAGTAGGCTAATGGGCCTGTACTCGTAGTTGCTTGGAAGTCGCTGGTCTTTCCCGCGTTTGGGGGTGGCCGTGACCTTCGCAACCTTCCAGCCGCCTGGGTAATATCGTTGGATCATGCAAGCATTGAATATCCTCGTTAGGAGGACTATACCTTTGGTAGGCAGATTTTTTAGGTGCACGTTTGTGATTCTGTCTGTCCCTGGTGATTTATTATTGTGCAGTTTCTTTATTACTCCGCTGACTTCCCCTGGTGTAGCAAGCTCCGTTTTGTCCTCTGGTGGTGCCTCCATGATGTTTTGGGTAGTTTCTTTAATATTGTCGGCCGACTGATTTTCGGCATCTGTTAGTGCGTATTCCACCTCGGTATATTGTGCCGCGAAGTGTTCGGACATGATTTCTGCCTTCGCCATTGGCAGAAAACATGGTACCGCTCGTCCGTTTATCGCTACATTGGATTCCCTTGGCTTCTTAAGGGCCTGTATCAGTTGCCAGGCTTCTTTGTTTTGGAAGGTGAGCTGTGCAATTTTTGTTTCCCATTGTTGCGTTTTGAGTTTTTGCAGGCGTCCTCTTAGCTCCTTGGTTGGTTGCTTGTACCTCGTCTTGTCTCGGGGGTCGCGGAAACGTTGCCATAGCTTCCTGGACGTATTCTTGAGGTATCGTTGGTTTTCAATGTCAGGTGGCAGTTCTGTGGTTGTTGGCATCCTGTAGGTTGTTTTGTGGAGGAGAACTTGTCGGCATGCTTTACTACTCTGTCAAAATGTTTTACCTGGTCGATTCTTTCTCTGGATGTGACATTGAAGTTGGCTTTAATTTTGCTGTGGATGAGCCTGGTGAATTGGTCCCAGTTCGTTTCCTTGGTTGTCTTTGCTAGTGTGTGAGGCAGGACCCAGTTCCTAATTGAAAGTAGGACCGGTTGATGGTCAGAGGATAAGTCGTTGATTGTTTTAAGTTGGACTCTGCGGTTGATGTCTTAGACGACGGCCACGTCAAGGACATCTCCTCGTCTCCGTCTATCATGTAGGATGTGGGTAGGTTCGTTTGGTCGCAGTACATGTATGTTCCGTCTTTCTGTTAATTCCAGGAGCCGCTCCCCTTTTGCATTGGTGATTCTAGAATTCCACGATTGGTGCTTGGAATTCAGGTCCGCACCGATGATGACCTTCCTCCCCATAGACACTAGTGAGTCAAGGTCGAATTCGTGTAGAGGCTTGTTCGGGGGTGGGTACGTCGAAATGAGCATGATGTGGCCTTCGATAGAGTGTATCCGTATGGCCGTGGCTTCCGTGCATAGCAGTTGCGTTGTCTGAATGTGTTGGTGGGATAGCCGTCCCACCGCTGTTTTGCCCAATCCTGTCGTTCCGGTATGCCTGGTAACCGGAGATGTTAAAACTTTTCGTTTGGCTTTAGGCATGTTTCCGTGAGGAAGACTATGTCAAGCTCATTGCACCGCATGAAATCTTGCAGCTCTATTTTCTTATTACGGACATTGTTAGCGTTCCAGTTAGCAATCTTGCAGTTAGCTTGGCGTACCTGCAGGACCGCCATTACTTCAGTGGCAACATTAAACCTTTCATTAAGGCAAACAGCTTTCCTGTGTCGTCCTTTGCTTTGTTAATCGTTCTCATAGTTTTCATCATTTTTTTGATGAAGGATTTCCCAATGAGATTCGCTTTGTCATCTGTTTTTACAGTTCTTTTTGTGTCTTGGTTCCTGGTTGTTATTGCGAGTTCCAGAGGTTGTGTGTGTATAGGTTCTTTTCTTGTCCTTCTGTGTTCCGTCCTCCGAGCTTGCTTGGTTCTTTGATAGTTTATCCTCCTTGTTTTGATTCTCTTTTGGTTTGGACGGATTCCTATTTTTCTTTTTGTTGTTTCATTTCCCTCCTTTTGTTGCCTTCTTCGTTCTCTTCTTTTTTGGTGGTCTGGGTGGTTGCAGTGCTTTTTGGTAGATTTGACAACCGCGGTATGAAGCGGGGTAGTCCCCATTACAGTTCACACACTTTGCGGCCGATCCCTCGGGATAGTACACTCCGTAGTGTTGTGTGGTCCAGCACATTTTACACACCTTAATGGCAGGTGGCAATAGTTTCGGGTATGTCCTATTCTTTGGCACCAGGCGCACTGTGGTGAGCCGTTCCCGTGTTTGTACCTCTCTGCTTGTATCTTGGTGTACAGAAGGGATTTTTCATTATAAATCTCGTCTGACTTGGGGTTTGGTTCCAGCGTCATAGAGAATATTTCCGGTGGGATGAGTTCCTTAGTGTCGTTGGACCTTTTTTTGAACTGGTGAACAGTCTTAATGTTGTAGCCTCGGCTGTGCAGTTCTTCTGCAATGTCTTCCTCCCTCGCTTGGCGGGGGAGCCCTTTGATGAATACTTACAGAGGTCTGTCACTTGGGAGTTGGTGGGTGAAATGCGGGATCTTATGTTTGAAGAAGAAAGTTCTAATCACATCGTAGTCGTTTGTGCTCTCAGCGTAGTAGCTGGTGGTGCCGTCGCTTTCCACGGCTTTAAGTTTTCCTTTCATCATGCTTTGCAGAGCCTTGTTCACTGCAGCATAGTTTGTCGGCGTTGAGATCACAATTGGTGGAATTCTCACTCTAGGCGGGGCGCGGTTTGCTTCTGCCTGTTCCTCCGAGATTTCCATGCTGTCAGTTCCGTCAATGTTCTTTTCTCGTCGTTTGTCTGCCAATACCTCATAACGGTTTGATGTCAGCATGTGTACAGTATGTCTCAGCTGGTTTCCTGATGCCTCTTTCCTTCGGTTAGGTTTTTTCCTTTTTTAGTTGGGTCCACTCGTCGGAAGGTCCTTTATTGCACATCTTCTTCACGGGCTCTTGTCTCGTCAGTGTGTAGTCGCTCGACCCATGGAGACACTCACATCCATTGCCTCCATCTTCCATTTCAGATTCACTTGGTGACGCTGGAGTGTCATCTGGAGGTAGCCTCACGTGGGACGAGCTGACCGCCATTTCGATGCACGTGTCGCGATTGCGTCCCGTCCACTCGTAGTCTTGTGGGGATAGTGTACTATTCTTCTGTTATCACCGCAAGGTTTGCCAGAAATAGTTACAGCCCTAAGCTCACGCTCGAGGGTTCCACTCCGCGGCCTATCCTAGGCGTCAGACGCCAGGCCCCAAGCCCTCCCCTCCCAGGAGAGGCCGCTCGGAGCGGTGTTCACGTGCGAAATTTTTGTCACTCAGTATTTACTCCTATCTAATTTGGTGGGTAATTTATTCATGTTCGGTGTGTATGTTTTGTGACGTGCTTATATGACTACTCCCAGTAGCATCTGCCTGTCGCTGTCTATGAAGTACATACCAAGCATGTTGACCACTGGGTTTGTACTCTGCTTGTTGGTAGAAAGTGTTTGTCAGCGTCAGAAAGCTATTTTTAAGTGAGGCCTCATGTAGAGCTACAGTTGGAAACCGGCTCAGTAACTGGGCAGACTTATTAAATGATTAGCCTGACCAAGGTGAGGTGTATCGTGATACCTGTAGTGGCCGAGAGGGGATTGTTACTATTCAATAGAGGGTTCAGATCGTGGACTCGACTGTTGGCTCTTCCGGACGTTCTCGATGTGTGCTCTCTGCGCGTTGATTGTCCTTCGTCAACTCTGGCATGAAAGGTTCATCCAACAAAGTAGAAGTGGAATGGTTTGACGTGTGGGTTCGGAAGCCCTGTTGGTACTATTTAGTAGGTGTACCGAGTGTCAGTCTGAACCAAAGGGCGACCGAAGTCCAGCATTATGAAGACACAGAAGGCTCTTGTAACTGACTCCACTGTTCTCATAACTTGTTTGTGGGTCGTGGAGTATCCGCGACGAAACTGCAGCTGGTGATCGTGGATGATTTGATAAATTTAAGTGGAGTGGTTTAGGCGTTTGAACAGAAGCCGCTCCAATACCTTATTCACAGAAATCAAAAGAATAATGTAACTGTAATACTGCACGAAGACCGGATCCTTTTCACTCTTGAAAATTTCTTACGCCGTCTTTAAAGATGTCCGACAGGTAGAAGAAGACTCCATGCGGCAGAATCTTCAGATAGTGATTGCTGATCTTGTCATCCTGGTGCGTTTTCGGAATGTAACTTTGCCAGACTCCATAGAGTTGGGGTCAATCTCCTAGTTGCCGTCGGCGACATCCGCCTGAAAAAGGACTGGTAGCTGGCGGCGAATAGTGTCAGTTTAATGATCATTTGCGATTCTGCGTCACCGATGGGTACTATGCAGGCCAATGGAGTAGGTTGCTCCGTAGTGTTCCCAGACTGATTTGTAAATACAAGATGGACATCAGTAGTAGTTTACAGACCGTGGAGTGTCACTCTTTACTAAAGTCTTTCCAACCAGTGAACGTAAGTAGCGATATGAATCTTTCATTTGCATTAAGACTCTATGAAGCATGTACCCAACAGATCTTTTGGACCAGGAAATACGGGATGCCCTCCGATACCTCCAAAGTTGTGGAAAGGTGATTTTATTCTGCTGGGCCGTGTGAGGATCAGGAGTACGAGGCAGTCGTTAGGCTGTAACGAGATCAGAATTGACTTTGCTCCTGCCCCCTAAGTCAGACCTTGCATCGGATGTAGAAAGAATTGTTTTTGAATTATGGCGGAGGCAGTCGCTGGAAGTAGAGCATCACAAGCTCCAGCTGATCAAACCGACCGTTCAGCCGTGGAACAGGTGCTTCCAGCGGGCGACAGGGGATGAGGTTCTCCTTAGTTGCCTCCGTATAGGATATGGCACTGTCCTCCGGCACATGGTTTTCTTTTTTGCCGGAAGATCCCACGGAAATATGATACCTGTGGCGTACCTTTGCGGTGCGCTACTTTTTTTTTTTTTTTTTTTTTTTTTTTTTTAAATAAGAACTGTATCATGCAGAAGTTTGCAGGCATCTTGGCCAAAATTTTAAGTTCCTTTGTAACCGGGGGTTCTTGCCATAAAAATTGTGGCCAGGTTGGCTTAGTTTTTAAGAATGATGCTTTGTCGCTATACAGCCATTTATTCATATCGGAAGTTTTAGATGTTTAGGTTTTGTGTTTTTAAAACTGTTTGGCCTCTGTGCAACCAGTCGGTGGCTGTGGACTTTTACTACTGTTGCCATCTTATAGCCTATCAGACACTTGTTTTAAATCTGGTTGGACGTTTTATGGCAAACCAGACAATGTTTGTTAAGAGAATTTTATTTAATGCTTTTTGACCTATCTCACAACCAAAGATTTTATTGTTTTACGTTAATGTTCTGATTGTGTGACTGACCTCTATATAGTCGGTCTTGCAGATAGGAATTTATACCAGTTGTAGATCATGTTACCATGTTTGTTAGGACGTTATTGACCTCGACAACGACGCGCCTCAAGGCACCAGTAACAACAACTTTTGACAGTACGCCACATTTTAACAAACTGTTTTATTTTCAATTTTAAGGGCCTATGCCGCCTGATGGGATCTTTATTTTAAATAAAGATAGTTGCAACGTGGTTAAGATTTTAAATTTTTGTGTGTTGTTCCGAAAATTAGATAGCCTTTGTACATCCACTTTTGATTTTACTCATTTATTGTTTCGAACGTGGTTGGCCACCTTACAACCAACCAGGTATTTTCTTTTCTGTTATGTTTTTAATCTGGTTGGTTACAACTAACAGGGTATTTATTTCTTTTTTAAAATAACATTTTTGTCGTTTTTTGTAACATTTTTCCTGCTGTCTGTATGGCTGACTACTTTACCAACAGTCATACAAACAGCAATTTAGTTAAAGATTTGAGCCATGTTGCGACCTAAATTTTTTGTCATGGTGCTAATGTATTCGGTGTCAACGTGACCACAAACGCCCATAATAACTATCCGATTATCAGTATTTCTGTTTCTATCGTTTCCCACATTACTCCAGCCGAATGCGGAGATGATTTGAGACAATTCCCTAATTCCTTACCATTCCTTGACCACAATGATATCCCTTTTTTTTTTATTAACATTGATATCAACGAACCGTGTTACCCCAATAAGAAACAACAAACAGCAATTGGAAACTGGAAAAACTGTGAGCTAAATTCATTATTCCCTCGTACTAGCTTCAGCATTAGCTTAGTGTAGCCACTCTAGTGCTGCTGTTGTAGACGCTGTAGCTACAGGTTGATAATTCAGTGGGAGGTCAGAAGTTTGTTTATCGGGGAATATGGCTCTAATAAGAAAAAATTAACATTGAGAGATTTTACAGCATACAACCGAATGTTTCTTACGTGCATCCAGAAAACGTCCACTCCTCCTATTTTCATCGTCATCATTCAATAGCGCTTTCCCAGTCATTGCTGATAACAACAGCGTCTGAAACAAAGTACAATCTCTAGATAGTATTTGTTTGTATCAAATATTTAAAAACTGTCATGAAGATTCACACCTCCTTCACAAGTTAGATATGGACTCGTCTTCTGCAAGTCTTTTTCTGTTTCCTCACAAAGTAAAATTCACCGCAGGGCTAAGATTCGACGATGATTTAACATTTAGATCTGAGTTCCAGGTGTTGTATTTTTAGTGATTGTTGTCTTCTTAATGTCGGTCTTATCGGTATCGGACTTTGTTTTCCCCTTCTTATAACCCGGTCGCCAGGTACAAATGTCCCGCTTTTAACTCGTTCTTAAATTTAACCTTCAAACTTGTTCATTTAAACTTTTCTATTTAAATAATAATAAACTTTCATATGATTCATTGACATTTCTTCCAGTTACATTTCATTAATAGTTATCCGAAGAATACAAAGTCCTTTGCTCTCCATAACTATTATCAACTCAAACGCACACTAATTTTCGCTCTCGCTCGCTCTCTCTTGTTAGTCTGGTCGTTACCATGGCTACGAATTTCTTTTATAATTTCTCCATGAACACAGGTAGCCTTTTCGTGTACCATTTTATTTTTTAAACTCCAGTTGATACCCCGGCCTAGCCCACGTCATCGCTTGTTGCTATAAGCGGAGTGACTCTCCTCCCAAAAGGAAGTAGATTTTTTTTTTTAAAAAACTTTTTTTCATTCCTCCCAGGTACAGCCTGGTAGGCGGGCTGTTGGAGGGTGTCGAAGACCCTTTTCAGCCTACAAGCCTAAAGAGGAGGGAAGGGGGATGGAAGTCGGCCGTGGCCTTTAGGGAACCATCCCAGCATTCGCAAATTTATCCTCCTCCCATCTCGATAAAACGAAGTATATTGAGAAAAGGCCTTTTATAGGAACTATCGTGTACAGTGATTTCGGAAAACCGAATGGCTTACTCACATGGCGCAAGAACCTCCGCCGCCATAAAGGCGGTTCGGGGCCCAGTGGTCAGCCCTACCGAAAAGGGAGGGCCTCTTCCAAAAAAGAGGGATTACTTCATTTGTAATGGATAGCTTCACTCGTACACCACGTCACCTATGTAAAGCACTTGGTGACAGAAAGAGATCCACTGTATATAGTTATTGTTTTAATTATTAGTCAAGCTTTTAAATCTGGGTTTTCCCTTTATAGCCAATCAGATATGGTTTGTAATGTTTCCGGTATTAATTTTCCCTTTACGGCCAACATTTTAATATTTTATTTTGCTGTCTGTATGGCGACTTCTTTACAGTCTGCCATTCAGACAGTAATATGGCTAATTTTCAGCTGCATTGTTAAGCCAGTTGTTTGGATGCTAATGACCCCGCTGTCGACGCGCCCTTAAGCCCCAATAACAACGGAAAGAGAAATGGAGGGAGACGGCGTAAATTGTTTTGTAGGGCAGGAACATACACACGGTCATTAATTAAACCCCAGAGAAAGAAATCCAGTGGTGTCATGTCTGGGGAGCGGGGTGGCCATGTGATTGATCCTTCACGGCCAATCTACCTATCTGGGAAGCGATTACCGTGGAAACCTCGAACTTCCTTGAGGAAATAAATTGGTGCACCGTCTTGCTAGCAGTAAGCCATCTCATCTCGGTCATCTTCATTAATCTGCGGAATATTTTTTTTTTCAAGCATATCCAGATACAGAATACCATTGAATTTTCTCCACTTTCAATTTGCTAAGGGCACAAAATACATTAACTTGGGACTGTGTCGAACCTGTTTTCCCGCAGGGGCCTGGTACGCAAGTGTCAGGTACGGGTTTGGCGAACCCGCGGTGCCCGCGTTGGAAACTTGTGAGCGCCGCAAGTTTCCCATCCCGTTAACTCGTACCACGCTTCAACGACCACTGTATGGCGTGGCGGTGGAACGTTGCGTGACAAGGAGAACGGGGATCTTGGCTTAATCGCCCGGATCGCGAGGACGGTAGAAACCTCTATAAAAAACCATTCAACCTCAAGGTGAGTAACGTGCCGAGGAGGTGGATGGGTGGTGAGAGGCAAACCACCCGTTAGGATACAACCTCCGCGGTACCTGCCGCACCCGGCTTTGTGGCGTGATACGGGGGCTTCACATCACTCGACATGTAGTTCCTCCGAACTTGTGGGACCAAAACGAAAAACAATTCCAAAACTAATTCTTCTACCTGTGGCTTGGGTATGACGCAGTAAAAATCTTACGCCCAAAGAGGAGGTAAGCGGGCGAGGGTTGAAAGCCTTCCGCTTGATATGTTGGATTCGAGTAACAGGAAGGATTATCTCGTAGATAATGCCTTTGTTATTATGTCTAGAAGGGAGGGATCCCTTGAGAAGGTGTCCCTCTTATATATACAGAAAGGGATAGAGGTCTGGCCGGGACACTTACATCTGTCAAGAAACTTCGGAACGGGACTCTGCTTTTGAAAACATCAACCCACAAGTAGGCTGTCTTACTCCTTAAGTGCGAACTCCATAAAAGTCTAAATTCAAGTAAAGGCGTGATCACCTGCCGGGATCTAATTGATTTAGAGACCAAGGTACTCCTTATGGAGTGGGCATCCGAACATGTGGTCGAGGTTCGTCAGATAAAGCGAAGGTTAAACGGCAGTCTTGAGAAGACAGCCACCTTCGTCCTGACGTTCTACACTCCGACGTTGCTGAAATCCATCAAAGCAGGATACCTAAATCTCAATGTACGCCCATATGCTCCGGATCAGATGCCCTGCTACAAGTGCCAGTGGTTCGGGCATGCGACGGAAAACTGCAAGGGCAACCCCACATGTGGGAAATGTGGAAAGGCTGCATACGAGCCGGGTAGTGCTTGTACCCTGCCACAGGTGTGCGTCAACTGCTCCGGGTCACATCTAGACTGGAGCAGAGAGTGTCGAGTGTATCTTGACGAAAAGGAGTTGAAAACCTGGGAGCAATTATCTTATGGCGAAGCTAAGAAGCGGTTTAAGGCTTGCGCCACCAGTCTTCGCCACTAGCTTCGTAAAAAGCCTTGTCAACTCCCATCAGGAACGAAAGTGTTGTTATGGAGACATACTTTGCAGACGTGGGCATTAGTACGATGTGTTCATGTCAATGCAAATGTGGCACCAAGATCACCAAGGTCATTACACCGACGACCGCGGATGTTGGTAGCAACACGTCTGCAACCTCGAACACAAAGACAGCACGTTCAGTGGTACCACCAGCAATAGCACAGCCATCTGTTGCAGTTCCTACAGCCGTAGAACCTACTGCAACGGCTGCAGTGCAAGTAAGGGCGACAACAACTTCTGGTAGCAATGGAGTGCAAACCGTGCAGAATGTTCGGGGCCCGAAATTCAATCATTCGGACCCAACTTTGTTAGTCCACTTCCTTTTCCCCTCCCAGATCCCCAACTGGCAGGGAAAGGATACAATCTAATACGTCTTCTTATCCAGAAAACGAAGACGAAGGAATGCTGGTGGACGAACCTGGTCCCGTTCCTCAGAGTCACCGCCCGAGGACCCACCCGAATCGGGGCGGGTGAAATTAAATAGGTAGGATGGCTCCCATACTACAGTGAAACGTCAACGGCTTTCAAGAGGAAGTCCAACTCTTAGCACGATCTAAACCCTTGTGTCTCTTCTTACAAGAGACACATTTTAGACCTACACATGACCCAGTGCTAAGAGGAGATGACAAATGGTATATAGGAAGGACGATAGCGAGGGTGATCGAGTGAAAGGTGGAGTGGCTGTGTTTGTCCAAAACACTGTTCACTCGCAACCTATAGCTTTCACCTCTGATCTACAAGCAGTGGCAGTGAGGATTCATGGTCCCATTAAATTGACAGTATGCTACCACCGAATACTCCTGTCAACCATGACGACCTGTTCAATATTTTGCCCCAGCTTACTTGGCCATTCCTCCTCCACAGTGTGTTGTGGGGTTCGAACGCCTATTGCCCGAGAGGCCGAGTAGTTGGTAGATTAATAGAGCAAGAGGAAATATGCATCCTCAATACTGATGCAATGACGCATTTCATCACTGCTTCCGGATCGTCCTCTGCCATTGACCTTTCACTGTGCTTTCCTTCAATAGCTAGTTCAGTGTTGGATGAGAAGATATATAGTAACACAGAGAGAGGGCTCAATAGTTCAAACACGTAAGTAAACTCTTTAGACAACAATGACTGTAATGGCGAAAGACTGCAGTGCAAGAAAATAAGTTCTTGTGCAAAATGAACTGTGAAGCAAAAAGTTTTCACAAATCTGAAATTCCACAACTAAAGTAACCTGGGGAGAGAAGGACTTGGCATATAAATTAACACAATGTATCTATTTCTCCAGTTGCTATATTATTGCTTTCATTTCATCTGCAGTGGCCTTTAACTCATGCATGTACTTTTATTATAATTTTTATTTTGGACTCTGCACTGTGGACCATTTGAACAATATTTACCGTTTTTTTTTTACTTTATTACAATGCAGTTTTCATGGTGTGTTATGGTGCACAGTACGTTCTTTTTCCATTGACTACCCTTGTTTGCCAAGAACACTTAAGTGGGCTTTCTTTAAAACTAGCTTCTTTCGAGTCTTTCAATGAAATAAACGTTTTGAGCATTGTGATGCTGCCTTTGCTTTTTAACAAGTGCTGCTTCTGTTTTTTCCTTGATGTAGAGTTTTCCATTTCTATTCATAGTCACTTGAATTTGTTCTTTCAAATGCCAGTACTTTTAAATTCATTTTTGTAGTTTATGGTTTCTCATTTGCTTCAGTTAAAGGTTTCTTTATTGGTGTGAATTTTTGTCATAAATACAATTAACTTGATTTTAAAAAACTCTTATGCATTACATTTCTGAGCTGTTTTTACTTTGTTTTACATTTTGCCATATTCTCGAACTTACCTAAGCCGCCATTTTCTGTGCCCTAAATAAAAAAAAGACATCAATTCTCTTCACACAAGTTTTCTATTTGTTACAGTGAAATACATGTTTTTTTTTTTTTTTTTTTTAAAGTTTAGAATTAATTTCTAAATAAATTACTACCTACAGGTATGTCACATAAATCGCCAGAATGCAATCTGACCTCAAGAGGAATCACGTCACGTTCGAACTACATATTAAAGTACATTCTCTTTTAATGATAATGATCACTACGTTTCATATGACATATGTCGTATAAAATGAAAGCATTATCTTTAGTTCAGTTAGATATCGTATGTAAACTGGATGCTTACCAGCGGTCGAAAGGTCACCGTTATAATGAACGTTAAACGCCAATCACATTCAAAACGCAGCACAAGGTCACGTGACCTGTTCAGCCAATGAGATGTTGGGTTGAAACCAGTGGTTTTATATTTACGCGAATCAAGGATGGACTCCGTGTAATGCGAAAACTGTTATGAAAGAATATTTAGCTGATTTATTATTGTTTTTCGCGTATATCGTCAAAAAGTAAATTCCGCAAGAAGAGTTTAATCTTACTCTACCCCTTGTGAATACTGAAGAAAAGCCTTAATTGAACTGCAGAGATGTAGACGTAGCACGCTTTTAAAGTTGCAAAAATCTTTTTTTAAGTAATTAATTCATCATCTATATACCTTTGCCCTTTACGAATTCAAACCTTAAACTCAAGGTTAGCAAGTAGTTAAACTGTAATTCCTTATAAATGTTTAAAGAAAAATGTTATATTTTCTTCTGAAACTGAATTAAAAATTCAGCCAAGTATATATTGAAACACGCATAGTGTAGGCTTCCGCTTCCATTGTCTCTTCATGAATTAAGCTCAGACATTTTACATGCGGCACGAAATTATTTTTGTTTGTTTTTTTAATTGTTTTGCTTATTTAGAATTCAATTAAGTTTCAAGCTAAGATTCACGAGTACCTCGAAGTATTTTCTAGACAGATTACTTTTGGATAAATTGAGTAACTTATTTCGTATTATCCGGTTAACATTGTGCATACCTACTGTCGGAAGTGTATCTGTTGCCGATATGGAATTTAATCATGTTCGAATTTATGAAAGAGGTTTTTTAATGGAATCATTATTTTATTGTTAGCTTATAAAGAAACAACAGACACATAAGCGACGCCGCAGGAGTAAGTGGAACAAAAACTGGTTTTTACGGAGAAACACACAATCTCATGTCAACTTAATTGAAGATTTGAGAGAAGATAGTAGGATAGACGAAGCAGCCTATGAAGAGTTACTTTGGTTGGTGACACCGATAATTAATGCGACAGTATATATCTTCTCGTGGAAGACTAACCTGTACTTCAAGGTTTCTAGCAACTGGCAGGACTTATGGGACCTCTGATTCTTAGCATCGATTTCTCTTCATTATCCGCGTTTTTCAATTAAAAAAAAAAAAAAAAAAAAAAAAAGAATTATGAGCTCTGTGGCAGCAGCATCTCCTATTAAAGCACTAAACTCCTGTTGCAAACACAATAATTATTTACTTCGGATTCCAGGACTTGTTGAAAATTAGATTTTGGTGTCCTAGCAGCTTCTTGGTCATCTAAAAATTCTAACAAGTCATAGTACCATAAGAACGGGTGGTAGATGTTGTCTGTACCGACACCTGACTTGAGAGAATTCTTAACTTTGATCATTTCTTTCCGACCACAATTTCTTAAGGAATTTTTTTCCCTCCCTTGTTGCATTTGGTTCCACCTGAATTGCAATAAATATAACATTTTTTAAAATCGATAAAAGTAAATGATAATGTAAGTAATACATAACAATATAAACAGTTATATATCTAAATTACATGTACCTACTCGTTCAAAAATAGTTTTGTTTTGAATTACAATGAAAGTACTTAAGCATAATTAATTATACATACCTCTTTTAATTTTTCAGTCATTAAATGATAAGCTTCCTTTTTTTTTTTTTGTTCCAGTCAAAATATTCCTTCGATTTAATCTTCCACAATGCTGGCAACTATTTGTACAATTCTATAAACTGAATTAAAAATTCCTTTGAATACTTTCGTACGTCACCCATCTCACTGTTGAAAAAAACTGTGCAAACCCAAAAACCGTGCAGTCAAATCTTTAGCAAGTCAGCGATTGCACAAGCCGCTCTTTCGAGTTTGCACGCACTACCGTGTTGCCGTCCACACGCTCCGTCTTGCATGTGCAAACTAGTTTGCGCTTGCAAGACGGAGCTTGTAGCCGGGGCATAAGAGTCTAATTTAAGCTAAACATGCTACTACAAATCACAATATAACTTGACTTTTGACTATTAATTGCTGACATTAATTTCTCTTTACAATTTCAAATTACAAACTTTTATTTTCACTTCTTTGGCTTTCTTTGGGAAATGAAAATTAATTTTCCCTTTCAAATGTTCTTAAGAAAATTTTACTCAGTTCATTGTTCCTGTTTTAACTTTTTTTATACATCGTTTGCTGACTATCCAAATTTAACTACTTTTGCAACGTGAACGTTGATTACTGCAATCCCAACAACTTTAATTGAAATTTTTCTACTTGTCACCTCTGCGTCGACTGTAGATCTGCCATTCACCGCTGCTGCAGCTGCGACTGCCACATCATAAGAAATCCAGATGTTTAGGGTGCTATGTTAGTTGCCGTAATTAGCACGAGTAATCCTGGCACAGGGTAGACTTTCGGCATTCATTCTGACTAATTTCTCGCAATTATTTTCCATAATATCCCCAATTTGAAATGTAATAACGCGGGCTATTATAAGGGTGCTATCACTCAAAAATAAATCTTCTCCACAGCGACAATTACTGCTTCAAGATTACAGATCTAAACATCAATGATGCAATAACATACTCACCCCTTAACTCTTCATCCCCATTGTCTTTACTCCATGGTGAGTTAAACACAGTTTCGAAGCGCACGACAAATTCAGAAAGACTTCAGTCTTTTTGATCGTCTGGGCGTAATACGTATCAGTCAAAAATATTGTTGTTGAAAGATGTGTCGTCACTGCCAAATCGTAGAAGTCTGAAACGTTCGTTTGGTTTACAACTGGTTAAAAAGACTGTTTTTCGTGAAGACATTTTCAGTAGTAAATGGCACACTTACAAGGCGTTGAGATACAATATCCGTGGAGACTGCAAAAAGCTTACTCCAGACGGGACCATCTTGCCTTTTGGCCTTCGCAACGGCTTCTCGTAAACTTCACCCGTATCATGAGGCTCACTCTTACTAGCGTATTTAGCAACTTAGTATGAAACTGCGGATATGTTTCCACACGGCTGCACATCAGTGTTTCTATCCTATGACTCAATAGAACAGTTGTTCATCATGCTTTCATCTGCAGTTCTATTCAAACAACAAAACCGACATTTCTTCGAAAATACTTCATCAGGACATAAGCAAATAGTAATCTCACAGGAAGTGATAGTTGTTGCCGTTTTGTAACACGCGGCAGTGTGTTTATGTATTTGCATATCTTCTATTTAAATCTGCAATGAAGGATTACTGTGGCTTAACGAGCATGAGCCTACTTTTCTTTCAATAACCTCGATACCCTCTGGAGTAAAGTCTGGAATGTTATCACACTGTAACGATTAATAATGTAGGCTGGGATATGTAAGGTTTGTTAACTGGGTGTGCTTCCAGCCTTATACCTGTTACTGACCCACACACGTTGTCGTTACTCTGCCACAGTCTCCAGAAAGCACCTTGTTATTGTTTGAAGACTTAACACAGATGATAGGAATAATTTGAATCACTGTTATACTGCTAGGCACTGGTTAAGATTTCTCACAGATTCGTAAGTCAACAATGGTTGCCACCCGGGGTTCGGGAAATTCATCAGGATTAATAATACAATACTTGTCGCTAGCGGGTTACTACTAAAGAATGTTCACTAGGATTCAGAAGATCAAGTTTTAACTGTTTATTTCAAAACAAAATGCCCAGGCCGGTATCAGTTCCGCTTTACAATGAAAGCTTAGACTCCGGACTTCAACTTGAAGACGGCAGGTTATCAATTAGAAACTCGGCGCCCTAAATAGCACACGTTGATATTATCGGGTTACCGCACGAATTCGACATTCTTCGCTGTTCACATTATGGCTAGTCGAGATAATAGAAAACGCCAGCGACCCGGCAGAACACTGCACGTGGTCCATACGCTGGTATACCACGAGCGATAGGCACGTCAAACCACCATAGCCACTTGTAAAAGACTCACTAACAACATGGCTGTCTGTTGTCTTGTTCGTTTTGCAGCCAATCGTAATTCCTTTGATCGCCACATGATCTAACCAACCAATCATGTGTCTCCTTAACCCCTAGTACACCAGAGATTACTTTTTTGGTGTAGCCTGTCGACTCCACTCATTTTCTCTCTGTTAAACTCTGAAATTTACTGTTCTATCTCGCCAGCTGACATACCCTTTGTCGGATCGGCTCTGCTCTCTTAACACTTGCGTTACAACACCAAACCAACGTGTGAAATGTAGGCTTCCACGATTTGGAACTCGATTCTGTACGAAAAGTCTAGAACTGGGTCACCTAAGCAGTATGGATCGCATGAGATCTTTTACACGTACTGTAAATTGACGAGACACTGCTACAGGATGTCTGTCTACTAACTCCAAACGTTTAAGGCCCGGGCACACAGAATGCGACAGCGACACGCGATATTGTGTCGCGGCGCGACATCGCTATTGTTGTAATTCACAGTTTTGAATTAGGGCGGTCACACACTAAGCGATCCGTCGCCAGGCCGCAGTCTTTGTCGGGGCGACGAGCGACACAGTTGTACAAAATTACAGAATTGTCGCGCGACACAGCCACGTGGTCGGTGAAGAAAACTTTTCAAGCTCATAAAAAATTATTTTTCGCTTTCAGAATTGTATTTTTTCTTATTAGTTTCTCACTTTGTTTGTTTTTTTACACTGCAATTATTTAAAATAGTTAATACTTGTATTTGAGCCTATCTTTATTTCTTTTGATTGTGAAATAAATTGTCAATAATAAATATTATTTCTTATTGTGAATATTTCACTTTGTAATGATACGCCTGGTTTTAGGTGTATTTCCTAACACTGACCGCCACACAAAGGGGGAAGGGTCTGGAAGTGACAACATTGTAAATCACTTAAGGCCCATTCACACTAGCGGTCATTTCAGCTCAGCTCAGCTCAGCTCAGCTCACAATCCAGGATAGCATTCACACTAGCGGTCAGCTCAGCTCAGCTCAGGTCAGGCCAGATCAAGTAGTAGGCGAGGCCATTTCATTTCCGTTGCTCATAGTGAACAATGACGTTTTCTACCCCAACGTCAATTAAATCGCAATGATTTTGGATCAAGAGCCTAAAAATACGTCAACATCAAAAAGAGGATGGTTCTGGGTGCATCCAGAGTTTCAAGCGCAAACAGATCAAGAGAAAAATGAATGCTAACTACCGGCTATGCCCTGAGAGACGAGTGAAGGGAAATGCTTTTGATATTTTATGGTTCAAAGATTTCAAATTTATTTTAGAAAAATTAATTCTGCTCCAGGATTAATTGATAACATAATTTTAGCAAGATGTATTTTGAACAATTATTTACGGAAGGATAAAATTTCATGCCATGTACAAAGTGAATTTCAGGATGCGAGAGAGAAATCCTACAAATATTCTTTGTTTATGTGCCAACGCTGGTACTGAAGCATTTGATTCTAAAAATATATTCACAATATTTCTTTAAAAAAAAAATCGGAAACAGGATCTATATCTTGACAGTACTAAAATGTGTAATAATATTTGAATTTATATTAAAGTTTGCCGACTTTATAATAAACAGAAATAACATACCGTTAAAACATTTATTTTTTATTTATTATTCTTTTTTTTTTTATTGCTTACGAGCATAGTTTTCAGACGTTCGCCGCCCATTTGATCTGACCTGACCTGACCTGACCTGACCGTTGCTCGTTCACACTAGCGGTCAGCTCAGCTCAGGTCTTGACCGTTGTTGATCGGTGGCGGCGTGATCTTTAGTTTGAGCTGCCTTGCGCTGACCTGAGCGGACCGCGTAGTGTGAATGCTCCCATTGGATTACGTGTATAGCGATTTTTGACCTTAGCTGAGCTGAGCTGACCGCTAGTGTGAATGGGTCTTTCGAGGTCAGGGATTTGGACAGCGTCATTGTTTCTGTTTTGTTTTTAACAATATATATTAAATAAACAGAACTTACCTCATACAAATGGCTAATCTTTCTCTTATACCAATTGCTTTTCTCCAGTTCGTGGTGCACTTCGATATAGTTGATTTTAACAGATTTTGTAATTTCTCTTTTTTTTTTCTTTTTGCCTGGGCTTTACGCCTCGTCGACAGCGAGGTCATTAGAAGCGGGATGGGACTGGGTCAAGGAAGGGGAAGGAATTCGACCATGGCCCACTTGAAGGAAGCATTCCGGCATTCGCCTGGAGTGATTTTAGGGAAGCCATGGAAAACCCAAATCTGGATGCCCGGACGGGGATTCGAACCTGCGTCCTCCCGAATGCGAGGCCAGAACGTTAACTGTTCACCCACCACGTTCGGTGTGTAATTTCTTGAAGCAATCGCGAGGCATACGATAATATGTATAAAATCTATCTTCATGTGATAACAGTTCCCGGCAAAGGCGGTGGTATTCACCAAGGCATTCTCTCTTCTTATTGATGTCATGAACCCAGAACCGTATTTTCTTTCTGCTTAGTGCAAACAAAAGTAGTAGATTCTCCTGATCACTTGACATGTTTTATAAGAATTTACTAGCCCTAGAAAACTTATCAAGAAATAAATAAATAAGTACAGATCTCTTCCCGATAGAGAGTTTCACTAGCATGGCATTTATCGCTATGTAGTTGTCGCGTCCTGTGTGACGTGTCGCCGCGACGAGAGAACGACAAGTTGCTGCTGTCGCTTGTCGCGATCTGTGTGCCCGGGCCTTTTAGGGAACGACAGAATCTCTGCTTCATTTATATCACGAACATCTGCGGTTAGTAAAGCCTTGATCACAGCTGGACAATTAAGGTAATTGCAGGAGAAATTCATGACCATGTAGGCGCTAAAGTTTGGACCATTGCGATGAGTTCTGAGCAACATTTCTGCCAATAAGACGCTGAGCCTCTTATGTTCCTCATAGTCAGACGCATGTTATCTACGAGACCCTGAGGTGTTTGCTCACCCTGGCCCTGATCCATCCTGCATCAAACAGAAACACTGGATTTAGTTCGATAATATTCAGCTATGGAAAGAGAAAAAAAAAAAAAAAAAAAAAAAAAAAAAAAAAAAAAAAAAAAAAACAATAGCCAATTCGGTTAAACCTCTTGTCAACGCTCATTACTCCACTTTGAAAATAATCCAAAGGAGTAATCGGAATCTCTTTCCTCTCCAAAACCATTTCTTCCATCAGGAAAAAGACAATACCAGGTGAGTTCTTCCGTACGTCGCTCTCTATCTACATCTTGCTTGTAACCTGGGCTGACCTCTTCTCTTCATTGTTGGTATTTGCATTAGGATTCAAAGAATCGATACTATCCAGGTTAGGTACCGCTTCGTTTATGCTACAGAGCATACTAGTCTATTCAATAAGTATGGTCTTATTTGGATTAATCTGATGACGTCTTTCTTGTTCCTGAAATGAGGTCGACCGAGATGTTTGTAGACGATTGTCTCTGTTTTTAATGTACGACTCTCTGAATGAAATGCTCTTGGCTGCAGCTTCTGATTAGTTAACTATTGTGTATTCAACGTTTGTCTGCTCATTCCTGCTTTATTTTCCAAAGTTATAATCAAATGAGTTAGTGAGTACACATTATGATTCAACCGTAGAATATAAATCTCGTTGCAATATGCCATATAATTCATTTAAACTCTCAAATATCATGCAACAGGCTGCGCCTCGCTTTGAAACGTTAGGCCCCTTAAGCTCACGTGCATGAGAATCAAACAACCAGTATTTATTAGGTGTTTTTAAATTATTTTTTACTATTTCATTCCTCCCAGCTGAAGGCTGGGAGGCGGGCTGCTGGAGGATCGCGGAGATCCTTTTCAGCCTACTACACTACGGGGAGGGAAGGGGGATGGAAGGTCGGCCGTGGCCTTGTAGGGAACCATCCCAGCATTCGCCTAGAGTGAATGAGGAAAATCACGGAAAACCTCAGACACGATGGCCGAACCGGGTTTAACCCCGGTCCTCCCGAATGGCAAGTAGCAGTGCGAAATCGCACTGCCCAAGCCTCGGTGAGTATTTATTAGTGTTAGTCTCGGGTTTATGATAAGTTGGCACAGCTATGGCATTTGCTGAAAGCAACTCTCTACAGTTGTCCCTACCAACATTTTTTTAGGTTGGGAAAGCCCTCAGAACTGCGGTCGGTATCTATGTGACGATTGAAATTTTTATCGACAGCTGAGATGTTAATTTTCTTCGTATTATACATTACTTGCTAGGTATTGAGAGTTTACTTCTCCAGCTGCGGGGTTGTTTCTAGTGACAATGCACTCACGGTAGAACTTAAACAGTATTACTATGTATGTCGCTTTTAGTCCATTGGCTGGGTTCGAACGTACAGAATGCTATGTAAGCCATTGCAGCTACGGCAGTACATTGCTTGCCGCGAGATTGTATGTCAAATCTTGAATCAGCTTGATGAAATGATCCGTGTAATATGGCAACGTTTTCGTTCACATCTACGTAATTGTAACTCTGTGGTCTCACCGTTATTTATAGTCTCTTCAGCAATTTTAATTATGTCTGAAATATGAAAAAACGTTCTGAAGGATATTAAGCAAGAGCTCCATGCAATCTCTTCACATCCACAACAAACTCTTGAGTGCGTTGCAAATTTTCCGGACTTTCCACAACCAGGACTAGTCCAGTTTGGCTCAAGTGGCAGTTTTTCGGCTACTTCAACAACGTCTTTTGCGAACAGAATTACCTGTCCCTTTCACCAATCTTGACAAATGAATTTGAGTTTCATTATTTAAAAAAAACAAAACAAAAACGGTAAAACTCGGCACAAAACCAGTTCTTCTAGTTTAGTCAAGGTATAGTAGCGACTGTCATATTATTCCAAAAATTTGTTGTGGGGAATTTTGCTTTTCCTGATATTATTTTGACAGTAAGTTGTAATATTAACTAAAGAAATAAGTTCTTTGGCTAATAATGAACTGTACATTGGAGTTTGTAAGTTGCTACGTTGTTGGGGATATAACGCTTTGTTACAAACAGTACAAGGAACGTCTGCCAAAATATTAATCGCCTTTTCAAAATATGGTTTAGTAGTTATGTCCCTGCGATTGTAACTCGCTTGTCGCATAGCTTCTAAACGATTCAATCTGAATGCAGCTGATTCGTTTGATAATCGTTCGTTTATCAAGCCAAGCCGGCGGTTTCGTTTGACAAACGCTCGTGCATTAAACCGAGTCGATGAGCTAGATTTTCTGAACTTTCATTGTGTCTGATAAAATTTTTATACGCTCTCATTTGTGAAAGTCTAAGAGCACGGTGGTCTTGAAACATTGTTCACATTTCTTTCCCCGTTTCTTCTTAAACGGTCATTCCTTTTGTCACTTGTTTCATCCACACGGAGCTGCTTCATTTGAACAACATTTTTAGAGGGTCTAGCTATCTTTAAAAAAACAAAAATTATAATATCACTAAAATTTTTAAAAATAACATAATTTTTTACAAATAAAAAAAACTGCCTTCAAATAAGGCTTTCACTAAAAAATTTAAAATAACTTTATTCCTAGCATACAAGAAATTAAATCTAAATGAACGATATTTTACGTTACTATTACTGGAAATTTGACTTTAATCAGTTATTTTTAGAGTCTGTGTCAGCCAAAGCAAAAAAGAAAGAAAGAAAAAGAAATGATCCGAGAGACCTGTTTAAAAGTGCTAGATAAATGGCTGGAAAATAATCGATTACTTACATGGAGTGTTTAAACCATGATCCCGTTCATACTACAACCTCTGCATACACCTCCACAGAAGTCTTTTTTTCAGCCTGAAGCGTATTCGGAAGACCGCGTAACAGTGGAATACCTGTGCGTGTTCTCATATTTCGGCAAGCGCAGAATCTAATCACTATTAGCAGAGCGTTTAGTGCGTAGGTCGCTAATATTTTAAGCAGCCGGGCCAAATTTTAGAAATAGAATATTCTAACGAGACGCACTTGGAAAAATAGCTTAAAAATTTTAAGGAGGAAAAAAAAAAAAAAAACATTTCACTTTGAATTACATTTGTACCCATTTTCTGTACTGTAGCAATAATAGTTCACGGAAATCTTTCCGGCATCACAAATATCATTGAAGAGATCCTGATATTAAATAAAAATTTTCACTGTTTCCAAATTTTGCACCTGTAGGTAACGTGGAAAGATCAGTACTAGGCCTACTTATGGCATTCGAGTAAAATAATGAATATAGTTTGAGTACTTAATGACACAGAACATAATGTTTCCACATGTCCACGTTAGTGTGAACGACTTACCAGTGTTAGAATTCCGATTGTTGCTCCCATCATGTCTGGTGTCAAGGTGCCTACAGGCGAACGTCAGAACAGACTTATATCCGTCTGTGATACCGCGTTTCCATTAACCGTTGATAAGGAACGGTCGTTAAGCTACTGTGACAGGTTTGTCAAGGCTAAATGATCTTCTCAGAATGACCCTTACCTTTGGATACCTATCGCTGGTGTTCTTACAAATATGAGTGGTAAGAATACTGTACACTCTGTACATTATAAATTATGAGAGTTTATAAAAACTAGAGCCTTAAGGCAAAAGTAAGTTTCACTGTGTAAGTGGATGTATCTCTAAGAGTTTCAAAACAATAGCGGTGATAGTTTCATCTCTTAGAAAATATTGCAAGCGCTGTGACGGAATCTGTTATTGAATTCGTTAGAATCTTGTAGTAATTATTGTGTATTATTTAGGAATAGCTGTTAAACTGTATCCTTCAACACCATCTGCTGCCTTTACATGGAGTACTTAGAAAGAGATGGACATCACTGTCTTGCCTTCCTACGACAAAGTACATATGGGATAGGAATATTCAAATATCCAGATGGTTGTTACACCGTGGAATAAGCGTATAAATGTGGGCTTTCATTTGTACCCTCTTGACTGGTGTGATTATTTTTTTATTGGACGGACTTAGGGGAAAACTCGTCTAACTAGTAGATCTTCCAGAAACCACAACGCGCTAGCTATATTACATCATCTCGGGAAGATTGGGGCATGTAGGTTGGGTAACGTGCTGTCGGACCCATTTTATTTACACGCAGGCGTGCCGCAGGGATCTTCACTGTTAGGGGGCATCCATAAATTACGTGAGGTGTTTTTCCGGATTTCCGGACCCTCCCTCCTCTGGTGAGATCTAGTCCGTAAGAACTCCCCCCCCCTAGAAATGGTCCTCGAAACTTTTTTTTTTTTTTTTTAAAAAAAGGTCTCACCCTTCAAAATCCGGTTACATCCCCACTTTTCGACGAAATACAAAATCGAATTTCACGCAATTTGTAGACCCTTTTTTTTTTTTTTTTTTTTTTTTTTTTTAAAAAAAGCTCTACAGTCCAAAAATTTTTCTTACAAAACCCTCTTCCCCTATTTCACCTCACGTAATTTATGGATGCCCCGTTACCACTGTTATGCATAAAGTGTCTGCGACACTCCGCAAACTATCGACGACCCTTGGTCGGGCACAGCACACACTGCGGAAGACACGACGTTCTGGGCTACAAGGCGTATCACAGCTGCAAAAACATCTAAACGCATTCATCAAATATTGCAACAAATGGAGGATTACCATAAATGCCTCAAAAACCCAAACAATAATCTTCCGAGGCAGAGGCCAGCGAATTCACTGGAACAAACTGCCGTGCCTGCGTGTGAATGGTGTGGAGGTGGGATACGTGAGGCACACCAAATAGTTAGGTGTTAAACTTGACCCGCAATTAAATTTCCAATACTACTTCTCAACTGTAGCGACCCAAAGCAGGACCAAAGTAAAAGTATACGGCTCTTAAAGGGTATAAAACATGGCTGCACCACAACAACATTACTAACTTCCTACAAAACCTTAATACGGCCGTATATAACCTACGCAAATTGCATATATCCTTGCAGCGGGTGGAGCGGTGGGCACTACGCCTAGCACTTTAGTCTAGTCGATCCATTTTGTTCTACACTCCTGGAAATTGAAATAAGAACACATTGACGCCGGTGTGTAAGACCCACCATACTTGCTCCGGACACTACGAGAGGGCTGTACAAGCAATGATCAAACGCACGGCACAGCGGACACACCAGGAACAACAGTGTTGGCCGTCGAAGGCCGCTAGCTGCGCAGCGGTTGGGCACCGCCGCTGTCAGTGTCAGCCAGTTTGCCGTGGCATACGGAGCTCCATCTTAGTCTTTAACACTGGTAGCATGCCGCGACAGCGTGTACGTGAACCGTATGTGCAGTTGACGGACTTTGAGCGAGGGCGTATAGTGGGCATGCGGGAGGCCGGGTGGACGTACCGCCGAATTGCTCAACATGTGGGGCGCGAGGTCTCCACAGTACATCGATGTTGTCGCCAGTAGTCGGCGGAAGGTGCACGTGCCCGTCGACCTGGGTCCAGACAGCAGCGACGCACGGACGCACGCCAAGACCGTCGCATCCTACGCAGTGCCGTAGGGGACCGCACCGCCACTTCCCGGCAAATTAGGGACACTGTTGCTCCTGGGGTATCAGAGAGGACCATTCGCAACCGTCTCCATGAAGCTGGGCTAGGGTCCCGCGCACCGTTAGGTCGTCTTCCGCTCACGCCCCAACATCGTGCAGCCCGCCTCCAGTGGTGACGCGACAGGCGTGTATGGAGGGACGAGTGGAGACGTGTCGTCTTCAGTGATGAGAGTCGCTTCTGCCTTGGTGCCAATGATGGTCGTATGCGTGTTTGGCGCCGTGCAGGTGAGCGCCACAATCAGGACTGCATACGACCGAGGCACACAGGGCAACACCCGGCATCATGGTGTGGGCAGCGATCTCCTACACTGGCCGTACACCTCTGGTGATCGTCGAGGGGACACTGAACAGTGCACGGTACATTCAAACCGTCATCGAACCCATCGTTCTACCATTCCTAGACCGGCAAGGGAACATGCTATTCCAACAGGACAATGCACGTCCACATGTAACCCCGTGCCACCCAACGTGCTCTAGAAGGTGTAAGTCAACTACCCTGGCCAGCGAGATCTCCGGATCTGTCCCCCATTGAGCATGTTTGGGACTGGATGAAACGTCGTCTCACGCGGTCTGCACGTCCAGCACGAACGCTGGTCCAGCTGAGGCGCCAGGTGGAAATGGCTTGGCATGCCGTTCCACAGGACTAGATCCAGCACCTCTACGATCGTCTCCATGGGAGAATTGCAGCCTGCATTGCTGCGAAAGGAGGATATATACGGTACTAGTGCCGACATTGTGCATGCTCTGTTGCCTGTGTCTATTTGCCTATGGTTCTGTCTGTGTGATCATGTGTTATATCTGACCCCAGGAATGTGTTTATAAAGTTTCCCATTCCTGGGACAATGAATTCACGGTGTTCTTATTTCAATTTCCAGGAGTGTATTTTATTGGGCGAGTAGCGCTCCCCACCACCCGTCATTACTTACTGGTTCATCGGCTAAACAAGTCTGAACCTGTCGTGTAGTCGAGTTCATTAGCTGCAGCAAAAATGACGTATCACCGGAGCAAAGAAACAATTTTAAAATTTGTTTCTAAATATGTAGAACATGAATGCTTGTAGTCCCCGCACTAAAAACAACAATCAAAGGAAGCAATCAACACACATGGATTTGGAAAATACAATGAACATACCTGGATTTGGTGGGAAGTAAATTAAAAATTTAAAACGTCTGCTTAGTGCAACATTGTATTAATTATTTTATTACAATAGCATCTAGATTATACAATAAGATCTTATTATAACTATTGTTATTAGAAGTACTACCTAACGCGAAAAAAAATCTTTTTAAAATGATCTACTGGTAGAACTTAAAAAATTATGAGTCAAAAAATTTAGGCGCAGGGAGTGAAACTGTAAAATGATTCAATTTACTGGATGCATCCCTACGAAATATTACTTCAATTCCTTTAGGAAATAGCTGATTTTCCGTGTATAAATATACGTGTGAGTGTCCTTATACTACATCCGGTGACAATAAAGTAGAGAACTGTCTATGATTTTGTAATTGCCGAAATATACTTCTTAAATGGGTATCGTCACGCTGAATTTGCGACAGCATTTTTATTTGCCACAAAATTTTCTCAACTTTTGGACATTCTCAAACTAAGCTCCTAGTTCATCCATTTTCGTATCCATTGTTTTTTTTTCTTTATCGTTTAAATTTCTGCATCCATCTCTTCTAAAATAGCCATTAACCTAAGCTTTATCAGCTCATTGACTTTATTGCGTTGCAGCCTGTTTATCGAGCACATTACCACGAAACGTGTGTACTGTACTCGACTGTAGTGCGAACGATTTTTGAGCAGTAGCGAGTATTTCAGCTACTAAAATTTAATTTAATTTAATTTAATTTAATTGCAATGGAGCACAGGCTCCGGTGGCAATTTCCCTACACACCCATCTTCCCCCTATCCTGCACCTACCTACATTTGCCCTTTACAAATTTTATCTCTAAATTCTTTCAAAGTTTTCGATAAACTATTCATCATTTCTCTCATTCCAATGCCTGACACCCTTACCTAAAAAAGAGAATCTTCCCACACCCTTGTGCCTGAAATCGAGTGCCAGCTTGTGGTCATGGTCATGGTGATCTTTTCCCTTCCATACACTACTTTTCATACCTATTGCAATATCTTTCCATGTCTCATCGCCAGTATATGCCCTGTACACTTCCATGACCCTCCTCATCCTCCTCCTGTCTTGCAATGAATCCCATTCCCGCTCCTTTATACCATATCCGTCACTGATTGCATTCTGCGATAATTTCCAGAAACAAATCTAGCAGCCCTTTTTTGCACCCTCTCCAACTCCTGTATTTGATACGTAAAATGAGGGTCCCATACTACACTACCATATTCGAGCAATGGTCTGACCAAAGTTTTGTAACCCAATTCCTTGACTTCTCTCGTACATCCCCTCATCACTCTCTCCAACAAGTGCAGAACTTTGAAAACTTTTCCTACCACCTGTCCTATGTGTCCTGCCCAGTTAAGTTTGTTATCAAAAGTAATTCCAAGATATTTAGATTTCAAGTCTTCAGCAAGCAATTCTTTCCCCACCTTATATTCATAATCAACCTTTTGTTTTTATTTGTGTATCTAATAAGCTGACTCTTCTTTATATTTATCTTCATTCCATGTTTACCAACCCAATTAGATATCTTGTCCAAATCACCCTGCAACTGTTTACAATCCTCTATCGTTTTGCCTTGGATGGTTGTTTGTCCGCCCGTGTGGGCGGCGTGTTAAATGTTGGGGTCTGACCACCGAATACAACAACTAAAAACGAGGCTGAAGACCAGAGGAATGGTAAAACAGCTCACCCGGCTGACAGAACCTGATGACTGACTGTCGGAGCTTTCATTAGTAGCCTCCTGAGTCGTGTGAAATGTGAAGAAGACTGTAGTGTCATCGATGTATTTTTCGGCACTAGTCATTGGCTATGGATTCTTAAGCAACTTCCTAAATAGTAGACTACACGAAAAATATACCCGTTTCAGAGTTGGCACTTGTAAGGGATTACCGAGCGTGGAGGGTGAGCGGTAGCACCCTGGCCTCGCATCAGGGAGGACGCGAGTTTGAATCCCCTCTGAGCAGCCAGATTTATGTTTACAATGCTTCCTTCAAAAGGCCATTCCTACCGTTCTTTCTCCCTAATCCTGTCCCACCTCTCCAAAATTGTAAAGGATTAAATATGGACCGTAATCTCTTTGTGTGATATTCTTGTCCTTCTCCTTACCAGTAATAAACAAGCTGAAAAATCGGCAAATGGCTATTGACTTTACAAAGCTTTCGATAGCTACTTCGTTTTCTGCAACAACGCTCCACCCAGTTAATAATCGATGATAACAGTCCGTAGATGATGGATAATCTATCTTGGGAAAGCCACGTATAAATAGTGACTTCCCACAGGGAACGTAACCGTGATTAATTAATTGGTGAGCGATTTCTCTCCTCACTCCCCCGCAGGGGCCTGGTACACAAGTGCCAGGTACGGGTTTGGCGAACCCGCGGTGCCCGAGCTGGAAACTTGTGAGCGCCGCAAGTTTCCCACACCGTAAACTCCTACCATGCTTCAACGACCACCGTAGGGCGTGGCGGTGGAACGTTGTGTGCCTAGGAGAACGGGGATCTTGGCTTCATCGCCCGGATCGCGAGGACGGTAAAAACCTCTATAAAAAAACCCTCAACCTCAAGGTCGGATACGTGCCGAGGAGGTGCATGGGTGAGA